>JASKMD010000008.1:17197666-17327329 GCA_030144725.1 Haematococcus lacustris | reverse complement strand
TTCTGGTTTGAAAATTCGAAGCAAAATTCCGCATCGCCACGACGCGCTCTACACCTCCTGATAGCAGGACGTTAACGAGCACGCTCGGAGCAGCAGAATGAGCGTTGAATCGCAAAACTCGACTTGTAAGGATCGCTCAACGCAGGCTATGGAAGTAGACGGTAAGCCCAAGAGAAGGCTTGCCGCAATCCTAACCTGCGTTTGGCTGCTGTGCGCGTGTTGGGGATGGGGTGCGGCAAGCTTGGGTGGCACAAGTGGCCACCCAGCCCCGCACTTGTCAGACCAACACGGCGCCGTTGAGGGTTCGCCCCACGGTAGCTACGCAAGCAGTCTTGGCCCCTGGCCAACTTTCCTCCTAAATATGCCCCCATTTCTCTACCATATGGAAAGCCACGTTGATGGACACGTTACGAATGGCGCCCTCTGCCCCCCGATCGCAGTCAAGTACAAACTGACATCGACCTCGGACAATACGCACTCCCTGCTGGATGCCACGCGCACCCGTAAGGCAATCTTTACAAGCAGCAACCCGGTCTACGCCAAGCTTCTCACCAAGGCCAGGGAGGCCTACAAGAGCCCAGCAGCGCCGACTATCCCTGGCTGCCGCGCTCGGGATACACGGTACAACAGCTACACCACCCAGGAGTTTGAGGATGCGATAGCTGCAGTGGAGCGCGCCAAGGTCAACACCGCTGTCCTGGCCCCGTACACTTTCCTTTACGACACCAAGACGGTGGTGCTGAAGGACCTCACTGCGGCCTTCAAAGAAGGTAACACCTGTACGATCCCAAGCTGCAGAAACCATACCAAAATCTTACCTGCAACAGGAAAGCACAAACCTTGGCACATATACTTGCACAACACGTGCTGGCCTGACACAAATCTTGACAAGGCTGGACGCATCCAATGTTTACCACACATGCTCTGGATACCTGATATCAATGCCACCCCGCCACATGAACACACTATGGGTGCCAATCACACCATGCTCCTGGTTGCAGACATCCTGAGAAAGGTCGATGCGGTCTTGAGCAGCATGGGCTGCGAGGAATACAAGCTCGACGAGGTGCCCTACAAACTGGGAGGAATGGACACCATGGAGCTGGCAGTGGAAGCCACCCATGAGGACGAGGAGGTCCGCAGAGCTGCCATGCTGGGGCTGGTTGGGGCTGCCGTATCCACAGGCGGGCTGCTCTCTATGCTGCCATGCACCCAGCCCCTCTCCTCCACCAGCAGCACTACCACCCAGGCCCGACCCCTGCTCTTCTTCCCCAAAACACCCTCCCCAACCATGGCCTTTACATTGAAGATGAGCAGCAATGCCTACTGCAGCGACCCGGCAGCCAACGCAGTCCTGACCAACAGGGCCGAGGGGCCTGCAGCCACCTCCCTGCTCAAATCCTTAGGGTATCTGCGAATGAAGATGGCTCAGGACGCGCAGCTCCTTAGCCACCCTCTCTACCTCCTGGCCTGCTCTGTTCATGCTGCTGCGGATGTGCCTAACAGGAATATGACCAGGGTGGAGTTCACTGACCATGACACCTGTACAGCCATTCAGAGCGCGGGTGAGCTGACGGTCAGCGGCAGCAAAGTCAGGTTCACCCTGACCCAGCCTCAGTTCAGCAGGGTCAGCGGGCTGAATACCAAGCATGCGCTTATTCTCAGCACTGCGTCAGGCATTGGCATGGCTGGCCTGGCCTCTACCATCAAGGGACTGGCCGAGGCCTACCTGGCCATCTTTGGGGTGGACCTGTCCCTCAATGCCACCTCCCAGGCAGGCACCAATGCCACTCCGCCCCTCAAGGGCACAGCTGTAACAGCTAGCAATGTCGCCAACTACACAGCTACCCCTAACCACGTGTCACTGGCCAGCAGCAGCTCCTCAGCCATCATCTCTGCAGTGGGGCTGGGCAGCAGAGCCAAAACCAACCTCTATCCAGGGGGTGGACCGCAGCGCGCAGCCACAGTATACACTGTGGCTGCCATGAGCAGCAAGGGCACCCCGATCCAGGACTGCTCCAAGAAGGCCATCATCATCATGGGGCATGACGAGAGCTACACTGGCAGCGCAGCGGCTGTAGGCACGGACAGCATGCAGCCCCTGTCGCGCAAGGCAGAAATGCATAAGGCAGCGTGCTTCGCCATGGCTGAGGCGTACCACCTAACCCATGCGGATCAGCGCAGGGCCAAGGACTTCCTGGACAGCAGCCAGCACCTGCTGGTAGAGGACAAGGTCCAAGGCCATGAGGCCAACCGCAGGATGATGGCCATTACCTCCAGCCTAGACAAGCTGGTGGAGCAATGCCTGCCCCTAGTCAAGGCTATGCTGGAAGCCGCAGCCACCACCACCGACAGCGCCAGAGCAGCTGCCACCCGCAAGGTGCTGGATATCTACACAGTGATGGTGGACATCTGTGGCAACCCTACCCCAGGCCTAGTGCGCGACCCGCCGCAGCGCCCAGTGACCATGGCCACCACGTCCAGGCCACCCATGGGGGCTCCCAGGAACAGCACCTTCCTGCCAGGCCGCGCCCAGTCTGCAGCCGCGTCCCTGCCACCACGGGCTGCAGGGACCGGAGGTCGCCGCACCAGCGATGAACGACAGGTCAGAGGAGTGGAGAACCTAGGACACCCCCAACACCCTAGATCTATTACCATATGCAACCACATGACCTGCGCCACAGCTGAGCCACACGCATGCCATGAACTCACCATTCATAGCAATGACACCACCTGTCAACCACTATCCACCCTTCCTCACGCATGCAACACCCACAACTCCTGCCCCACGATATACCCATCACCACATGCCGTTACCCTCCATGCGTGCAGTCCCCGCCGAAGCAGCCCCTCAAGCGACACAACTCCACCAGCTCGTTTCAACACCTGTATGATGAGATGGACGGTGCGGAGTCGATGGACCTGCCATCAGCTTGAAGACTCAACCAAGGTAAAACAGACAAAAGACACATACATACACGGCACCAATACACCACCAATATACATGACACCAACCCACCCTGATGTGCACGACACCAACAAGCACAAGCACACAGAGAACCTAGCGGCCCCACTTGCCCCTCCCACTGCCACACTCGCAATGTCATATGCTGCATCAACTGTGACATCTACTTGGGCACCATATGCCGCACCTACTGCACTACCTGCTGCCCCATATGACGTCCCACCGGCTGCACCACAAACCACCCCACCTACCCCCCCGCCTACTACCCCATCGACCACACCACCTGCCCCCCCCACTACAGCCCCATTTGCAGCCCCACCTACAGCCCCAACACCAGCCCCAACTACAGCCCCACCCACAACCCCACCCACAGCCCCACCTACAGCCCCACCAGCAGCCCCACCCACAGCCCCACCTGCAGCCCCGACTACAGCCTCACCCACAGCCCCACCCGCAGACTCACCGGTAGCCCCACCCACAGCTCCACCTGCAGCCCCACCTACAGCCTTACCCACAGCCCCACCCGCAGACTCACCGGCAGCCCCACCCACAGCCCCACCTGCAGCCCCACCTACAGCCTTACCCACAGCCCCACCCGCAGACTCACCGGCAGTCCCACTCACAGTCCCACCTGCAGCCCCATCTCCAAACCCACCCGCAGCTGCCCTACCTACTAAACCAACTGCCGCCCCACCAACTGACCCACCAACCACACGGCATACTGCCACACCCACTGCCCCACCTGCTGCCCCTCACACAATGGCTACCACTACCCATACATGCAGGTGGAAGGAGACCCACGCAACAGAGCCGCACCGAAGAAAGAGTGGGACTGGCGAGCTACAGTGTCCCGCGCACCCAACAGGCCATGACCAGCACAGGCGGCGGCGGGGAAGTAATCGAGACCTCAATAAGATAGGGGTACTATATAGTAATAGAGGACTGGAGCTAAGACACGAATGCTCTACACTCCTGCTTGCCCCTGCACCCCGCTCGGGCACCATGTCACACGCGTACGATGTAGTCAATGTAACCAAAAAGGAGTGTGAACATTCAACCACATCACGAGACTGCCTGCGCCGTCACACTGCCACACAAATAGGAAGCATCATCCATCAACAAGAGAATCTAGTGAACTACCTATTACTCTTCACTATTGGCACCTATGCCATCAAAACAAACTTGCATCAACGCCGCACACCCACAGCTAAAGAATCCAGACGATGCCTAAAGCGCCACAGAAAGCGATTAGGCGCCTGCAGGCCAGCCATACGAGCAATTGGGTACAACCTAATGACAGGCCTAGATGGCTCCCTAGCCGCCTCTAGCTCCCTCTGCAAGGTCGCCCATAGATTCCACCTCTCCACACATGGGGTGAACAACGGCCGCACATACACAGTATACCAATTCAATAGCACCTTGCATGTCTACTACTGCTATCAAACAACAACAGGTGAAATTAACTGGACCAACTACACTCTGAACCCCATAATCGCCGCACGGGATGTCTACGTAGCATGGCTCTTGCTAGCCGCTGGAGACGTTGAAACTAACCCAGGCCCCGCCATTCAGCACTTCCAACAAGATAAGGATAGCTCTGCGTGCCAGGTCTACTCCTTGAACAATGCTGCGGGACATGAATGGGTCACCATGCAGGACATAGACAACTTCTACGAAAACAGGCTCCCTCAACTAACTGATACCCTAGAGCGCGGCGCATGGCTAATGGCAAGAGGCATAGATGGCTACTCCGACGAAGTGATCGAGATGTACTTACGCACCCATTATGGCCTTGCAGTACAGAGCATTGCCCAACTCAACCAACCCAGCGACTGGTCCGCTAATAACCTAGGGAACCTAGCTGCCCAATACGGTACACACACTTTCCTTTGCAGAAAACAAGGCCACAGCATGGCCATGAAATGCATGAACGGCACATGGAACCTACTGGACTCCATGGAAACGACGCCCACACCCCTCCTACGCATCTCAGCTACAACCAAGCGAACTGTGCACCAACTCTTTGTCATCACACCCAACACCCGCTCACGAGAGCAGATACGCCAATGCAAGGAAAAGGACATCCACCACATCATTAGCCATACAGAACACACACCAATAGCAACCGGCCCTACGCATATCCCGACCCACAATCCTACACACATGTACATGGAAGGGCAATACGAAGAGTGCTGCCTAGTACATGCATTCAACATGGCCATGGGAAAAAAACACATTGACTACCACGCAGTCATTGACCACTGCAAGCAACTACAAGAACATTTGCAATCCCTCGCACAGAAAGCACGAGAAGAAGGGTATGCTATCAGAACCCTCACAACCAACCACATCTACCACGAGAAAGGCAAATTCTCAACCGACACACTGAACCACTACCTCTACCGCAAACAACACGAGACATGCACGTACCTGCACCCAGCAACAGCCTACCTCCCAACCCACAGTATTACACCAGAGACGATCACCACAACTATTGCAAACACAAGCGCGACAACCACGGATGCTGTCCTCCTGCTATCACACCACCATGCAACCGTAATCAAACATACGAACCAAGGTTGGTATCAACTGGACTCGCTGAACCGGAGGCCAAAGCCACTTTCCACACCTAACGACTGGAAACACCTCCAAGGGAACCTGCTCACCATCTGCACTGGTAATGTGAAAAACACAAGATACATTAGGAGAGAGATCTGGATAGCGGACCCGTTGGAGGCCACCACCACATCAGCACTAGCAGCACACTTCCAAGATCACACTGACCCGATTGATCTTACCACAGACAACACAGAGGCAAGAGAGGCCACCGACCACACAGAGATACTCGCCCCACTGCCCGTGCCCGTGCCCGTGCCCGTGCCCGTGACCGTGCCCGTGCCCGTGCCCGTGCCCGTGACCCCACTGCCCGTGCTCGTGCCCGTGCCCGTGCCCCTGCCCATGCCCGTGCCCGTGCCCGTGCCCGTGCCCGTGCCCGTGCCCGTGCCCGTGCCCGTGCCCGTGCCCGTGCCCGTGCCCGTGCCCGTGCCCGTGCCCGTGCCCGAGACCCCACTGCCCGGGACCGCCTTTGGCGCCGACAATAACTCTACACTAGACAACAAGCGCAACACTACAATAGAGGACACCCCATTACAAGAGGAACCTGCCCGGTCGCGACAGCGCCGGGACATTCCCACCGTTACCCTCCGCCCGCCAGTCCCCCCAGGAAAGCCGCGTACCAACCGACCCACCACGCGTGTCGATACCAACACTGACCCGTCAGCTAAGCGGGTACGAGCCACCAAGGCACACCGCAACGACACGCACACACAAACCCTCATGTCCCAATACCTCTGCAAACCCACAACCGAAGCCCACACCACAAGGCTCAACCCCAACATAGCCGCGACACAACAAACCACGCCGGACACTGATCCTTGTACGAGCCAACACAATAACCCCCCAACCGAACTGCCCCAAGCAACCCTCAACAGGCAACACATCACCCTCACAACCTTCAATGTCAGAGGCCTATGCAGATCCAGAAATGAGGTCCTGAACCTGGTGCACAAACATAGCCCGGACATCTTGATCCTCACTGAGACTATGACCCAACCCAAGAGCAACAAACCTAGCTCTGGCTGGCTGAAGAGGGTTATGCCCAACTACACCGTCCACCGTCACGAAGGCCACAGTGAGGTCCTCATTGGCATCAGACACGAACTAGCTATCCAAATGCAAGCCACCATTCTGCCGCCGTGTGCGGATGCGGATGTAAACACTCGATGCGTCATCCTAAGCCTCCGCCAACGGCAAAGCGAGGAACTCACACTCGTTGCCACGTACTGGCCGTCAGGGAACAACGACGACGCGATCCCATTAAGGAGAAAGATGCAAGAACACATACGAGCAGCCACCGGACAACTGCCCGGCTCACTCATTCTGGCGGGAGACATCAACGCCACGATGAAGGTAGAGGACCGCTCCGAACACACTGAATACCCACAAGACCACATGATGAGGGAGTTCGCCACAGAGCTGCGCCTATCCGAAGCTGACCCCGGCGACCGGGCTTGGACCTACCAGCAACCACACTGCAACAGCCGCATCGACGCCATCCTGACGCGCGACGCGAGACACGGCCCTGGGCATCGCACACACGTCGACACAAACGCGTACCTTAGCGACCACAGACCGCTCACCGCCACACTCACCACTACCAGACTGGGCATAGATCTAGCAGCCACACACCAACCCTTAAAACACAGCCACACCATTCTCACCACCCCAATCACCAACAAAGATAGGGAAGCATACCGGCTTGGAGTACAACAACCCAGCTCAGGCGCTCCACAACTGCATGCACAACTGACAGCATACCTAGCTCCCATGTACACAGACGCTACCCACTTCCTGACCACACTAGACAAGGCCAACCCACAACAACCACAACGCTTGACACTTGTGGCAGGCCTCCCGGCTAGAGAAGCTGTCGACACCGCAGCCGCCATGCTCACAACGCTCCTGGAAACCTGCAGGGGAACTGCCATGCAGACATGCAACACTAAGACATTGACCAGAGGAGGCCAGCATTACCAACGCAGGAGCATGTGCAAGATCAGACTGGAACTGGGGAAAAAGCTCAAAACCACTAGAGAACTCAGCCGGAAGGCCAGAATGTTATACAAACAAAACAACGTCCACCCGTCTATCGATGACCTACTCCCAGAGACAGACACGATCAACGCGGAGGTAAGGGAGGCGGTGCAAGCACGCCAGGGCGACGGTACAACCGAAAATTGCGTGCAAGCCGCGCTCGCCCAGCTGACCAATTCCTACCGCGACCAAATCCACAAGCTAGATGACGACGACTCCGCACTTGCCATTGCACAGGCGCGTCTCAGAATGCAACACCTCATCAGCACCCAACCCAAAAAAGCCAATAAATACATACTACGCCCTTCTCGCACCGACCACAAAGGACTGCAGGCACTAGCCGACCCCGATACCAAGAACACCTGCACCGCCCCGGCCGACCTCAACCGGATTATCACCGCCGCCTACAGACAAAAGCTCACGCCGCCGACTCCCAAAACAGGCCACTACACAAACACACAGACCAGAAATTACCCCTGGACCCGCCCCAAAGCCGTGGACCCCTTCACGTTGCACACCTGCAAAAATATACACTGGATGCACACAGCCATCATGGACAAAGCAGGATTTCAAGAATGCATCAGTAGACTATCGGGGGGCAAAGCACCTGGCCCAGACGGCATTGAAAACGAGATCATCAAGATGTTGCCATGGGAGATGAGGGACACCATACACCAACTGTTCATCATCATGTGGGCCACTGGCTGCACACCCACAACATGGAAAACCAGTGACACTTGCCTGCTCTACAAGGACAAGGGCCAAGAAACAGACCTCAACGCCTACAGACCTGTTGGGCTGGCCAATACCATCTACAAACTCTGGACCAGCCTCATAACCAAGGCGCTGTACGAGTATGCTGAGGCTAACGGGATGTTAAGTAACTGCCAAGCAGGCTTCCGCTCCCATAGGGACACCACACAACAGCTCCAAATGCTGGTCATGGCCCTGGAAGACGCCAAGCTAGCCAAAGTAGATATCTATGCGCTACTGGTCGACTTCACTAGTGCCTTCAACACCACCTGCCAAGACAAACTGCTATGGATCATGCACGACCTTGGCTTCCCCACCGACGCCACAGACGCGGTGAAGGACCTGTACACGGGCGCTACAACGCGCTTCAGAACTCCCTACGGCCCCACCGACCCGGTACCTGTAGACCGGGGCACCATCCAGGGCGACTCACTCTCACCCTTCCTGTTCCTCATCTACATCGAACCCTTACTGCGCTGGCTCCAAGTAGGAGCGAGGGGGTACAAATTTACATCCGACACAACCGACAGTGCCGGACGCTTTACAATCGGCAGCATCAACTACGCCGATGACATCGCTATCCTATGCAACTCGATCAGCAACCTCCGCCTACTCGGATTGGGGCCACCTAATCGTATCCCACAGCAAAACCCTCGCCACAGCGGCGCTCCACAAAGCGCACCAATCCGGCAGATGCAGCACCATGGCAGAAGCGGAAAAGCAAGCCCGTAGAGAACTGCAAGCCGTAACGCTACAAGGGAAACCTGTCACCTACCTCAAACCGACCTCCCCCTTCACTTACCTTGGTGTATTACTCACCATGACGCTCAACTGGAAACCACAACACATAGCCATGATGACACAACTTAGACAGAAGCTAGAAAGACTACGACGCTCATTCGCCAGCGCCAGACAAGCCATCCACATCATCAAGACAGCCATCATCCCCAGTCTGGCCTATAGCTTCTGCGTAGCCCCATGCACACCGGGAGACCTAGACCTCTACGACAGAGCAATTAATCAATGTATTAAGAAAAAACTCAGACTCCCATTAGGCACACCCAATGCCGTTGTCAGGGAGGACATCGACAAGCTCGGCCTTGGCATCAGCTCAACCGCCAAAGAGTACCATACCAGAAACACTACAGCCCTCCTACACAGCCTCCAGTCCACAGACACCACACATGCCCACATAACCAGATGCATGCTACACAAACAGATCACTTGGCTCTACGCCCAAGCTGCCAAGCATGGACACCGCATGCTCATTATGCTGCGACACACCCTACGAGCCAGACAACTCCTACATGCCACCACGGCGCAGCTCACTGCCACCCAGGAAGGACAAGAACTCTACCCTAGGGAAACCAAACTGCTTGGACAACTCATCACACAGAATACCAGCCCCCTTCCACACGACATAGTTAGTGCTTGCATGACGTGCCTCAAAAGCTTGGGCATCCGACATGCCACAGAGCTCCAACACACCATCGCTGGCCATACCTACATCATATCAGGACAGATGCTTAAAGAACGCTTCCACAACAAAGTCCAACAAAAGCACTATATCGCCCTCAACAGACTAACGACCATGGCGACCCAGGACAGATGCCCAACCACAACAGAAGCGAAAAACATCGCAGCCAAACGAGACACCACCCTAGACCTGCCCGCTGCGCAAAGACTCATTAAGCCATGGGCCGCGGGTCTGACGGAGCTTGCACCAACCGACGTCGAGGAAGACACAAAACACCGCTACGCTGATATTAGGGCGTACGTGACTGCCAAGAAGCCTACACCGACCGAAGCGACGCACGTGACCGAACATGCAACACAACCCGCAGCCCAGGAGGCCATCAAGAGTAGCTCCCGGCTGCTAAGGCGAGAGAACAGGGAAACCCAATCGCCCCCAACGAAACCCGCCCGACACAAGGCGGGCACGAAACGGAACACTGAGGGCAGACAGATCCAGACTATCCCGAAGGATATAGTGCGCACAGTTGGCCTTGACCTTCCAGGGCTCTCCAGCTGGAAGGTGGATAAAGCTTGCCGTTGTAAACCCAAGGACCTAGGCAGTATACTAGGGGCCATGTACGGACACCAAGAGGCCATCACCAGCATAGATGGATGGCAATGGGACGGCATCAACAAAGAAAGCTACTACAAGGTGCATTGGAAGCCCACAATCATAGATAGATGGGCATTACCACTATGTGCAGAAGAAGGCTATACACCCACACACATAGAACCCATCAGCAGGGAAGAGGCTAAAGACGTATGCACATGTGAGCTATGCTGGCTACCAAGAGGAGACAGCCTAATGTGCCACAACTGCAAGAGGGCCTACCACCCAGCCTGCCTTGAGGAAGCCCTCCTGTCGGGACACAAAGAACCAGGCCACTGGCTGTGCCCAATATGCAAGTTCGGCAGCAACGAGTTCAAAACGACTATGCGTCTGTCAGCGCACTCGGACCTTATACGAGTTCACTGGCGCCCCACCCTCGAACCGGCACCTCTCATCACGACACACCTGGACTACCTGGCGCGACGCAGCGACTATGAAGAGGAAAATAAGAGGATACAAGAAGCTAGATACGCGCGGCCTGACACACAGCTGCCAACACACACCCGGCAGGGACTGCCGGACCCGCACACCTGGCTACCCCGGTGCACCAACCTTCACTCGAAGGCCACCTTCCACACGTACCCCATCAACCCGCAGACGGACATTGTCGGGACGGGCAAATGCGAAACCTTCCTCCAACTGCACCCCCACATGACCACCCCCGCGATGAACCTCAGCACGGGAGAGCCCATCATGCCCAAGCACGACCTAGTGCAACATGTAACGGTTCACGATGAGTCGGGCCGCACAATAGGCCTTATAACCAAACAACAACACCAACACCTACACGCTTGGCTACAACACACACCACACACACGCAACCTGGCCACAGAACTGGTGGCCCTCCTCAGGAGACAGGACACACAGAGCAGCCGCCACCCCATGAGACTGGCACAAGACAAAGCCCTCACCACCCTACACACCACACGAAGCTTTCCAAGTACCGTCCAAAGGTGGGCTGATCCACTCACAGTTAGACCGGAAACCACTACCTACTGGAGCCCCGACATCAATGACACGGCCTTTGGGGCACACCACAACTGCCTACTTGTACGTCACACTGGGCTATCCACATGGAATGTACCAGCCGATGATGCGGTGGCCTTGAAATGCGTCAACCATGCTATACACTCAGCACACCAGGAGGAGGCCATGGCCACCATCATGTTGATCCCTGGTAAGAAGGGCATCTCTTATCCCAAGCACATTGACACCTTGAGACGGTACCCAGAGTACTGCCAGCACCTGGCCAGCATACCCCTCACCAATACCAACTGCTCCAAACATGGCAAACACGCCACCCTCCTCGTCTACGTCATATGGAATGAGGCAGGGCAACTACTCACCACGAAAGGCAACCCACAAGGGTGGATGGCTAGCACAGCCACTGCCCTACACCCGGACAGGGAGACACACCCTCTCCTCCACAGACCCCACAATCAAAAACAGCCAGCCACTCTCCCCAGTGGCCACAAACAACACCTCCGCCTCCCGCTCGACAGGACTCTACCCACGCTGGGGCACACATGCAGCCAACACCAACTCACACACCACTCCACCACGCTCCCACGGATGGCCATCACCGAATGGACCACAGTAGCGTACACTGACGGTAGCTGCATCAAGACATCCGAGCCAGACCCGGCGCGCGTCGGGGCGGGGGTCTATATCCCGGAAAGCAAAGCCCTTCTGACCATTGCGATGAACGACCTAGAAAACAACACCATCAACAAGGCAGAACTCACAGCGATACACGCGGCACTCAAAGCGGGGGCCAGACGCATCGCCACCGACAGCCTCTGCTCTCTCTACCAGATCCGTCGAGCTCTCGCTAACCCGATGTCCCTTATCAATCATAGACACAACGACATCCTGACGGACATCGCCACCCTCATCATCGACAGCCCCGACACGATCCAGTTCTACAAAGTTCGGGCACACTCGGGCATCATCGGCAACGAAGGCGCAGATGCCCTTGCTAAACACGCAGCGCTACACCCGGAGCAGGCAAACACTCTAGGGTACCACCCGACCATACCTAAAGAGAGGGGCATCTGGCTCAACCACGGGACCGATAGCGAAACCCTCGCCCCGCTGCCGGACTGCCGACAAAGCGTGCGCGCACACATGCACAGCAAGCACAAGTTAGGTCTCGCCAACCAAGACAGCATCTACTACCAGATGACCCAAGATATCACCAAAGCCGCAGCCAAAGGAGCGGGCGAAAGAGTGATGACCGATGCGACCATCTCCATCCCCGCGCAAAGGACCGCCCTACTCTACCGTACTGGAGGGCTCTATAACCAAAAGCTGGCCATGCGTTGGAAGCAGGCGACAGACGACCGCTGCCCGCTCTGTGGGGAGGCCGACAGTGCCACACACCTCCTCTCGGGCTGCAGCGAGACCCTGCCGCTCGTGCAAGAAAGACATAACGGTGCTGGCCGCCTCATCGCCAAAGCCATCAGCAAAGGAACCCTGGGCGGGTGCATCCGGTTTGCGGACACCGGCAGCTGGGAGAAGGGCGCAAGAGAAAACCTTGACCTCCCTAACGACACACTACACACCACACTACGGGCACTCGGCCTGAAACCAACAGCGACCAAAAACACTACCAGACCAGACATACTCATGGTGGCGCCACAAAAGAAGACGGGCAAACGAGACAAAGCCATTAAAAGGATCACCATCGTAGAAATCAAATACTGTGCAGACTCGAGGTGGATGGAGCAACTGGACAAGGCCCTGAATCAACATAAGAAATTGGCACACACCATGCGCAAAATAGGCCACATGGTTGAGATCAGACCAATCCTACTGGGTATAGGTGGTATTACCTATGAATCACACACACGTCAACACCTCATCGCCCTGGGGATCACTCAAACCAACGCCACCAAGCTACTAAACAAGCTCACTAGACATGCGGTAGAAGCAGCCCACACCATTGCCAAAACAAGCTATAGACTAAGAGCTATTAGAAAGGGGGGGGGTTAGGGGGTCGGTTACTTCTCGAGCTTGATGGTGGGAGCAGGCCGCGCCCCAGGCGGTTGCTCCTCCCTTAATGCACGCCGGTGAATACCGGCGTAGTCTTCTTCTTCTTCTTCTTCTAGTACTGTAGATGTCTACAGTACTGTAGATGTCTACAGTACTGTAGGTACCTACAGTACTGTAAGTGGTCTCTCGAGGTACCTCGAGGTACCTCGAGGTACTGTAGGTGTCTACAGTACTGTAGATGTCTACAGTACTGTAGATGTCTACAGTACTGTAGGTACCTACAGTACTGTAGATGGTCTCTCGAGGTACCTCGAGGTACCTCGAGGTACTGTAGATGTCTACAGTACTGTCGATGTCTACAATACTGTAGATGTCTACAGTACTGTAGATGTCTACAGTACTGTAGATGTCTACAGTACTGTAGGTACCTACAGTACTGTAAATGGTCTCTCGAGGTACCTCGAGGTACCTCGAGGTACTGTAGATGTCTACAGTACTGTAGATGTCTACAGTACTGTAGGTGTCTACAGTACTGTAGATGTCTACAGTACTGTAGATGTCTACAGTACTGTAGATGTCTACAGTACTGTAAGTGGTCTCTCGAGGTACCTCGAGGTACCTCGAGGTACTGTAGATGTCTACAGTACTGTAGATGTCTACAGTACTGTAGGTGTCTACAGTACTGTAGATGTCTACAGTACTGTAGATGTCTACAGTACTGTAGGTACCTACAGTACTGTAAATGGTCTCTCGAGGTACCTCGAGGTACCTCGAGGTACTGTAGATGTCTACAGTACTGTAGATGTCTACAGTACTGTAGATGTCTACAGTACTGTAAGTGGTCTCTCGAGGTACCACGACAGTACTGTAGGCACCTACAGTACTGTAGCATGGCCGTATCTCACCAACCGCGCAAAATCACGAATTTTAGTTTCAACCCCCAATCTTACAATGCCTTCATTTGACTATGTACCAAGTCCGAGGCTCTGCATCTCAAAAATACTGTTACTAATTTGCCTGAGTGACGTCGCCTGTGCAGATAGTGAGGATGTTCCCTTGAAGGCTGCTCCAGTCGTCAGGTGTAGAGAGTGGTTTAGGCACCCGGTTGAATGAGTCCAGTTGGTGCCAACCATGTGGTGTGTGCTTGATGGCAGTAGCGTGTTGGTGTGATAGTAGGATGACAGCCGTGTGTGTTGCGCCGGTGCTTGTTATAGCGTTAGTGATCGTCTCAGGGGTGATACTCTGGGTGGGTAGGTAGGTTGAGGCTGGATGCAGGTACATGTGCATCTCATGGTGTTTGCGATGAAGGTAGTGGTTCAGTGTGTCAGATGAAAACTTGCCTTTCGCATGGTAGATGTGGTCGGTTTTGAGGGTTTGGATTGTGTGCCCTGCAGCTCGTGCTTCTTGTGCTAAGTGTTGTAGGTGCTCTGCTAGCTGCTTGCAGTGGCTGATGACTGCGTGGTAGTCAATACATTTTTTCCCCATGGCCATGTTGAAAGCATGTACTAGGCAGCACTCTTCGTATTGCCTTTCCATGTAGCCATTGTCTAGGTTACGGGCCGTTACTGTGGGGTGAGCGGGGTCGACTGCTGTGGCGTTGTGACCGTGTCCTGTTCGTTCCACATGGCTGATGATGTGATGGATGTCCTTTTCAGCGCACATGCGCATCTGTTCCCGTGAGCGGGTGTTGGGCGTGATGACAAAGAGTTGATGCATAGTCCGCATAGTTGCAGTAGGGATGTGAGAGAGGGGCGTCGGTGTTGTTTCCATGGAGTCCAGTAGGTTCCATGCGCCGTCAATGCACTTCATGGCCATGCTGTGGCCTGGCTTTTTGCACAAAAATGTGTGCGTACCGTATTGGCCGGCGAGGTTTCCCAGGTTGTCAGCAGACCAGTCACTGGGTTGGATGAGTTGGGCAATGCTCTGAACTGCTAGGCCGTAGTGGATACGTAAGTACATCTCAATGACTTCGTCGGAATAGCCGTCAACACCTCTTGCCATTAACCATGCGCCGCGCTCAAACTGATCAGTAAACTGAAGGAGCCTGTTCTCATAAAATAAGTCTATGTCTTGCATGGTGACCCATTCATGTCCCGCTGCATTGTTCAAGGAATAAACCTGGCACGCGGAGCTATGCCTGGCCTGCATGTACACTCGCAGAAAAGTTCATGAGAAAAGTTGAATTTTTTGACAAAGTGGCTTGATAGATTGTATTTTTTAGCGGTTCTAAGAATGGGGGTGTAAACCTAAAATCGAGGAAAAATCGGGCTGAGGAGATACGAGAAAACCAGTACTGGTCCACCCCCCCCCAGTAGTGGTTCACCCCCAACCAGTACTGGTTCACCCCCAACCAGTACTGGTTTACCCCCCCCCCAGTACTGGTTCACCCCCAACCAGTACTGGTTCACCCCCAACCAGTACTGGTTTACCCCCCCCCCAGTACTGGTTCACCCCCAACCAGTACTGGTTCACCCCCAACCAGTACTGGTTCACCCCGAAACCAGTACTGGTTCACCCCCAACCAGTACTGGTTCACCCCCAACCAGTACTGGTCCACCCCAAACCAGTACTGGTCCACATCCAACCAGTACTGGTCCTCTCCCAACCAGTACTGGTCCACCCCCCAACCAGTACTGGTCCACCCCCAACCAGTACTGGTCCACCCCCAACCAGTACTGGTCCACCCCCAACCAGTACTGGTCCACCCCCAACCAGTACTGGTCCACATCCAACCAGTACTGGTCCAGCCCCAACCAGTACTGGTCCACCCCCAACCAGTACTGGTCCACCCCCAACCAGTACTGGTCAACACCCAACCAGTACTGGTCCTCTCCCAACCAGTACTGGTCCACCCCCCAACCAGTACTGGTCCACCCCCAACCAGTACTGGTCCACCCCCAACCAGTACTGGTCCTCCTCTAACCAGTACTGGTTCACCCCCAACCAGTACTGGTCCACCCCCAACCAGTACTGGTCCTCCCCTAACCAGTACTGGTTCACCCCCAACCAATACTGGTCCACCCCCAACCAGTACTGGTCCACTCCCAACCAGTACTGGTCCACCCCCAACCAATACTCGCTGACTCCCAACCAGTATCGGCTGACCCCCAACCAGTACTGGCTGACACCCAACCAGTACTGGCTGACTGCACGAGCTTGGGGTAGGGGGCCGCCAGCAGCAGCAGGGGGAAGGGGGGCAGCAGCAGCAGCAGCAGAGGGGCAGGGGGGCAGCAGCAGCAGCAGCAGCAGCAGCAGGGAGGCAGGGGGGCAGCAGTAGCAGCAGCAGGGTGGCTGGGGGGCAGCAGCGGCAGGGGGGCTGGGGGCTGCAGCAGCAGCAGGGGGGCATGGAACTGCAGGCGCTTGGGGGCTGGGGGCCAGCAGCAGCAGCAGCAGGGGGGGCAGGGGGGCAGCATCAGGAGCAAGGGGGCAGGGGGGCAGCAACGGCAGCAGCAGGAGGGCAGGGGGGCAGCGGGGCAGCGGCAACGAGGGGGCAGCGACAGCAGCAACAGCAACATCAACAATTGCACCATGTGGGGCAGCAACACTAGGGGGGCAGCGACAGCACACTTTGTGACCATCATCCATTGCTGTGTGACACCCATCCATTACTGTGTGACCCCCTCAAGTGCTGAAGGGCTGGGTGAAGGGCTGAAGGAAGGGGCTTGCTCGGTAACGATTGCCAAGTTGGAGGTTATTACACGTTAGGCTAGAGCCGTTGGGTGTACTTACACGTGATACTGAGCTACAGATATTGCAAGGTATACAGAGTACATATAACCATGAGGACAACATGCTATAACCACATGCATATGCTATGCCCCACTCCTTGTTATCACATAGTTACATAGTACACAGCGCCGCACAACCCTCAAGCTATGTAGCGTCAACCAACACCCTCCACAATCTCATGTGTTGGTTGACCTATGTCAATGCCCTCTTCCAGCGACCTTGATGTAATGAAGGTACTCGTCCATGCTCCAACCCCTGCAAAGTGACACAGTGTCATCTTACATACAATGCACTACTGTACCCAATGAATGCAATGCATGACACACATTAGACACCTGGCTGGCTGGCTGTGACCAGTGCTGGCTGGCTGTGACCAGTACTGGCTGACTGGCTGTGACCAGTACTGGCTGGCTGTGACCAGTACTGGCTGGCTGTGACCAGTACTGGCTGGCTGGCTGTGACCAGTACTGGCTGGCTGGCTGTGACCAGTACTGGCTGGCTGTGACCAGTACTGGCTGGCTATGACCAGTACTGACTGGCTGGCTGTGACCAGTACTGGCTGGCTGGCTGTGACCAGTACTGGCTGGCTGGCTGGCTGTGACCAGTACTGGCTGGCTGTGACCAGTACTGGCTGGCTGGCTGTGACCAGTACTGGCTGGCTGGCTGTGACCAGTACTGGCTGGCTGACCAGTACTAGCTGGCTATGACCAGTACTGGCTGGCTGGCTGTGACCAGTACTGGCTGGCTGTGACCAGTACTGGCTGGCTGTGACCAGTACTGACTGGCTGGCTGTGACCAGTACTGGCTGGCTGGCTGGCTGTGACCAGTACTGGCTGGCTGTGACCAGTACTGGCTGGCTGGCTGTGACCAGTACTGGCTGGCTGTGACCAGTACTGGCTGGCTGGCTGTGACCAGTACTGGCTGGCTTGCTGTGACCAGTACTGGCTGGCTGGCTGTGACCACTACTGGCTAGCTGTGACCAGTACTGGCTGGCTATGACCAGTACTGGCTGGCTGTGACCAGTACTGGCTGGCTGGCTGTGACCAGTACTGGCTGGCTGGCTGTGACTGGCTGTGACTGGCTGGCTGTGGCTGGCTGTGGCTGGCCGTGGCTGGCTGTGGCTGTGACTGGCTGGCTGTGGCTGGCAACCAGTGTAGGTGGGGTGGGGTGGGGTGGTTGAGATGGAGTGGCACTTGCCTGGCAAGGTGAGCAGAGGAGGCACGCTATGGTACACTTTTCGTGCTCCTACTGCATGCAAAGAACAATAGATGGGCATGGCTCAAGGCTGCCTCACATAGCTGTGGCTGCAGCTTGCAGGCTGCAGGTTGCAGGGATGTGGGGTAGGGAGGGGAGGTACCCATCAGACCTGCAACCAAGGGGTGTGCACGTGAGGTAGGGTGACCAGGTTGGGCACTGTGTTAGCTATCACCTCCCTCACCCTGCTCACACCAGGCAACATATGCCATGCGCCATTGGGGTGGGACTGCGGTGGTGGGGGCTGCGATGCCACATAGCGGAGGGTGGAAGAAGGGGACGGTAGGCTTGACAAGTATGGGAGGGAGAGGGGGAAGGGAGGGGGTGGTGGTGGTGGTGGCAAGAGGGTGGATGGGGTGGGCTTTCTCTTGGCTGCTGGGATGTCAGGGGAGAGGTGACGGGGAGGGGGGAAGTGGGGGGTGGGTAGAGGTGGAAGTGGAGGAAAGACAAGTTGGGCGTTGGTGGTGGGCGTGGGAAAGGGGAGGAAAGGGATGGGGAGGGTGCGACGATCAACCCTGCAGCGGGACAAGGGGCATGCTAGCGTGTAGGTACAGGGTGCCACATACATGCACTCACCTTTTGCTGGAATGGGGTGTATATGCGTGTAGATGGTGAGGGTGAGGAGGCGGAGGGGGAGGAAGGCTGCTGCTGTTGACAGGTAACGGAGGGGGTAATGGGACCCAGAGGGCGACGGGATGATTGAGAAGCGGGGGAGGGGAGGTAGAGGAGGAAGGGGAGGGAAGGCAAGGGAAGGGGAGGTCCATGGGGAGGGCGAGAGAAGTGGGGAAGAAGGGAGGGAGGGCATTGATAGTCTCAGGTGTAGGCGCACAAGACCTGCGGCGACGGTGTGACGATTCGTCAACGGAAGCAAACATGGGACATGGGTACTGGATGCACTCACCAATAGAGTACTATGTAACTTTGTGATAACAAGGAGTGGGTCATGGCTGGGCTGGGCGGGGCCGGGGCAGAGCTGCGGGAGCGGGGGTGGGGGAAGGAGCAGGGGTGGTGTGTGAGGTAGGGATTGGGTGTGCCCGATAGACCTGCAGCAAACATGGGCTGGCGGTTAGGTAGGGTAATTAGGGACACTGCTGCTCCATGCTCCTTGTTTGCTCTTACATTAATCTTTGTGATGGGGAAGTGGGACGAGGGTTGCGCAAAGATGGTGGGGGGTGAGGAGAAGTTGGTGGTGGGGTGAGGGCAGCGATGCCATGTCAAATGGAAGGGACTGGCACATGGAGGATGCGTGGAAAGGAAGGGGGGAAGAGGTTGCGATGGGGAGGGGAGAGGGTGGTTGCGATGGGGAGGGGTAAGGGGAGGTGGTGGAAAAGCCTTGCTCCTGGCTGCTGGGTAGGGTAGGGAGGGGGCAGCCGGGTATGGGGGGAGGGGGAGGGGAGGGGAGAAAGAGGGGAGGTGGCGGAGTTGGAGGTGGTGGTGATAAGTTAGGGGGAAGGGGCGAGAGGCAGCAGTGACTCTGACCTGCAGTAAACACAAGGTACGTGCTTGCGATGGCAGACAGCAAGGAATGCAGGCTCACCTCGTGGGATGGGGAAGGGAATGGTAGGGTGGGGTGGGTAGTCTCAACCTGTCCGTCAAGATCAGGGAGAGGGGGGGGTGAAAAATTGTTCCGTTACTTTGCCTCCTCATGCAGCCGTCTGGCATGCTTTTGATGAGGGCTGCTGGATGAGAGGAAGTAAGAGAGGAGGGGAAGGAAAGGGAAGGGGAAAGAGACTTTGACCGTCAGACCTGCTGCAAAGAAGGGGCATGGCAATGGTTTGGCTGGAAGCAGGAGTAAGCGCTTCGTGGCTAGGCATGTAACACTAGTTGCGAGGTTCGGCGCTGCGTGGCTGTGAAAATGTCTACGAGGCTGGCTGGCTGCGGAAATGCCCACCAGATGCGGGTCGCGATTCGAGGGCAGCGAGGCTGCAAGACTGGCTGCGAGATTGAGTCGTGGATGCAATGCGCAAAACCTTTGGCCTATTCCGGCCTAGGTATCGGTGGCGGGGTGGGGTGGGGATGCGAAGGGGCGTCAATGGCGGCACGGAGATGTTAGACATGAGATATGAAAAACTAAAAATGCGCCCAGTACACGCCGTAGTCAATAACGCGTCGATTCTAGTCATGCTAGGAACGTAGCCGCAGCTGGTGGCAGCAAATGACTTAGCGTTGAGGATAGGGTTACAGGACAGCGCCAAGAAGTCCACCTCGCAGCCCTGCAGCCTCGCTGCCCTCATTTCGCGACCCGCATCTAGGTAGCCAGGCGGCCTTCCCTTGCAGACCACGCAACATCGCCACATCGCCACATCGCAGCCAGGCAGCAACAGTGCAGCCAGGCAGCCACATCTCATGTAGAGGCCAGCCTCCTAGCCAATCTCGCAACCTCGAGATCTTAGCCAACAGCCGTCTCAGCCAACTCAGACCACGCCAAGTACACGGTGCATTACCTCGCCACGCTTTGCGCGTAGCGAATGCCATGCGAGGTAATGTAGCGCTTCACATGCAGCGACCCACCTTTTTGCCATGACATGTATCCACCATCTCCGAGCCCATCTTCCCTGCCCCTTGTGCATCAAATACATCCTTTGATAACCCGTCACCTCCTTGCCGCAGGTCCACATCCCTTTACCCTCCTTCCCCTTTCACTCCCCTTCCTCCCCCCTCCCTCCCTCCCTCCCTCCCTCCCTCCCTCCTCCCCAGGTCTCTACAGGTGGCTACAAGTCCCCTTCCCTACCCTGTCCCACCAATTCCACTTTCACCTCTCCCCAACCCCCGCTTCCCCCCTCCCCGTCACCTCCCCCCTGACATCCCAACCCCCTCCCTTACCCCAGCAGACTACCCCAGAGAGCCCATCCCACCCTTGACGCTCAACCCTACCTTGGCTCTTTCACCCCCACCACTAACAACACCACTCCAAGGTTAGACCACTCCAAGGTAAGGCCAACAGGGAGCCAACATGGCGCAGCAGCTCCCCTCCCTCCCACCCCCCACCTTCTTACCCTCACCCTCACCCTCACCTGAGCAGCAAGCAGCAAGGACACGCCCAGCCCAGCCCAGCCCTACTCTCCCACCCTGCGCTTCCTACTGAGGTGAGGACAAAGAATGGTGTGTTGTAATGGATGGCTGCTACACCTGCCCCTCCATCTGCCAGCTCTACTATCTCCCTACTTTATTGGTGAGTGCATCCAGTACCCATGTCCCATGTTTGCTTCCGTTGACAAATCGTCACACTGTTGCTGCAGGTCTTGTGCGCCTACACCTGAGACTATCAATGCCCTCCCTCCCTTCTTCCCCACTTCTCTCGCCCTCCCCATGGACCCCCCCTTCCCTTCTCTATCATCCCGTCCCCTTCTGGGTCCCATTACCCCCTCCGTTACCTGTCAACAGCAGCAGCCTTCCCCCCCCTCCGCCTCCTCACCCTCACCACCTACACGCATTTACACCCCCTTCCAGCATAAGGTGAGTGCAGGTATGTGGCACCCTGTACCTACACTAACCGCTAGCATGCCCCTTGTCCCGCTGCAGGGTTGATCGTCGCACCCTTCCCCTTTTCCTCCCCTTTCCCACGCCCACCACCATCGCCCAGCTTGTCGTCCCTCCACATCCACCTCTCCCCACCCCCATTTCCCCCCTCCCCATCACCTCTCCCCTGACATCCCAGCAGCCAAGAGAAAGCCCACCCCATCCACCCTCTTGCCACCACCACCACCACCCCCACCCCCTCCCTTCCCCCTCTCCCTCTCTCCCATGCTTGTCAAGCCTACCCTTCCCCTCTCCCACCCTTCGATTGACGTGGCATCGCAGCCCCCACCTCATCCCACCTTCCCTTCCCTTCACCCTACTACACACCCCACCGCAGCCCCACCCCACTGGCGCATGGGATATGTTGCCTGGTGTGAGCAGGTAGGAGGCCAGGAGGACCACAAAGGTGAGGCCACGGTGATAGCTAACAGAGTGCCCAACCTGGTCACCCTACCTCATGTGCACGCCCCTTGGTTGCAGGTCTGATGGGTCACCTCCCCTCCACTTTCCCTATACAACCACCCCCTCCCAATCTATCCTCCCCGGCCCCCGCTCCCTCTCCCGCCCCGACCCCCGCCCATGCCCCCAACCCATGCCCCTACACAACCCAACCCAGGACCCTACCAAACCTTTCCCTATATAACCTGGTCACCCTACCTCATGTGCACAGCCAGCCAGCCAGTACTGGTCAGCCAGCCAGTACTGGTCAGCCAGCCAGTACTGGTCAGCCAGCCAGTACTGGTCACAGCCAGCCAGCCAGTACTGGTCAGCCAGCCAGTACTGGTCAGCCAGCCAGTTTTGGTCAGCCAGCCAGTACTGGTCAGCCAGCCAGTACTGGTCAGCCAGCCAGTACTGGTCACAGCCAGCCAGCCAGTACTGGTCAGCCAGCCAGTACTGGTCAGCCAGCCAGTACTGGTCACAGCCAGCCAGCCAGTACTGGTCAGCCAGCCAGTACGAGTCAGCCAGCCAGTACAAGTCAGCCAGCCAGTACTGGTCAGCCAGCCAGTACTGGTCAGCCAGCCAGTACTGGTCACAGCCAGCCAGCCAGTACTGGTCAGCCAGCCAGTACTGGTCACAGCCAGCCAGCCAGTACTGGTCAGCCAGCCAGTACTGGTCAGCCAGCCAGTACTGGTCACAGCCAGCCAGCCAGTACTGGTCAGCCAGCCAGTACTGGTCAGCCAGCCAGTACTGGTCAGCCAGCCAGTACTGGTCAGCCAGCCAGTACTGGTCAGCCAGCCAGTACTGGTCACAGCCAGCCAGCCAGTACTGGTCAGCCAGCCAGTACTGGTCACAGCCAGCCAGCCAGTACTGGTCAGCCAGCCAGTACTGGTCAGCCAGCCAGTACTGGTCACAGCCAGCCAGCCAGTACTGGTCAGCCAGCCAGTACTGGTCAGCCAGCCAGTACTGGTCAGCCAGCCAGTACTGGTCAGCCAGCCAGTACTGGTCAGCCAGCCAGTACTGGTCACAGCCAGCCAGCCAGTACTGGTCAGCCAGCCAGTACTGGTCACAGCCAGCCAGCCAGTACTGGTCAGCCAGCCAGTACTGGTCAGCCAGCCAGTACTTATCACAGCCAGCCAGCCAGTACTGGTCAGCCAGCCGGTACTGGTCAGCCAGCCAGTACTGGTCAGCCAGCTAGTACTGGTCAGCCAGCCAGTACTGGTCACAGCCAGCCAGCCAGTACTGGTCAGCCAGCCAGTACTGGTCAGCCAGCCAGTACTGGTCACAGCCAGCCAGCCAGTACTGGTCAGCCAGCCAGTACTGGTCAGCCAACCAGTACTGGTCACAGCCAGCCAGCCAGTACTGGTCAGCCAGCCAGTACTGGTCAGCCAGCCAGTACTGGTCAGCCAGCCAGTACTGGTCAGCCAGCCAGTACTGGTCACAGCCAGCCAGCCAGTACTGGTCAGCCAGCCAGTACTGGTCACAGCCAGCTAGCCAGTACTGGTCAGCCAGCCAGTACTGGTCAGCCAGCCAGTACTGGTCAGCCAGCCAGTACTGGTCACAGCCAGCCAGCCAGTACTGGTCAGCCAGCCAGTACTGGTCAGCCAGCCAGTACTGGTCACAGCCAGCCAGCCAGTACTGGTCAGCCAGCCAGTACTGGTCAGCCAGCCAGTACTGGTCAGCCAGCCAGTACTGGTCAGCCAACCAGTACTGGTCACAGCCAGCCAGCCAGTACTGGTCAGCCAGCCAGTACTGGTCACAGCCAGCCAGCCAGTACTGGTCAGCCAGCCAGTACTGGTCAGCCAGCCAGTACTGGTCAGCCAGCCAGTACTGGTCAGCCAGCCAGTACTGGTCACAGCCAGCCAGCCAGTACTGGTCAGCCAGCCAGTACTGGTCAGCCAGCCAGTTTTGGTCAGCCAGCCAGTACTGGTCAGCCAGCCAGTACTGGTCAGCCAGCCAGTACTGGTCACAGCCAGCCAGCCAGTACTGGTCAGCCAGCCAGTACTGGTCAGCCAGCCAGTACTGGTCACAGCCAGCCAGCCAGTACTGGTCAGCCAGCCAGTACGAGTCAGCCAGCCAGTACAAGTCAGCCAGCCAGTACTGGTCAGCCAGCCAGTACTGGTCAGCCAGCCAGTACTGGTCACAGCCAGCCAGCCAGTACTGGTCAGCCAGCCAGTACTGGTCACAGCCAGCCAGCCAGTACTGGTCAGCCAGCCAGTACTGGTCAGCCAGCCAGTACTGGTCACAGCCAGCCAGCCAGTACTGGTCAGCCAGCCAGTACTGGTCAGCCAGCCAGTACTGGTCAGCCAGCCAGTACTGGTCAGCCAGCCAGTACTGGTCAGCCAGCCAGTACTGGTCACAGCCAGCCAGCCAGTACTGGTCAGCCAGCCAGTACTGGTCACAGCCAGCCAGCCAGTACTGGTCAGCCAGCCAGTACTGGTCAGCCAGCCAGTACTGGTCACAGCCAGCCAGCCAGTACTGGTCAGCCAGCCAGTACTGGTCAGCCAGCCAGTACTGGTCAGCCAGCCAGTACTGGTCAGCCAGCCAGTACTGGTCAGCCAGCCAGTACTGGTCACAGCCAGCCAGCCAGTACTGGTCAGCCAGCCAGTACTGGTCACAGCCAGCCAGCCAGTACTGGTCAGCCAGCCAGTACTGGTCAGCCAGCCAGTACTTATCACAGCCAGCCAGCCAGTACTGGTCAGCCAGCCGGTACTGGTCAGCCAGCCAGTACTGGTCAGCCAGCCAGTACTGGTCAGCCAGCCAGTACTGGTCACAGCCAGCCAGCCAGTACTGGTCAGCCAGCCAGTACTGGTCAGCCAGCCAGTACTGGTCACAGCCAGCCAGCCAGTACTGGTCAGCCAGCCAGTACTGGTCAGCCAACCAGTACTGGTCACAGCCAGCCAGCCAGTACTGGTCAGCCAGCCAGTACTGGTCAGCCAGCCAGTACTGGTCAGCCAGCCAGTACTGGTCAGCCAGCCAGTACTGGTCACAGCCAGCCAGCCAGTACTGGTCAGCCAGCCAGTACTGGTCACAGCCAGCTAGCCAGTACTGGTCAGCCAGCCAGTACTGGTCAGCCAGCCAGTACTGGTCAGCCAGCCAGTACTGGTCACAGCCAGCCAGCCAGTACTGGTCAGCCAGCCAGTACTGGTCAGCCAGCCAGTACTGGTCACAGCCAGCCAGCCAGTACTGGTCAGCCAGCCAGTACTGGTCAGCCAGCCAGTACTGGTCAGCCAGCCAGTACTGGTCAGCCAACCAGTACTGGTCACAGCCAGCCAGCCAGTACTGGTCAGCCAGCCAGTACTGGTCACAGCCAGCCAGCCAGTACTGGTCAGCCAGCCAGTACTGGTCAGCCAGCCAGTACTGGTCAGCCAGCCAGTACTGGTCAGCCAGCCAGTACTGGTCACAGCCAGCCAGCCAGTACTGGTCAGCCAGCCAGTACTGGTCAGCCAGCCAGTACTGGTCACAGCCAGCCAGCCAGTACTGGTCAGCCAGCCAGTACTGGTCAGCCAGCCAGTACTGGTCAGCCAGCCAGTACTGGTCAGCCAACCAGTACTGGTCACAGCCAGCCAGCCAGTACTGGTCAGCCAGCCAGTACTGGTCACAGCCAGCCAGCCAGTACTGGTCAGCCAGCCAGTACTGGTCAGCCAGCCAGTACTGGTCAGCCAGCCAGTACTGGTCAGCCAGCCAGTACTGGTCACAGCCAGCCAGCCAGTACTGGTCAGCCAGCCAGTACTGGTCACAGCCAGCCAGCCAGTACTGGTCAGCCAGCCAGTACTGGTCAGCCAGCCAGTACTGGTCAGCCAGCCAGTACTGGTCAGCCAGCCAGTACTGGTCACAGCCAGCCAGCCAGTACTGGTCAGCCAGCCAGTACTGGTCAGCCAGCCAGTACTGGTCACAGCCAGCCAGCCAGTACTGGTCAGCCAGCCAGTACTGGTCACAGCCAGCCAGCCAGTACTGGTCAGCCAGCCAGTACTGGTCAGCCAGCCAGTACTGGTCAGCCAGCCAGTACTGGTCAGCCAGCCAGTACAGGTCAGCCAACCAGTACTGGTCACAGCCAGCCAGCCAGTACTGGTCAGCCAGCCAGTACTGGTCACAGCCAGCCAGCCAGTACTGGTCAGCCAGCCAGTACTGGTCAGCCAGCCAGTACTGGTCAGCCAGCCAGTACTGGTCACAGCCAGCCAGCCAGTACTGGTCAGCCAGCCAGTACTGGTCACAGCCAGCCAGCCAGTACTGGTCAGCCAGCCAGTACTGGTCAGCCAACCAGTACTGGTCACAGCCAGCCAGCCAGTACTGGTCAGCCAGCCAGTACTGGTCAGCCAGCCAGTACTGGTCAGCCAGCCAGTACTGGTCAGCCAACCAGTACTGGTCACAGCCAGCCAGCCAGTACTGGTCAGCCAGCCAGTACTGGTCACAGCCAGCCAGCCAGTACTGGTCAGCCAGCCAGTACTGGTCACAGCCAGCCAGTACTGGTCACAGCCAGCCAGCCAGTACTGGTCAGTCAGTCAGTACTGGTCACAGCCAGCCAGCCAGTACTGGTCAGCCAACCAGTACTGGTCACAGCCAGCCAGCCAGTACTGGTCAGCCAGCCAGTACTGGTCACAGCCAGCCAGCCAGTACTGGTCAGCCAGCCAGTACTGGTCAGCCAGCCAGTACTGGTCAGCCAACCAGTACTGGTCACAGCCAGCCAGCCAGTACTGGTCACAGCCAGCCAGCCAGTACTGGTCACAGCCAGCCAGCCAGTACTGGTCAGCCAGCCAGTACTGGTCACAGCCAGCCAGCCAGTACTGGTCACAGCCAGCCAGTACTGGTCACAGCCACTGGTCGCTGGAATATCACATTGAGGTCGCCTTGCGTTATAAGGGAATGAGATAGAGGACGGATGGAGTGTTGAATGAGGTTGATGCTACATAGCATACTGCATAGCATGCGAAGCAGTGTACTATGTAATGTTAGTGACAGTGATAACAAACACACGTACATAGTAATCTCAATGACATTGCTTAGTGAGTGATAGCACATGCAATGTGTTATAGCGTGTTGTCCTCGGTGCCTATACAGTACCTAACCAAGGCTCCCAGCCCTGACCTCAGTCCTTAGCCCTACCCTTCAGCTATCATCCAATTGTCTGTAAGCATACTCGCTTCATCCATAGGACTTGACATTATAGAGAGATGTTAACCCATTACAAGCGCACATGATAGCGAAAAAACGACTAGACATCGCACGTCAGAAAGACTAGGCAGTATTGAGAGTTGTCAACCCATCACAAGCGCACATTGTAGCGCACATCGACTGGACATCGCACATCGCACATCGACGTAGACAGCCGTTGGGGAGCTTCCAGCGAAGCGCTACGACCAGCGATGCAAGTAGTACTATTGGGAAGGCTTGAATGTGATACGCGGAAACTTTGATATCTCCATGCCCTAACTCTGCCAAAGCTGACAACCAGTACTGGATGGCAACCAGTACTGGATGCCAACCAGTACTGGTTGAGGTCCAGTACTGGTTAGCAACCAGTACTGGACCTCAACCAGTACTGGTTGCCTCTCAAAACGGCACGACAGGCCAACGCTCGAATCTCGCCAGCCACTTGGAGTTGATTTTTTTTTTCAACAGCGTTGGCTTGCTTATGAGCAACTGCAGCCTTCCATCAAAAAAAAAAGTACCCTTAGGTGGCACCTATAATGCGATCTTTTCTGCGAGTGTAGTGCTCGTTGGTTGGGCCAGGGTTCGCTTCAACATCCCCAGCGGCGAGCAGTAGCCAGGCCATGTAAATGAGGGAAATAGTGGAGTAAACTGTGGTGATGACGCCCAGCCACTGTGTAGCCGTAGCCAGCAAGCAAGAGGGTAGCATGGTATTGTGCACACCCTGCTTGCTAGTGATGCCTATCTTATAGATAGTGTAGCGATGCAACGTTGTGTTGTAGTGGTGGACGATAAGGGAGGCCCTTGGCCCACTATGGGTGAAGTGTCCATGTGTAGTCCAGTTGTCCATGCACACAGAGAGACAAAGTATAGCGTTGTGTCGTGGGGCGCTGCCATCCAGGTATGGGCAGAGGGGGAGGGCTGACATAACAATGACACCCTTCCACCTACGCACTCTCTTGATTTGTTTGAGCAAGCACGCTTTGGATTGGGAGGGGGTGGTAACCTGGGTGCGTTGGGAAGGGGTACAGAAATGGAGCCCGAGCATGCTAAAGAGAGCTATGGTGATGTGAATGAGATACGCCTTGCCCCCCACCACTTTGTTCAGATCAAGAGGCAACACGTCAACATATAGGTCATGTATGGATGGTCCATGGGGTATCGGCCTGCCATGTAGCTGCTCACATGGCTCATCCTCCGCTCCATTGGTGTGAGCATGGGGGTACCTGGAGTGGGGCGGCATGCCAGCGTGTGGTGCATACACAGCTGGTCCTGGCAGCATGCTGGGCTGTGCACACGGCTGCTCAACCTCTGTCTCGTTGGTGTAGGCATGGGGGTACCTGGAGCATGGCAGCGGGTCAGCTGTGGTGTATACTTGGCTGGTCCTGGCAGCGTGCTGAGCTGATCACAAGGCTGCTCCTGGGCGCCATGTCTTATGCCGGCCTGCATGTCAACATGAGTGGTTGGCATCACTGTAGCGGCTGGCTGGTCATGCAAGGCTGTAGCAAGCAGGGCTGGCAGGTGGTGGTAAGGCTGAGCGCCATGATTTGTGCCGGCGTGCATGTCAACATGAGTGGTTGGCATCACTGTAGCGGCTGGCTGGTCATGCAAGGTTGTAGCAAGCAGGGCTGGCAGGTGCTGGTAAGGCTGAGTGCCATGTCTTGCGCCGGCCTGCATGTCAACATGAGTGGTTGGCATCTCTGTAGCAGCTGGCTGGTCATGCAAGGCTGTATCAGTCAGGGCCGGCGGGTGGTGGTAAGACTGAGCGCCATGTCTTATACAGGCCTGCAAACAAGGGTATGTGTTCATTTGCCCTGGTTGTGTATCCTTCAATTGTGCCTTCACAGGAGGCCTTTGTTTGAGTGGGGGAACATAGATGTTGAGAATAGCATCTGAGATGGGGTTGCATGTTGGCAGCAGAACATTAGTGGTTGCAGTCCGACGGTGGAGGGCATAGCACTGCTTGTTCAAGAACCTGGGCATAGCACTGCTTGCATTCGCGGGCATTTGCCCTGGGGACGAGATAAGGCTAGGCTGGGTGTACCAGCTTTCGCGCAGACTTGGGCCTGTGCCCGGAGCCAACCTGTCTGCACGGTCACCGATTGTGGTGCCTTCTGAGTGGATTGACAAGCGGGTGGGGGTGGCTTTGGTAGGCCAACCCCCGAGCGCGCCCCAACTCCACCCAGTGCAGGACAGGGTCAAGATAGCAAAAAGGAGGAGCAGAGCAGGCCTGTGTCTACCTGCTGCGCCTCCCATCGCCGCATCTTGACCTCGCTCGGGGTCGGACGAAACTTCGCTCATTCTGCTCCTTTTCTGACGCTGCACCGGGTCCTGCTGCCCGTTTCAGCTGCCGTCGTTACTAGGAAGCGTAGTCGTGAGTTGAAGTTACGGTCCGAAAGAAGTTCCGTAAACCACACTTTAGCAGAGTGACTGAGGAGGTCAATGGTGGGCTGCTACCAGCTCACCATTCGGGTTCGACTCCCGAGGGTCCCGTTCTAAACCTGGGCTCAGTTGCTGTGCGAGAGTGTGGATAGTAGAGACTGCGTTGGACATTTCTAAGTGGACATGCCTGTAATAGGATGCTTGCACATTTCAGGATGCATGGCTGAGAGCTATTTAAATTGCATTTCCGACTAGGCTGGGCAGTAGTGCTCTACAACTGCTGCTGCTGCTGAAGCAGATCACATACTCTTGGATTAGCTCGAGCGAAGGCGTGAAGACCTCCGGACTGACGACAAGCGATTCGGGCAGAGTTGGTCTCGGAACTTTGCTTCCAGAACTATGCCAGGGTCAGCTTAAGAAGACACCTCTCACTCCCTCTCATCCCATCACTTCAACCTGACAGTCCGGTGATAGCTATCCCGGTACATCACCGCATGCTCATGCAAAACGAAAAATACTACCGTTCATCCTGCATTCGAAATAGCACTGTTTCACTCTCCCCCACTCCGAAGAGCTCCGTCCCGGAGCGGGTCAGACAAACAAGCAAACAGGCAGGCATGCACAAGCAGAAGCTAAGCACGAGCAGCAGGCTGTGTCATCCATCTCTTAGGCTGGTTTGTTCGAATTGCATAAGCCTTCATGATCTTCTTGAGGAACGTCTTGGTAAGGTCTTCTTGTAGTTGCTCCAAAGGTAGCCAGGTGTTCTCGTGATCAGGATGTCCCAACCATTTGACCTGTAGTTGTAATTTGCCTCGCACGAAGCGGTGGTTGCGGATTTCTTGTACTTCAAAGTGTTCCTCGCCATCTATGATTTCTGGTTCTGGCGGTGGGTTAGGGTTGCGAGTGGGGAACTGTGCTGAACCATCATTGTGCAACTTGATGTGCGAAACATGCACGACCGGGTGCATGGTGCTCCATGCAGGTGGGAATTGCAGTTTTAAAGCTACGGGCGTGACTACCTCCAAGACTTTGAAAGGACCATGTAGCCTGGGTGAAAACTTGCGTGTTGCATTCTCAGCGGTGGCGTTCGTTGGTTGTGTGTGAGCAAAGAAGGAATGAGCCAAGTACACTCCTACAAATTAATCCCTGCGTCCGTCCCTGCGTGTTACCAACCTTGTCCGATCGGGCTGAAATTTCGATAGATGGTAGTTTGCAAAAAATAAAACATATTTTGCAAGAAAAGTATTTTAAAACTATCAACAGCTGTTGCGCTGTGGCCCGCAACCTATCCCTGCACTCATCCCTGCACTCTAGCCACAGGGCCACAGCGCAGCCGCCTTTGATTTTTTTAAATATTTATTCTGAAAAAAATGTTTTATTTTCTGCAAACTACCAGCTATCAAAATTTCAGCCCAATCGGACAAGGTCGGCAAAACGCAGGGACAAACGCAGGGACTAAATTGTAGGAGTGTAGACCATGTCGCCTACTTTGAATGTGTGCTCTCTACGCTTTTTGTTGGCATAGGTGGTTTGTCGCTCTTGTGCTTTCACAAGGTGGTGTGTAGCAGATGCAATGCCAGATGCCATGCGCTGGAGGAAAGCTGATGCAGACTCACTGTTACCTTGTACCGCGGAAGACGGCACAGTCAACGTCAGTGGTGTATGTGGTTCTTGCCCAGAGTTGAGGCGGAAAGGGCTGTACCCTGTGCTTGCCTGGACAGATGCGTTGTATGCAAACTCAGCAGCTGTAAGATGCTGGTCCCAATCGTCATGGTGAGGTGATACATAGTTGCGTAGCATGTCCTCAAGAGTGCGATTAGCACGCTCGGTCTGGCCGTCTGTCTGTGGGTGGTTAGCGGTAGACATGTTGAGGTGTGTGCCAGTTAGTTTGAACAGTTCTTGCCAGAAGGTAGAGGTGAAACGTGGGTCTCGGTCTGACACAATGACCTTAGGAAGGCCATGCAGCCGGAAAACATGGTTAAAGAAAATGCGAGCCAAAGTTGAAGTTGTGACTGATGTGGTTGTGGGAATGGCATGGATCATTTTGGTCAGTTTGTCCACAAAGACTACAATGGCATCGTGGCCAGACGTGGTGACAGGCAGCTGGGTGATCAAATCCAGGCTGACGTGTTCCCAACGATGCTGGGGCACAGGCAGAGACTGCAGTAAGCCAATGGGTCGTTGCGTGTTGGACTTGTTGCGCTGACAGGCAAGACATGTGCGAACATAGTCATGCACTGATGCAGCCATGCGCGGCCAGAAGTAAAGGCGAGAGAGCCTAGCGTAGGTCTTATCCCTGCCTAAGTGACCTGAGATGGGTATATCATGTGCCTCACACAACAGGTCGGTGCGGAGTGGCCCTACTGGAATATACAGCTTTACGGACCCCCTTCCTGTGTGGTAGAGCAGATTGTCCCTGATGATAAACTGGCGTGGTTTGCCAGCGAGTGCAGCCGCGTAGTAGCGCTGGTACTCTGCGTCTGCAGGAGCTGTGTCGCTGATCTGCTGCAGAACTTGCGGGGCGATTGAGACTCGAGATTCGATGCCCTGGGCGTGGATGCCCTTGCTGAGTGAGTGCAACTCCAATGTTTGGGTATACACCTGATAGTCTGGTCTACGTGATAGCGCGTCCGCCACTACGTTGTGCTTGCCAGGGATATGGTCGATGTGGCAGTTATAGTCTTGCAGGACTTCCATCCATCGTGCCTGCCTCTTACAGTCTAGGTGTGGCTGTGATTGCAGGTGCTTGTTGGCCCAATTGTCGGTGAGGAGAGTGAATTGAACGCCGAGAAGATAATGCCTCCATACCTTGAGTGCCTCCACCACGGATAACAATTCCTGCTCGTGTGTGGGATAGTTGCGCTCTGCTGGTAAAAGCTTCCTTGAGTGGTAAGCCACGACTCGCTCAGCAGGTCCCTTGCCTTGTGTGAGAACTGCCCCTATGCCAATGCCTGAGGCGTCACAGCGCAGTGTATATGGTTGTGATGGATCTGGCGCAATGAGCACCGGTGCTGTTGTGAGTGCCTTCTTCAGTGCCTCAAAAGCTGACTGCTGGATTGGCCCCCATGCCACTTTGCCCTGCTTGTCATGCCCATCAGCCTGTGTGAGAGCAGTAATGGGTGCTGCAATGTCAGAAAAGTTCTTGACAAAGCGACGGTAGAAGTTAGCTAGTCCAAGGAAGCTGCGCACGTCATGCACAGTTTGAGGAGTTGGCCAGCTCTCGACAGCAGCAACCTTTTTGGGATCGCATGCAATGCCGGTAGATGTAATGATATGCCCTAGAAACTCTGTCTGACTCAAGCCGAACTCACACTTGGATAGCTTGGCATACAACTTGTGCTGCTGCAGGAGGCTGAGGACCCGCCGCAAGTGTTGTGCATGCTCTTCTTGAGTGCGTGAGAAGATCAAGATGTCATCGAGGTACACAATTACACAGTCGTCTAGCTCCTGACGGAAAATGTCATTCATGAGCCGTTGAAATGTTGCAGGTGCATTGCACAAACCAAATGGCATGACAGTGAACTCAAAGTGGCCATAGCGAGTGCGGAATGCCGTCTTTGGTATATCCTCAGGGGCAATGCGGATCTGGTGGTACCCCTGGCGCAGGTCTATCTTGCTAAAAATTGTGGCTCCATGCAACCTATCCAGCAGGTTGTCGACACGTGGAAGTGGGTATTTGTTTTTGATGGTAATGCGGTTGAGTGGCCTGTAATCAATGCACATGCGGAAAGTGCCATCCTTCTTGCGTACGAACAGCACGCCAGAGGCATATGGTGAGGTGCTTGGTCTTATGAAGCCTTTCTCTTGCATCTCTGTGATCTGCTTTTTCAATTCAGCAAGCTCACAGGTAGACATGGCATAGGTAGATCGAACAGGAGGTCTCTTGTTTGGTTCAAGGTCGATGCGGTGGTCCACTGCTCGTTCTGGCGGCAGGCCAGCTGGCAGGTCCTCAGGGAAGACAGGCGCAAAGTCCTTCAACACTGGTGTGCAGTCCATAACTTGATGCGTCTCAACTGGTGATTCAGTTGGTGTAGCTGGTGTGATGGATACCATGAACATGGGCTGTTTTTCACGCACCGCTGTGCGTAAGCCGGCTGTGCTGATTGTGAAGCGATCGAGGTCAGGATCTCTGGGGGCAGGTGGAGCCCTCAGGGTGTGCTTTTTACCAGCATGATGGAAAGTCATAATGTTTTGCTTCCAGTCAATGCGTGGGTTGATCTCTGCTAGCCAGGGCTTGCCTAGGATTATGTCGAACCCATGCAGCCTTGTGCAATGCAATGTTTGCTGTCCTTTGTGGCTGCCTAAGCGAAAGCGAGCCTCGGGTATCATTGCTGTGCTCTCTTGTTGATGGCCATCAGCAAGACGGATGTGGTCAGGATTGTGTTTTCCCGCTGTTTGCAAGTCATGTCGCATGCAGAACTCGCTGTCGATGAATGACGCGGTTGCTCCTCCGTCTACTAGGATACGCACCTTGTGCCCCTTGTAGCTGCCTAGGAATACAAGCAGTGCGGAGTCGGTCTCATCGCCTGGATGCGTGGTGGTGAGCTTTGTTATGCGGAAACGCGGCTCTACTGCTGGTGGGGATACTTCGTGCTTTGGAGGTTCGTTGCTAGGCTCGACCCCTTTTTTCAATGAGGGGTCGACGTTTAGGGTGCTTGCAGTCGCTGATGACGTGCCCGTGCTCTCGGCAGAAGGTGCACCGGTTGGTTTTGTTGTACTGCTCTCTTTCCTCCGGAGTTAGCCTTCTGTACCTGTCCCTGTCGTCGGAACGAGTCTCAGCTGTGGAGCTGGATGCATTGCTGGGTGTGTGTGGTTTGCTCGCGAAATGTCGACTTCGCGGTTGTGCAGTCTTGAATAGGGCGCCGAGCTGCATTGGCGTCGCTGTGGAGACTCCTGCGTCCCTATATGCCGAGTCGTGTGCTACAGCTATGTTCACAGCCTTGTCAAAGCTGTCGGGGAGCTGGACGTCTACCATGGCACGGAGTGCAGGGTGCAGGCCTCGCCTAAAGCGGTCTAGCTGCTCATCGTCAGTGATGTTAGGGATTTGTAGAAATAGGCCCCTGAGCTGTGTGGCAAAGGACAGGGCAGACTGGTTGTGCTTTTGCTTGGCATCATGTAACATGTCTCGTGCCTTGGCTGCCTCGGTCAGGCGTTCCCAACTACCTGAAAACCACTCCCCTGTGATACGAAGCCCGTATCTCCGCAGCCACTCAGTCAAAAATATATGTAAACAGTGCTTTGAACAGAGGAGAGTCATATCTACGAAATGGCAGACGCAGCAAAAACTATCTCGCTCTCAGCGGTGCTCAGTGCCTGTCCAAAGATAAGCATTTGAATTCATGCGATTTCGCCACATGCGAGGCGCGCCGCACTAGCACGCTTCGCCACGCTGTTGTAAGTGGCACCTGCAACACGCAGCAGCAGTCGGAACATGTTTTGCTTTTGGCATGTGGACGCGACGACGGCAGTCGTGACGACTGGATACCACTATGAGCTTTTGGAGCTGCTGCTGGCGCAAGTGCATTACCGGCTGCTCTACTACGCTTAACAAGGTGCTAGGTGCAGTACGTGGTGTTGTCTCACCTTGCTTTGCTGCCCTCGACTTGTTAGCTGCAGGTGCCGCACGCTTACGGGATGTGCTTGCCGCTGCCAGCTGTTGCTGCTGCTGAGGGGGTGCACCAGCAGGCTCAGCCAGCTCAGGGGTGGTGCCGGCAGGTGTCAGCTGCTGCTGAGGGGGCGCAGCTGCGGCAAGCTTCCCACGGATGTGGGTGCACACGTGGCTCAGTAGCTTGGGTACCCTCCAGCTCGTGTGTACCTCCTGCTTGTGAAACTGGAGGTAGGACTGAAGCTGCTTTCCTGTCATCTTCATTGCCTCCTCGACAGTTGTGTGGCCATAATCATGCCCCCCCAAGGCAAGGGCATGGGCCGCTGCAAGCCGCTGTTGGCACGCATGGTCACCCACATTAATCACAACCCTCCCGACCTTGTGCGCTGCATCTGTGTTCTGGCGCTCTGCCTTTGCTGACCGCTGTGCTGCAGCTGTGGCATCCTCCTTACGCCGCACTTCAGCACGGAGCTGACCCATATGCTGCTGCAAATCATGAACATCCACAGTCTTCATGGCCTCCTTGCATGTGTGCAGGGACATCAACTGCAGCAGAGCTGGCAGCTCCATGTACATTAGCTCATGTACATTAGCTCGCCAAACTGGCGCCAAACGGGGCTCCTGCCACCACCATGCTTCAACAGCTGCAACAAGGACTCCACTGGGGCATTGGAGATGGGGCAGGCAAGGTAGTACTGTTCGAGGTGAAGGCGCAATGCGGGGCTGCCAGGGTCGCCGTTCACAGCCATGGCACGAATGTCAGATGCATATTGACGCCGAGTGCCATAAGGGTCCTCTTGCTGCTGCTGCTGCTGCATCCGCTGCTGCTGCTGCTGCTGCTGCTGCTGCTGCCCATCCTCAGGCGGCGGCAGCCGTAGCTCGGCATGGTACACCACATCAATCGCCACTTCCATGCGCGTAGCTTGGTCTGAGCTGCCAAGAGCAGCGAAGAGGTGGGGCAAGGCCATTTGAGCCTGCACATGATGCTGGTAGTAAGTCCACATAGCACCACAGTGCTCCTGCAAATAGGTCGCAAGCTGCTGCTTCTGCTGCTCGCGCTGATCTGCTGGCACCAAGTGTTGCAGCTGGCTATGCAGACCTGCCAGAAGGGGCAATGTGTCCCAGGTCCCCAGACGAGCTAGCACATCCTGGGTGTGGCGGTAGAGCTCAAAAGCGTGCAGGCCGTCATCCTTGCTGGCCCACATGAGCTCGGGCACCAACAAGCTCTCCCCAACCACTGCCACCATGCTGAGCCTGAGCAGCAGGCTGTTGTCCTGGAGCAGCTGGCTAAGGGTGACAGCCCATGGTGGAGACATACCCTTCTGCCGCTCAAGCAGCTGTGACACAGCATCTCTCGCATGCGCCCAGACGCGCAGCATGGTCACCGTTGAGCTGATGTAGCTGGCCCAGCGTGTGTCACACGGCACTTGGGGCTTGGTGCCCCATGCTCCCATGCCGAGCGGCACCCAATACTGGGCCAGCAAGCTGGCAATGGATTCAATGGCTGGGCGGATGTCACCACCCAATGCAGCCAGCCCAGCCAGCAGGGTGTTGTGTATGCCGTGGCTATAGCAGGGCTGCGCCCGAATGCAGCCAGCCTGCCCCTTGCTCTGGAGGAGCTTGCTCATGCGGGTGACAACACCACCATATTCACCCATGTTCACAGCTGCACTGTCTGCTGTGATGCTGGCGATGCAGGCACTGTCGAGGCCGTGGAGGAGCAGCTCCTGCATTATGACTTGGACATGAGCTTCTGCCGTGCCAGTTAGTGCATAGAGCTGAGCACTCTTGGCCTTGCTTAATCTCTTCTTGGTTCTCTTCATGGTTAGGGATTGAGAGGTGGGTGGGTGAGTGGCTGAGCGGGGCTACGGGCTTGGCTCGGTGGTCAGGGTGATGGGGGGTGATGGATACGGAGATGGGTGAAGGAGAGGTAGGGGGGAGATGGGTGAAGGAGAGGTTGGGGAGAGGTAGGAGGCGAGGAGAAGGAGAGTTAGGGGGCAGGAGGCTGATGGCAGGCTGGGAGGAGGGGCTACTGGGAGCTGGGCGGGGTAGACGAGGTTGGGAGATGGTGGGTTAAGGTGTGTTGGTGGTGGCCATGTGGCGGAGTGGTCAGCCAAGCTCAGTCGGCTCCTCATGCACCTGTAGCCATCAGCATGTGTACCTTGTAAGCGGTCCATGTTGTCACATACAGCCCCAATGATTGAGTTGCATAGTGCCATGGACGCGTTAATGAGTATGCTACAAAAGATTCGTGTGAGGCCAGGCTGTTGTTCAATGGTTGAAAACATATAGCGGATAATAGTTGGAGGGGGTTACTAGACCCTACTGTGCCGCCCACCAATACAGCGATACAGCGATGTCGCACACGAATTCGGGTTTCTTCACATCCTCGCCAAGCGGCCTGCACCATCAGGAAGCTCGCGCAGCCATGTTTGCCGGACTTCAGTGGTGTGCGCCACCGACATGTCGTGCATCGCTAACGGATAGCCAAGGACGTAGCTTACCGGTGTAGCTAACCACGGTCTGCGATTGGGACACATTCGGGGTCACATGTGGCTGCCCGCATCGAAAGTCTCCGATGGCAATTCCAGTCTTACATTAAACGCGCAATATTACATCGCAGCAGACGCAACAAACGTTACATCAAAAGATTGAGTAGGTGGGCTGCAATTGCATGAAGATTGCCAACCCCATGTTGGGAACGCCTGAGCCTCGGACTTAGACCTAAAAGCTACCTTCAGCCCTGACTTGAAGCTCTCCCATGTCAGGGTTGTGTCGGCTCGCACTGAGCGGTACCATGCTTGAGCCAGGCCAGTCAGTCTTACAGAGGCTGAAACTATCTTCTGCTCATCACTCAGGTTAGGGAACAAGGAGTACACATCCTCAACCTAGAACAAGAAACTGTTTACGTCTCCCTTGCCATCATACTCCTTAATCTCTGCTAGCTTGATGATACCAGCAGGTTGTGCACTACGTCCTCCTACAGATGTTGCCAATGCATTGTTGCTAGCTACCAAATGAGTCATCCCTACCCCAACAACATTCAACGTTTGTAGCAGCGTGGTTATTGCTGTGTGTGGGCCGTGCTCGGTCTCCATGGTATGGGATGCCTATGCTTGTGCTTGTGGGCTTACCCTAGCCGCCTTGGCTGCTGTGCGGAGCAGAAAACCACGTGAGTTGTGGCTTAGTGGTGGCTGAGGCTGGGGCTCAGGTGCTGGCAGGCTCAACCGTGGTGGGTAGTATTCCACGGGTGGTGCTGGCAGAAAATATCGCGGAGCCTCCGCTTGCACTGCGGGTGGTGCAAAGTGGACTGCCGGGAAAGGCGTAGTGAAATGCACCGGCGGATGTGGGCTCTGCTGGTAAGGCAAGAATGTGACAGGCTGTTGCACTGGCTGCGGAGTCGGAGTTGTGTGTTGCTGCAACAGGGCGAACAACCTATCTACCTCTTGCTGCAAGTGCAGGTTCACTGCGTGCAAGTGCTTCGCCGCAGCTTTGTTTTTCACACACTCTGCACACGTCACTACAGGTGCACTCGCCGTGCGCGGGCGGTGGTGGGGCTGCTGGTGGTCTCGCGTAGCAATTCGCGGAGCTGCCTGTACTGCCTCCGGGGGGTCCGGGATGCGCTCGCGTGGAGGGCGGTTGATGGGTCTCTCCAAGACGGGGACTCCACTCGCAACGGGCTGTGGGATAGGCTGCTCGTCGTTTAGCAGCTGCTCGACCGTCAGCGACGCGTCGGGATGTGGAACGACGGCTCTGGCAGCGTTCACTGCACAGGGATGATCGAAACGGGGAAACCAAATGTAATAGGATGCTTGCACATTTCAGGATGCATGGCTGAGAGCTATTTAAATTGCATTTCCGACTAGGCTGGGCAGTAGTGCTCTACAACTGCTGCTGCTGCTGAAGCAGATCACATACTCTTGGATTAGCTCGAGCGAAGGCGTGAAGACCTCCGGACTGACGACAAGCGATTCGGGCAGAGTTGGTCTCGGAACTTTGCTTCCAGAACTATGCCAGGGTCAGCTTAAGAAGACACCTCTCACTCCCTCTCATCCCATCACTTCAACCTGACAGTCCGGTGATAGCTATCCCGGTACATCACCGCATGCTCATGCAAAACGAAAAATACTACCGTTCATCCTGCATTCGAAATAGCACTGTTTCACATGCCGCTCACACTGTAAGATTAAAGGCAGCGGCTACGCCGTTACAGATCCCAGTTGAACCTAGTAGAAATAGCTATGTTGAAATACAAAACCTTGCTCATGTGTGATTGAAGTTATAGTCTGTAGAGAGCCTGCTCAGCTAAATTGCCCCACACATCGCCACCCTCCCACGCTGCTGCACCCCGTGCAAGGCTGACCCCGAATGTTGACCCACCGATGATCCACTGATGTTTTTCAACTTGGGGCATGGGTTGGCTCTAGGCCGACACGGGTGGCTGACATGGGCTGGGTAATATTCTGAGGAGCAAGAGCGCATGGGGGAGAGATGAACTATGAGGTCATTGATGTACTGGGGACACATGCACCGAACCCACAATCGGCCTCCTGCCACTACTGTGTGCCAGGGTTCTCGGGGTGCTGCGCTGACGACTTGGTAGAGCATGCCTTGGGCGCTTACAGTCTCACTCATCCTCCGCCTTTTACTGAAGATGACAGTGGGAGCGTCCAACTAAGGGCTCTAATCTCTATTTTTGGGTGGCCTTGCGCCATCACCAAACAATGAAGTTGCCGGCTCTGTCTTCAAGTCCCCAAGGCAACACTTGCAAGAATATAGCAGTGTGGCTATCATGTTGCCTAAAGTGATTATTTTAGCTTATCGTTGGAATGCACGCGACTAATGCGACTACTTAGTGAGTGCTGCACGCTCATCATCTGCATCCCCTGTTGCTGAGATTGAAGTGGGCGGATGAGTCTATTGCATGCGGAGTGCCAGGCCTACATGTGCACACACACACGCGATGCTCACATACTTATGCACGCACACACGTAATGTGGACATGCAACGTGCAGTGAGGACCAGCATGGCTAGAGTGGCTAGCTGGGGCGATGGCGATGGCGGCAAGGGATGCACACCATCTGCAAAAGGACAGACCGCTGTGCCCTGAAAACATTAGGTTTGAGTGCCCAGTGCCCTGAAAACATCAGGTTTAAGTATCAGGATGTGAATTTAGGTAGCAGGGACATGGGGCATTTTATGGTTGAGTTTAGGGAGCGCAATCTAGCCTAGATCTAGCCTAGATCTAGGCTAGTCAAATCTAGGCTAGATCCAGGCTAGATTGACTAGACTAGACGGGTTTTTTTGAATCCTGTCATGGAATGATTATCCCCACTGCCCGCCTGCCTGCAAGGCACTATGTAACTATGTGAGGTCAAAATGCATGATTGGCTAAGGCATAAGTGTGTAATCGACAGCCTCGTAGTCGCGTAGTGGTAATGCAGTGTACTAACATCGTGACATGAAGAGAAGAAACGCTGCTGGCGTGCGCCTGGCTGATTTCCTCCAACGTCAGGAGTTTTTTGTTGTATCGCGCGGTGAGCTCGGGAGGCTGGGGCGGGAGAGGGCCCCCAGGCTCCGTTTGCGATGTAGACGCTGCTGGGCAAGTCCGGGCATGTCCAGGCAACCAGCTTTAACCGCCAACCCAGCAAGGCCAGCAATCTGAGCTGCGCCATAGCGTCCATACAGGTGCCTGAATCAGGTGCGCTAGTCAAATGCACATTACATGCCCATCTAGAGTGACTAGTCTAGTCGAGTCGAGACGTCAACTCGACGAGTCGAGACGAGATGACTAGGCTAGTCGAGTTGCGCTCCTTAGTTGAGTTGTGCGCACCCATTGATGTGCATGCCGCCATGGAGTAGGTTGACATGGAATGTGTCGCCAGGTTCCATGACCAACATTGCAGCGGTGTGAGGCCACCAGCATCGTTACACTACACCTCATCTTGTGTGAAGTAGACACTCACGCCGCTTGTTTTACTGCGACATGGCTCTTACCTAGCCCGGACGCCACGATGGGCGTTGGCTACAGCAAGCAACCCCACAAGGGTAACAGTGTTTTTCTGGTGGATGAGGAGAACGTGGATTTCATCAACTACCTAGATGCGGAATGGCGAAGTGCGCGGGCGCGCGAGCTTGACAGGTTTGGAGGTGGGTCTCAGCGAGTTGCCTGCGAACTGGACATTCGGAGTCATGTACCGACTGTACTGCACACCTTACCACCCACCCACATATTGCGATGAGCACTTGCATTGACCATCCGACCTGTGCCCAGCCCCTAAACTGCCCTGCCTGCTTTACATGGCTGCCCTCATCCTCAGCCTGTATGTTGAGTCACGATTCTCACGGTTTATGGGCTTCATAGGGTTCAGATGGTATTTGCGGTGCGCTGACAAGCTGATGACAGCCCCCTTGGCCCCCACTAGGGCCTCCATTTGAGCCGAACCAGTAGTGGCCACTAGCAGCCACTAGCGGGAATATACTAGTGGGCAATACTAGCCCGACTCAAATGGTGTTATTGGGCTGTGTGGAGTAAACCCAGTGCACATGGCACATGAGCGCCTACCACCTACATTATTGCGTGACCCGTTAGGGCTATTGTGTAGATTTGGCATGACAAGACATGCACTGATTAACAGCTGATGTCAGCTCAGATGGGGGGGCACACACTACTGTGCCACAGCAGGCTGCTGCTGCTGCTGGGCCTTGGGTGGCTTGTCTCGCAGCCGCTTGTAGCCCAGGCCAGGGTACTCCTTGCCCTTGGCTGGCAGAGCTCCCTGGTCTGGCCAGTAGCACAGCTCCAGTGGGCGCCACCTGCTCTCCCCAATGCGCTGCATGTTCAGCGCTGCATTGCAGTCCCTGTCCAGCCACCTGCCTGGCTGTGGGGCTGGCTTGGCTTTGGCAGCCTTGCCCTTGCCCTTCTTGTGCTTGTCGCTGCCCTTCTTAGCCATCACGCAATGCGCACTGAGACGGGCGGTGGCCTTTTCAAGCAACTTGGATTTCCCGTGAGAATACACGGTTGTGTGACGCTACATTCCAGCCAGATCACAGCTGGCGGTTAAGGCAGCGGGGGGGAGTAGCAGAGTAAGCTGATGACAGCACAACCGCTGCGGCCAACAGAGTTGGGCTGCAGTTGACAGCGGCAGCTCACCCAATTACAGCCCACTCCCTTAACCCTCAGGCACCTTGGTGCAGTGAAGCCTAGCGCTGTCTTGCAGCATGCCTCAGCAGCCCAGGCTGTCTGGCCCCGGGTCGCCTTTGCCACATGGTCACACTGACAGAATGGTGCCGGATGGGGCACGGCGGCCGGATGAGGCACACAAGGGGTGCCGTGTGCACAGGGGTGCTGCCACCCTGCTGCTGCCCTCCAGGTGCCGGTCGCCCCGCCATAGCCCGGGGTGATAGTGTGACCGCGAAGCTTCAGTTCCTACAGGTGAGCTGGCCCAGGCTGCCTGGCTCGAAGAACGTGTAACAGCTCCCTGCGCCACCCACCTGGCTGGCTAGCCTCCTCACCCCCCTGACCAGCTCACCCCCTGAGACCCTGATGGGCTCACCCCTGGCCCCCTTGACCCCGTATCCCCCACCCCCCTGAACTGAGGTGTCAGTCACTCTTTGCTGCCCGTCAGCCACCTGGGCAGCCTGATGTTAGGTGGTAGTGACGCCAGCCAACAGGGTGCAGGGGCAGGGTGCATTTGCATGTGCCATGGGCATGGGATATAACTCCACACAGCCCCATAACACTGACTGAGTGGTCCCTAGTGGTTCCTGGTGCTCTGACTCTGATGTAGGCCCTAGTGAGGGACGAGGGGCTGCCTGATCCCTGTTGCTGCCTGATTCAAATACCAATCTCTGGGTCTGTAAGCCAGTCGAGGTCAAGCCTTATGTGGTGCTGGCTGCACAGGAGCAAGTGGGAGCACAGGCGGAAGAGATTGAGGCAGAGTTCACGCGCACCAGGGCTGGCAGGGAACCATCCTTTGCAAGTGCCTGGTGAGGTTGGTGAGGATGCCTCACATGCAACAAACTGCACATAGCAGTGGCCACGGTGATGACATTACTCAGCACCTCCTTCATAAGCCCAGCGGGCAACAAGTATCCACGCAACGGCCGAGTCATAGAGACCCCTCAATAGGGATGAGCGCCTTCCACCTACACTACTCCCTGACCCCTGTGACCCCTGTGACCCCTAGAATCAGCGTGGTTGACATGCACTGATGTCAACTCATGAAAGCAAGGTGATGATCTCATACGACCCTACTCCCTGCAGATAATGGCCCCATGCACCACACTGCTGCTGGGAGCACCCAAGGCCCAAGCCAAGCAGCCTGTAGCACCGTAGCATGTGTGCACTAGGCAATGCTTCAGCTGTTACTGACATCAGAGCACGTGTTTCATGCCGACACCTATTGCCCCACCCTCGTAAGGGGGTGGGGGTAGGGAAGTAGGTATTGGTGCTGGCTGTTTTCAGTAGTGGTACCAACAGTTCGGATTACAGATAACGCACCTCCTAGTTGTAGGGGAAGTATGCGCTGAAAGCGGCCTGTAACTAAGATTGCAGACAGCCAGGCTGGTAGTCAGGGCTAGTCTGGGCTGGCAGGGTTGTCTGGGGTGCCTGAGAAAGTATGGGCTGCCTGAGCTAGTTTGGGGCTGTTGGAGCCAAGAGGCGCATCAGGCCAGTCCGACACAGGAGCGACCCAGGCAGGTTGCCATGACAACCACAGGTGTGTCACGGCTCCCCTACTGCAGCATGCACACAGGGCGTGTGCCCCTGCCCTTTCATGATTAACCTGGCTGCTGCTTTCTGACCTATGATCTTGCTGCTGTTGCCTCATGGCTGCTTGCAATGGTACTGCTAGCAGCACAAACAAGGCTGCCATTGTCACATTGCCTGGCAATGCTACTGTTGATCCTCCCGCTTCTCCTCCTGCCGCTGCTGACACTTCTCCTGCTGCAGCTGCCCTACCTTCACCTGCCCCTGCCCCTGCCCCTGCCCCTGCCCCTGCCCCTGCCCCTGCCCCTGCCACCACCCTTAATTAGCCCTGGCACGGATGACCTCCATGTGCTACCGGCCCCCTGGCTTGCTCAGCCATGCCCCTGCCCACTGCCTCCAGGTCTTCCTCTCATCACGAAGCCACCACACCCCTGGCCAGCCTGCACCTGACTCACAGCCTTGTGCCCGATGCCCAGCATCCCAGTGGCAGAACCACTCTGGTCCAGGCTGCAGCAGCAGGTAAGGCACAACAGAGCCAGCCAATCATAGCAGTCGAGGCAGTGGAGGGGTCAGGACAGCAACAAATGCCATGGCCATGGCCAGGACGCAGGGCAAGCACAGGGCAAGGGGCAGCACTGCGATCGTCACGACCAGCGGGCGCAGCACCTGGCCTCACAGCTAAGACAGCCCCCTTGTCCCCCACTAGGGCCTCCATTTGAGCCGGACCAGTAGTGGCCACTAGCAGCCACTAGCGGGAATATACTAGTGGGCAATGGTGGCCCGACTCAAATGGTGTTATTGGGCTGTGTGGAGCACCTGGCCTCACAGCTAAGACAGCAGCTGTGCATTGGAGGTGTGCTTCGCAGCCTCTGACCCTAGCAGTCACCCCACCCATCCTGACCTGTACAACATCATCCTCTAGCAGCTCTTCAAGGGCCTCGTCACCTGCACAGCAGCTGCTGCCTTGGTGCACGCAGCATCGCTGTGAGCTGCAGCCGCTGTCACTGCCTGTGGCTGCCTGTGGCCACATGTTCCTCACCGGGCACCATAGCCATTGCCTCTGTGACATGCCACCTGCATACCCCTTGCTGTCCACACCCTGCCATGGTGTTCAGCAACACCCCATGCCTGATTGTGGCCTCTCATGTGCCCCCTCATCCCAGGCCGGCCGGGGTCCCTGAGCTTGATGCTGGCCCATGGCCCACCAAAGAGGACGTTGAATGGCACGGTGGCGGCATGGCGCAAGCGTGTGCACGCCGCCCGCCGCCGTACTATCATGGTGCGCCTGTCTATGGTGCTGTTTCTCTCTTACGGATGGGATGGGGGCCTACCCCATAGCCGACCATTCCATCATCACCGCATCTCCATCGCCCACTGCATGTTTAACATAGTCAGCGTCAGCATCAGCAACGCTACAGAATCAAGCATACTTGTCGTGGCAGAGGCAAATGATAGCAAAAACCCATGGTCAGGCTTGCTTCATGTGACCCACACCATGCACAGTAGTACATAAGCAATATCTGTTGGTGTTGGAAATAGCAATTCATATACATTTCTTTCATCAATATTCAGCAGGTCCTTGGTTAATGGTGATGACTGGAATGAACTGGCCTGGACCAAGCCACATATGTGACACCACACATCACCCTGTTTACATTAACACGCCACCATGATATGCCTCACTCTTCGGGCACTTGCACTCCACAGCCTGGCATGGTCACCATGGAACAAATGTTGACCTCATAGATGTGGTTGGTCACTATCATGCTTTACACCAACCAGGTTCACTCAGTTGACACATACTGACCGCACGCTACCAGGCAAGTGGCAGACAACTCATACTGAATCTTCATTCTTTAGTTTGGTGATGGCGCAAGGCCACCCAAAAATAGAGATTAGAGCCTTTAGTTGGACGCTCCCACTGTCATCTTCAGTAAAAGGCGGAGGATGAGTGAGACTGTGAGCGCTCAAGGCATGCCATGTTGAATCGTTAGCGCAGCACCCCCAAAACCCTGGCGCCCAGTAGTGGCAGGAAGCCGATGGTGGGTGCACAATGTTTGCCCCAAATAGCAACGCTTACAACAGGGAGTAGCTGGTGACCCCACCATCGCAGCCATATGCAGTGCATTCCATGCACACCTTCCCTCTTGCCAGGGGCAAGGGTTCTTCTGAGTGGCCCATGCTCTGTAGCTCCCTTGACATGAGCTTTGGCAAACAAGCATCCCCTCATCCATGTCTGTTACAGTGCTGTTGCGCGGTCAGGATGCATGGCTGGCTGCGAACTAAACTCCGGCTGCGGCCGCCAGAGACATGTTGCCGCTGTGGCTGACTACGTACTCGTAGACAGCTTCCGACTAGCGTGGCAGTGCTTTGTACTTACATCGTCAAGAAGATGGCATCAGTAAAAACAGTTCTCATCGCATTCCTACGTCACTGAACCAGTCATCCGATCCAGAGTCCCCAGAAGTCCTTGAATCCGAACTCCCGACACTAAGCAGCGCTCAGCCTTAAGTAAGCCAAGAACAACTAACAACCGTCATGACAAAGTAAGACATGACAAACCCAGATCTCGCATGCAGGGCTGGGAAAGATCTGCATGCGCATTTCAAAACACATTCTGGTTTCAAAGCAGGACTGTAACAATGTCAATCAATCAATACGTGAGGAGTTGGCGGTCCCTACCCTGACCCTGACCCTGACCCTGACCTCCAGCCTGATGTCTTCTGCGTGGCCAAAGCTCTGTAGCTCTTGCACTGGTCGTTGGCTGCAGTGGGGGCAGTCACACATAGTTATGTAACCCTCATGTCATAGCAATCACTTCAATGGAAGCCAGCAGCCCCATTTGCTACCCAGCAGGAGAGGGCTGTCAGCGGTCACCTGCCTGAAGGAGAGAATGGAATGCCAGGCCGCTTGGCTGCTTGGCCTGTCATCTGGGCGGTTGCCTGGCCCCCCTAAAAGGAGACCTGATGTTTGGGACAAGATGAAGATGGCGAGCATGGAGAGCATGCATGGCAGGCACCATGGTTTGGTGGCCGCCACACAGCCAGCAAACCCTGATGCAGGCTCTGACTCCACCCCAGCCACACCCGGTTGTTACCTTGATATGAGCTTGAGGGGAACCAGCTTCCCATCATCCATGTCAATAACATCAGTATGTACCGTACTCTCCCGATCGATTCCCTATCCCGAATCGTTTATTGTCCTTCGGGAAATCGGGAAAGAGTAAACAATGTAATTGTTTTGTTCTTCGGGATGTGGTTAAACAATAAGTTGACCTTGACGAAAGTGCCAGCAATGGACCAGTTTGTGGTCCGGGGCATCAGTGCCGCCGACGCGGCTGCTAATCGGCACCGCGAGCTCCTTATACACGATGAACAACGCTTCCGGATGTTTCTCACTCGTCAAGAGAGACCTCGATAGTCGACAATGTCGATCATGTGCTTTTGATGCGAGATTAATAGGGTGGGAGGCTTGATTATTTCTATGCACGAAGACGTTCTCAAAATGAACTTTTGACGTACTTTGGCCATCGGGGAACTTAAAACAATGAAAATTTTGGCTCGGGAATAATATTTTAATTATAGTTTCCGAGGCTTCGGGAATCGATCGGGAGAGTACGGTATCCAATAAATCATGTTTTCCTAACCACCTACACGCCACCTCCGTGCCAATTGCTGGCAGCCGTGCTGTCAGTTCCCTGTATCAATGCGTGAATGCTGCCCAGGTGGTCATGACCAGCATCTGGTTGCGGGCAGGCCTGAAGCATCCCAAGAGGCTGCGGTGAGCCCGGCTGCGCACCTGGCCCAAAGTCCCTGGTCATGCCCTGTAACACATGCAGCCCATGCCCTGCGCCTGCTCCCAATTCACATCTGGGGCAGATGCAGCGTCTGGGGCAGAGAGGCAGGCAGGGGCTTCGGTGACTGTCACCTTTAGCAACACATCACCAGTGGATCCACTCCCAAAGGGGGTGGGGTGTACTGGACCCACTATTGAGGTGTCACACTCTCACATGCGACCTCCAACAATTCAAATGTCCCATGCGGAGACTCATCTGTGCGGATGTAGGAGGGCACAGTGAGGCCAGGTGTGACCATGTGTCGGGCAGGTGTGATTGATAGAGGCTAGTGGGTGTGACATTTGTGTTATGTTGCCGATGTTACCGATGATAAGTTTGACCCGCGAGGTGTGAATCAGTGATGTGTGTGGGGTGTCGTGTGGCATGGCAGCACTCGTGCCTGCACCAAGTGGGCATGCCTTCATGGCCTGAATGGCTACCATCATGTATATCTTGCATGCCTGCAGGCGGGTGGACTCATTCAGCTTCTACATCCCTGGCCTGCTGCAGGTTCGTCAGTCTTCCTCTCCCCTGCCTCATTTTGTCCCTGCCTGATCTGCATGCCATGTCCTTCCCTCCCCTGCTGCTCCCCGACCTTCTATGACCTCATCCCTTGCTCCTGTGTTGCTTGACAAGCCCACATGCTCCTGCCCCTGTCCATTGCCCTGTCCCCTGCCTGTGCTCTGCATCCCTCTCCCCACTCTCCCACCATCCCCCGCCTCTGCCACACCTTCCCCTGCCTCTGCCCCTGTTGATCTGCCCCAATCGTCTGGCCTGCCCATACAGCAAGACCTGAAGCGCTTCATAGCCACGTCTCAAAAGCATGACGAGGTGTTGCATGCGTCCCCCGCCAGCCACCTTCCCACCCCCTCCCCAGCCTCACCCCTGCCGCACCCCTCTCTTGGAACCCCCAAGAGCCCAACCCCCTCTGGCCCCAACCTGGTCAAGTGGATCGGAGCCACCCCCCCTGGGGGCCCTACAGCAGCCATCCAGGCCGTTCAATCCAAATCAACCGCAAAGACACACCTTGGAATTCCGAGCACTGGTGCTAACCTGGGTCCCAAAGCTAGCCTGAACCCTGGCTTGAGGTCTGGAGGCGTTGCCACCAGGGACAGAGAGAGCGGGCTGGGGAGGGTCCACGGTCTCCCAGGGGGCCGTCAGGGCCTCCGGAACACCCTTCTACAGCCCTCACCACTCGACCCCAACAACCCTAACAACCCTAACAATCCTAACAACCCTAACAACCCTAACAACCCCAACAACCCTAACAACCGTGACAGCCCTGGCGGGCTAGCGGTTGAGGCTACAAGCCCCAGCTCACCACAGCCCCGGGCAGCCCAGGCCGGCACTGCAGTGTTCCCGGAGGAGCTGAGGGTGCAGCGGAGGGCGGCCCTGACCATCCACGGCCTCACAGCTCCTCCTCGCTTGTCTGCTGGTGGGATGGCTGCTGAGCCCCTGACCCCCACAGGGACCAGGTGAGCGACCGGCTGCTCCGTCCCTACTCAACCCTGCTACCCAACCCTGCTACTTAACCCTGCAAACCCTGCATCGCCTACCAACCCTGATCTGATAACCCTGATCTGCTGGCCTGATGGGGTCTGACATCTGCGCCACACCAGACAGCCTTGCCTTATGAGCCACTCTGGCTCTAAGTGGGGCGGACTAGGTGCATGCCGCTGGGCTTGCACAGCCTGAGGGGTTTACAACGGTCCTACCATCAGAGTAGTTGGAGCAGCAGCAGCACCATGGTCCACAAGGGGGTCCACATCTTTGCCGCCTGGCAGCTTGCGCCGTGCACCACATCAGGCCGTGGCACCGTCAGCACCCTCCCACCTTGCCTTGCTGTGCCTGGCCCTGGCCCAGGTTCACCTCCCCTGCCCGGGCCTCACTGCAAGCCCTGCCTGCTGGCAAGTACCGCCACAGCACCAGCTTGGCGCCTCTGGGCGAGCTGGCAAACCCAGGCATGCCCCCGGGCACACCTGGGCGTCTGCAGCTGTTCCCATTGGAAGGTGAGTACGGCAGATGGCTGCCGTAGACATGGGGAGCTTGCATGGGAACTCTGGAAAAAAAGTTTCCTTGTTGCGCTACTGGCTTCCCACCACAACACTGCCGCCCACACCCTGCTTGCCACATCCCCCACCCCACCTGCAACCGCGACTGGCTGCGGCCCCTGCGGCTCTACTGCCTGGGCCGCCGCCCCAACCCTGCCGCCCCCGCCTCCGCCCCGGGCCATGTGCTGAGGGAGGACGCTGAGGCAGTGAACGAGAACCTAGTTGCTGACCTTGTTCTCCTGGCTGCGCAGCTGCAGGACAACGCCTGGGGTGTGCTGCTGGGCCTGCTGCCGTGTCTATGGCCATGCTTGGTGCCCTGCTCGCTGCTGGAGCTGCACGCCTACCCCCAACCCTATCGCACACCCCAACCATGCCTGCCTGCCCTCTCCTTTGCTCCTGCTCCCTATGATGCCTCCCTACGCACTTGAATCCACCTGCTAGCAGCAGCACCCAGCTAACAGCGGCCAACTTGCAGCAATGCACCTACTAGCAGCAAGCACCTGGCAGCAATGCATAGAGCCCAGCTGCAATCACCTGAATGGCAATGAACATCACCACAGTGGCTCCCTATGATGCTCACCTCACTCCTGCCTGCTTGCCAACCCATGGCAGGCCCGCCCACCCACCTGCTGCTGCTGCTGTGTGTGGCATGCAGCCCCCTCCACCGCATCAAGCAATGGTGTGGGCCAGGCGGGTGTGTTTAGGCCCACGCCTGATGAGGCCAGCGAGGCGTTCCGGTACGCTCAGGTGGGTGCAGGCACCAGGGGGTGCGCGGCATATATTTACCTCGTTTGTCCATTTGCATGGAGCATAGGGTAGGGGCAGGTAGGGGCAGGTAGGGCCAGGTGGGGAGGGGCAGGGGGCCAGTTGCTTGGGGCAGGTGAGGAGCAGGCAGTACCGGCAGTGCGTATGCAAGGCCAGGGGTGAGGGGCAGGCAATCTGATACACCTGCTTGATGGACGGTCCAATGCCTGGCATCCCACACTGCACTGCGACCAGGCTAGAGTATGAGGATGTGACTTTTGAAGCAGGGGCTTGGGCGGTTCATGGCTGACTTGCGTGCACTTTTAGTGGGCAAAGCCAAGGTTGACAGTTACAGCAGTCAAAGATCATCATCATCATCATCATCAAGCCCTGCCTGCTGGTAACAAGCCTGGCTTGCTCAGCCTCATCCACCCGTGCCGCACCTCACACCTTCTCACACTGCTGCTCTTTGACCTCCCTATCCCTGCCTCCCCTCAACCCCCCCTCATACCTCTGTTGCCCTGCGCCTGCAGTCTCTCACTCCTCAACTGCTATCCATGAACAAGGGTCCCACCCCGCCTGCTGCCGCTCCCCCTCTGGCATCTCCCCGGCACCTTGCCTCTGCCTCCCACGCCCCCCTCCCCCTCCCCACCGCTGTGGCGGCTGCGGAGCTTCACTTGTTCCTGAATACCGAACTGGACCCCAGCACCCCCTGCCTGGCCATGTCCCAACCCAACAGTCCGACCACCACCTGCTGCGCCACAACCACCACCACCTCTCTCCTGCCAGCATCCAAACCGGTGGGGGTGTCTGCCTCACCAGCCGCTGGGAGCCGGGCGCCACACCGTCTGTCTGCCACCGGCACACCCCTTGCCGCTACCCACCCCCTCCCAGGCCTGACCCAGGTACCCCAGACTCCCCAACACCCCCCTGCCGCCCCGGCTATGCCAGCCAGCAGCGCTGCTCCGCACAGACCCCTGCCGCCCACCGGCAGCCCCCAGGCAGCCTCAGGTGCTGCCCCAGGCGGCCAGGGGCTCAATGCAGGTGGCAGCACAGGTGGCAGTGTGGGGGAATGCACAGCGCCCCAGGGGCCGGGCAGCCACTCCTCTTCGCTGGCACTCATGGCGGAGCGACAAGGTTTGGGTAGGCGGCGAGGAGGCCTCCGCACTGTGTTACCGCAGCAGCCACACGCCCAAAGGTTCAGGTCAGTGGGGGTGTAGCACGGCGGATGGTGGTGAGTGGTGGCTTGTGAGGGCAGGCAGGGTGAGGGAGGAGGTGACAGCTTTTGGGAGCAGTAGGGGGCAGCGCTTGTAGGCCGGGCTGGGTGTATGAGATGGGGTGTTCAGGCAGCATGATTCTGATGTTGCTCAAACGTTTTGCTCGAAGTATGCCAGTGTCCCTGCCTTGCTTAGTGTTCTCCGCAGCAGCACTGTCGGACAGCACGAATAAAGTGTTGCTGTGCGCACCTATGTGCATTGCATGCATCAGCTCTGCGGGCAACAAGTTGGACCTAATTGCCGAGGCGTCACCGGCAGCGTGGCGCTGCGCGGCGTCCAGCGCCCTGGAGGAAGCTGAGTCAATGAGCGCCGACCTGTCACTTGCCATTCAGCAACGCTTGTCAGGTGAGCGGACGGCGAGCGGTGGGCGCCGGTAGGCGGGGTCGCGCAAGGGGCGCGGCGAGCGAGAAGAGGCGCCGGCATCAGCCGTAGCAAGTGGTAGCTCTTTTCTTCTTGAAACATCGAGCTACAAGATTGGCTACGAAGGCAATCACCCTTCATCGTGGTCACATCATTAACATCTTCTCACTCACTGGGATACCACCCTCCTCCCCGCGCAGTGGAGGCCATCGCTGCCCAGCGTCAGCTGGAGGCTGCTTGGGAGGTGGAGCTGGCAGTGCAGCAGTCAGGGGGCGAGCTGGTGGGCGCCACAACACTGGAAGGCGCCGAGCAGCTGCTGGCCATGTGGGTGGAGGGGTTGCTGCAGGGGCTGGCTGACTGCTGAGGGGTTGACTGAGGGGCTGGCTGACTGCTGAGGGGTTGACTAAGGGGCTGGCTGCAGTGGGCCTACAAACACCTGGCTGCTGCCTATGCTAGACCCAGCTACCCTGTCCACTCACCTACACCCGTCCTCATGAGCGTGCCAAGGGCTGGCAACCCCAGTGACAGCTGCCAGAGCAAGGTGTGGCCTGTTTTGGCAATGCCCCTTGTCTGCATCTCCTCCTGGGAAACACCCCGTGCATGAGGGTCTGGAACTCCTCTACCACTCAAACCTCCCTATGCCCCTTCATGCCCTACTTACTTGAAAAAGCTTCAAACATGCATCCCTGCGCCATTCCCCACCCCACCACTCCATCTGCCACCGTGACCCTCTGCATGCCTTCCCCGCCTCAACCTACTTCCCCACACCCTCCACCACTTCTCCATAATACCACGGGGGTTGCCCCCAGGTACGTCAACCGTGGCAATGCGGGGTGGGCAGCAGGGCAGCGCTGGAGCCACCCCTCCCTGTGGGACGCTCGCAAGCAGGAGGAGTGGATGGGTGAGTGCCCCTCACACCCCCACCCCTCACACCCCCACCCCTCACACCCCCACCCCTCACACCCCCACCCCTCACACCCCCACCCCTCACACCCCCACCCCTCACACCCCCACCCCTCACACCCCCACCCCTCACACCCCCACCCCTCACACCCCCACCCCTCACACCCCCACCCCTCACACCCCCACCCCTCACACCCCCACCCCTCACACCCCCACCCCTCACACCCCCACCCCTCACACCCCCACCCCTCACACCCCCACCCCTCACACCCCCACCCCTCACACCCCCACCCCTCACACCCCCACCCCTCACACCCCCACCCGTCACACCCCCACCCCTCACACCCCCACCCCTCACACCCCCACCCCTCACACCCCCACCCCTCACACCCCCACCCCTCACACCCCCACCCCTCACACCCCCACCCCTCACACCCCCACGCCTAACACCCCCACCCCTCACACCCCCACCCCTCACACCCCCACCCCTCACACCCCCACCCCTCACACCCCCACCCCTCACACCCCCACCCCTCACACCCCCACCCCTCACACCCCCACCCCTCACACCCCCACCCCTCACACCCCCACCCCTCACACCCCCACCCCTCACACCCCCACCCCTCACACCCCCACCCCTCACACCCCCACGCCTAACACCCCCACCCCTCACACCCCCACCCCTCACACCCCCACGCCTAACACCCCCACCCCTCACACCCCCACCCCTCACACCCCCACCCCTCACACCCCCACCCCTCACACCCCCACCCCTCACACCCCCACCCCTCACACCCCCACCCCTCACACCCCCACGCCTAACACCCCCACCCCTCACACCCCCACCCCTCACACCCCCACCCCTCACACCCCCACCCCTCACACCCCCACCCCTCACACCCCCACCCCTCACACCCCCACCCCTCACACCCCCACCCCTCACACCCCCACCCCTCACACCCCCACCCCTCACACCCCCACGCCTAACACCCCCACCCCTCACACCCCCACCCCTCACACCCCCACGCCTAACACCCCCACCCCTCACACCCCCACCCCTCACACCCCCACCCCTCACACCCCCACCCCTCACACCCCCACCCCTCACACCCCCACCCCTCACACCCCCACCCCTCACACCCCCACGCCTAACACCCCCACGCCTAACACCCCCACCCCTCACACCCCCACCCCTCACACCCCCACCCCTCACACCCCCACCCCTCACACCCCCACCCCTCACACCCCCACCCCTCACACCCCCACCCTTCACACCCCCACGCCTAACACCCCCACCCCTCACACCCCCACCCCTCACACCCCCACCCCTCACACCCCCACCCCTCACACCCCCACCCCTCACACCCCCACCCCTCACACCCCCACCCCTCACACCCCCACCCCTCACACCCCCACCCCTCACACCCCCACCCCTCACACCCCCACCCCTCACACCCCCACCCCTCACACCCCCACCCCTCACACCCCCACCCCTCACACCCCCACCCCTCACACCCCCACCCCTCACACCCCCACCCCTCACACCCCCACCCCTCACACCCCCACCCCTCACACCCCCACCCCTCACACCCCCACCCCTCATTGCATACATCACTCAAGCCGAGGTCCCGGGCAATAAAGGCAATCCCAGCTGCAAAGCAGAGAAACAATTACCCAAACCAGTCCTGGCCAGCAGCCCGCGCAGAGGGTCTACAGCCTTGAAGCTTGTCCATCGCCAACCCTGTGTGCTTGCCATGCACCCCCATGGCTCCAGCCCCAACATGGCTCATCAACACCTCACACTCAATGGGCTTCGCCAGCCACTGGGTGTGTCCAGCAGTGGCCTGACCTGCCTGGCCTACACTCAGCCCCTGAGGACTCAGCCTCTGCACTCACCCTGCACTCAGCCCTCTGCACACACCCTGCCTGCACGCAGCCTCTGAGGACTGGAACTTGTGGAAGGGCCGCATGGCCCAAGGGGTGCGCACCGGCAGCTTCGCCGTGCAGCTCATTGCGGTGGACAGCCAGCTCAACATGGCGGAGGTGCGTGCCCCTACCCACACATCCCCTACCCCTACCTACCCCCACACACCCTGGTCTGTGATAAATTGGATCACATCAGCGTCCTGGCTGCCCTTTGGGCCCTGCCTGCCCCTGCACCGCCATGTCACCGACCCCTGGCCTGCGATCTGCTCGACCGTGCTGCCAGGGGCTTCCACCCCTTCACCCTCACCTTCACACACCCACACACACCCAACACATGCTACTCCTTGCCAGCTGCCCAGCTGCCCAACCCTTTCCCAATCATGCTTCGCTGCTCCCGCTGCTGCTGCCATCCTCGCCTTCGCTGCGGCCAGCTCCACCTGTCAAGCAGCGGAGTGGAACTAGCAGCCCCCTTGTCCCCCACTAGGGCCTCCATTTGAGCCGGACCAGTAGTGGCCACTAGCAGCCACTAGCGGGAATATACTAGTGGGCAATACTAGCCCGACTCAAATGGTGTTATTGGGCTGTGTGGGGTAAACCCAGTGCACATGGCACATGAGCGCCTACCACCTACATTATTGCCTGACCCGTTAGGGCTGTCGTGTAGATTTGGCATGACAAGACATGCACTGATTAACAGCTGATGACAGCTCAGATGGGGGGGCACACACTACTGTGCCATAGCAGTCAAGAAGGAGGGAGGGATGGAGGTAGGTCGTGGCCTGCTGCCTGCCTGGCTGCAGGCGGGGCAGAGTGTGGACCTGTGGACCTCCGACCCCTGGGACCTGCTGCACCTCCACCGCCCTGCCGCTGTGAGGCCCACCTGCCCCAGCTGACATGCAGGGGGCGCATGTCTTGTGGGCCCCACCCTCGTGGCTTCCTAGTAGCAGTGCCAGCCCAAGCCTCACCACTGGCAGCCAGCGGTACCAGCAGGAGGCAGGGGTTGAGGGGCTCTTTAGCTTCTAGGATAGGTGCAGAGAGCAGGCCTCGCCCCCTCCATGCGGGAGCTCCTCCCTTAATCCTCGCCACCAGCACCCTCGCAACATGAAACGGCCCTGTGTGAGAGGAGGCGTGCGTGTCAAGGGATGGGAGAGGGAGAACGACCTGACCTCAAGCCCTCAAGACCTGACTGGACTAGGGCCCTCACTGTTTGCCCGCAGGAAACAGGAGGGAATAAACATTCAGGTAGCAACGCCTTGACCCTCACTAGGTCCTCACTAGAACCACTGAAATGCTTGGCGGTGCCCTTCCGCTTCTTCCGTGTCATTGCGTCATTCAGGTAGCAGTGTCAGCCCAGGCCTCACCGCCAACAGTGCCAGCGAGAGGCACATTGCCACCTCTGTCATCATCAGCCCCTGCCGGTCACACGCACTCCCATGGCCTGCGCCCTCACCTCCAGCAGGCGGCACCCCAACTAACACCCCACCAATGGCAGCGGCAGCCCACACTTGCTGCCACCATCAGGATCACTCTTGTGGCCATGACCGCCCCCTCACCCCCCTGTCGATGACTGGCGAGGCCCTGCACTGCTCTCGACCTGCAATGCTGCCCCCTCCACTGCCCCCTATACTGCCTCCTGCCCTGCCCCCTGCACTACGCCCTGCACTACGCCCTGGCTGCCCTGCTGCCCTGCTGCCCTGCTGCCCTGCTGCCCTGCTGCCCTGCAGTGCAAGGACGGCATCCGGGGCGTGCCCCTGTGTGTCCGCGTCCTCACCAACCTGGCTCAGGCGGTGGAGGCTCTCGGGGGGCGCGAGGGCCTGACTGCCTTCACCCTCTTGCTGCACCTGACGGAGCAACAGCTGCGCCCTACCCTTGACATGCTGCGTGCCCACAACTACTGCGGGTCAGGAGGCGAAACCAACCCTGACCTCCTCAACCAACCTGGCCTCAGACAAGGGCAGCTTAAGCAGCAGGGGCATGCAGGTGCCAGGCAGGGTGCAACAGGAGGAGCATGTGGCACTGCATCAACCGCCTCCCCTACCCCTGCCCGTGTCCCCTACCCAAGGCACCCCTGCATTCACTGCTGCTCCATACCCACACCCGCCCAGTCTTTGCTGGCACACCGTAGACCCTGCTGCTTGGCTGGCACACTCTCTTGCTCTGGCACTGTTTACTGGCACTGTTTGCTAGCACCCTAGCCTAGCTCATCGCGTCGTGTCCGCCCCTGCCGGGCTTCAATGCCTGAGCCTGGTTGCCCTGCACACCCTGTCCCCAGGTTCACCCCCCGCAACATCATCTTCTTCCAGCAAGCCCTGAAACCCGGTTATGCTTACAATGCAGGCCAGCAACGGTTCATCCGGGTAAGCGCTGCCAGGCATGCCCCTAGGAGCCTGCCTTGCCATTGCACCAGCCTCTGCCCTCACAACCCAAACCCAGCGGCCCCCGCAGCCCAGCCTGCCCCCTCTTTCCCTGATCGTGTGTGTGCACTGTCGGCACTGCCTCTCCCCTCTCCCTCCCTCTCACTCTCACTCTCACCTACACCCTCACCCTCTGCTTCTCACACCCTGAACCTCAACCCCAACTCGCCTTCCAGGGGCCGGCCAGCAGCCCCAGCAGCAGTGGCGGCAGCGGCCTCTCCCTCCTGGCCCTGAACTGGGTGGCTGAGGGGCAGCAGCTCGACCTGAATGGCTGCCTCCGCCCGCTGCCAGGCACCGCGCTGGAGCTCATGGCGATCCGGGGCGTACAGTGAGTCGTGGGGCTGTGGGGAGGGCTGTGGGGCTGTTTGCCCTTGCCAGTGCCAGAGGGAGAGGTGAAACAGGGTGGTGAGGTGTGCAGTTAGAAGAAAGGGCGGGCTGTGGGCTGATGGCTGTTGTCAAGGGAGCAGCTGTTGAGGGAGCAATGGTCAGAGTAAGGGAAAGAGCGCCCGGGCTTACAACAGATGAAGAGGGGAGGGGAAAGGCAGGGGCAGGGGGAGGAGGGGCAGCTGTGGAGGTTGGCGGGCAGTACCTGGCTGGCGACATGCCTCCTCCCTATCTGCTGGCTTGCAGGTGGATGGTGTCCCACCACACAGCTGACCTGGGCCTGCTGTCCCGTGAGAGCTGCTTGGACCTGGTGCAGCTGCCCTTCTGCCTGGCTGCTCACAAGGCTGCTAGCTGCTCAGCCTTCACACAGGTGGCGTGGGTTAAGGGCAGGGGTGGCGGCGTAGCAGGACAACATTAGATGTTGTGGGGTGGGCAAAGTAAGCCAAGTCAGTGTCACTAACCCCCCTCGACCGTTGGTCGCCGGGCTATGGCCTCACAGGTGGTGAAAGAGGAGGGACTAGGCCCCGCGGCCCGGCGACAGGGTAGCGTGGTCCTGAGTTTCGCGCCAGACCGCCATCGTGCCGCTCGCGGGCTGCTGGCAGCCCTGCCCGCCTCGCACCCGGCGCAGGTGCGCCGCCTCAGGGTCACACTTCTTACACACCCACTTCTCCCGTCCCGATCACCTCCAACGACATTTAGGTCTGCGCCTGTCATAACACAGGGCTTATGGCCAGTGGCTGAGTTGCGGGTCGCGGAGCTGCACGCGGGCAGCATGAAGGACGTGGTACGGGGCGGCAAATCAAGTAGCGGGCACTACCTCGTAGGACTAGATCGATACGTGCTGCATCTGGACGCATTGCGGGGTAAGCGTGACGGTCTGTGACCATAGAGCTGTGCAAGGTCAGAATGGCTTCTGCCTGCTGGCAGGCAGCAACAGTGGCTGACTTACCAGACCTGCCTGTAGTGTCTCTGCATACTCTTGTCATTGCTCTGTTTGACCCCTGTCCTGTTTTATTTCTGCCCTCTACCACCTCTCAGCCTTGTGCACCACGGGACATCATGGTGCAGCATGTGTTGCCTTGGGGAGTTACAGACAGAGCCAGCAACTTCATTGTTTGGTGATGGCGCAAGGCCACCCAAAAATAGAGATTAGAGCCCTTAGTTGGACGCTCCCACTGTCATCTTCAGTAAAAGGCGGAGGATGAGTGAGACTGTGAGCGCCCAAGGCATACCGTAATGTGCCACTAGCGCAGCACCCCCAGAACCCTGGATCACAGTAGTGTCAGGAGGCCGATGGTGGGTACAATGCATATGCAGCTCACGGCTCAGGGAGCAGCCCCCTTGTCCCTCACTAGGGCCTCCATTTGAGCCGGACCAGCAGCCACTAGCAGGAATACACTAGTGGCTGCTGGTCCGGCTCAAATGGTGTTATTGGGCTGTGTGGAGTAAACCCAGTGCACATGGCACATGAGCGCCTACCACCTACATTACTGCCTGACCCGTTAGGGCTATTGTGTAGAGTTGGCATGACAAGATATGCACTAATGTAAGCTGATGTCAGCTCAGATGGGGGGGCACACACTACTGTGCCATAGCGGGCTGCTGCTGCTGGGCCTTGTGAGGCTTGTCTCGCAGCCGCTTGTAGCCCAGGCCAGGGTACTCCTTGCCCTTGGCTGGCAGAGCTCCCTGGTCTGGCCAGTAGCACAGCTCCAGTGGGCGCCACCTGCTCTCCCCAATGCGCTGCATGTTCAGCGCTGCATTGCAGTCCCTGTCCAGCCACCTGCCTGGCTGCGGTGCTGGCTTGGCTTTGGCAGCCTTGCCCTGGGCCTTGCCTTTGTCCTAGGTGGGCTCAGCTGCCTGCTCAGCCTCAGTGCGCTTGCTGCGCTTGGCTGGTGGGGGATTGCTGGGCCCAGGCTCTGAGGCTGCTGGCTGCCTGGCTGCCTGGCTGCTGCCTGGCGCCTGTGGGGGCTTGCGGGGGGCCACTACTGGGCACCACATCAGGCCCCTCACTGGCTGGTCATGCTGCTGGCTCTAGGCTGGGCGCACCAGGCGGGCTTCCACCTGACCTGCTGGGGGCTTCCAGCCTGCAGGCCTGGTGGCACTGAGTTTGCTCAGCTCCTCCTCACAGGGCTGCTTGCCATTCACTGCTGAGCTGACCCGGGTGGTGCGGTGCTCATCCACGAGCACCACCCTGCCCCGTAGGTGGCCTGCGCCCCTGGGCCTGCACACCACCTTGCAGCAGGCACGCAGCACCGCAGCAGCACCCCACCTTCCCGCTGTGCCAATGCTAGCTGCGCCAAAGAAGGTGTGGGTGCACAAGCATATCCCGTGGTGGGGTAGCCCACCAGGCACGTAAGGAAGATTCTGGGGACAAACAAGGAGGCAATCACGCGGAGCAGGGAGTGGATTTCAGCCCGCAACTGGAGGTGCGCCCGTAGCTTGCGCCTAGTCTTCTTGCACCCGCGCAGCACAGCGCCCTCCGGGACCTTGATAACCTGCAGCCAAGCATTTTGATAGGCCACTTTGACAGGCGGGGACACAAACCGTGCGGGGACCCATAAGGCGGGGGCGTCACCTGACGTCTTTGGTTGCTCCAGCCATCCCGACGCGCCTGTCGTTGTTTCCCTTGAGGCGAGCGAGACGCTGCGATGGAACCAACAGGAGCGACGGGTTATCACACAACGCGTAACTCTAGGAGCCCACAGTCGGCTAGGGACACGCACCGTTCTGTTTCTTTCCCGGGTCCTTCTTGTGCTTGCCGCTGCACTTCTTAGCCGTCACGCGATGCGCATTGAGACGGGCGGTGGCCTTTGCAAGCAACTTGGGTTTTCCCTGAGATACACGGTTGTGTGACAGCAGGGAGCAGCTGCACTGCCCCAACCTTGGCTTTCATCGTCACACCTTCCCACATCGTCCTTCCCCTCTTGCATCTACCGGTGCACCTCCCCTTGGCCTTGCCCCTTCCCTTCCCTGCTCCTCCCATTCATCCTGGCCGTGCAGGCCTGCTGGTGAGTCCCCATGTGTTACGCCCCAAGCTGCAGCTCAGCGGCAGCGCAGTACACGTGCGCATGGACCTGGTAAGCCTCTCCCCCCTCCCCCCTCCACCCTCCTGCTCCTCCTGCTTCTGCACCACCCCCGCTCCGCTCTCTCCTTGCTTCATCATTAGATCAGCACCATCAGCATTGCAGCGACAACGACCCCGCCCCGCCCCGCCCCGCCCCACCTCGTCCGCCCCACTCCTCCCCGCCCTGCCATGGTGAAACCTTCGGACTCTTGTCCCCCCCCCCCACCTCCCCCCCTCCTCTCTGCTAAACCGCCTGGCCCCCCTCTGCCCTGCCTTGCCCCTGCCCCTGCCCCCAACCCCTGCCCTCCCCCCCTGCCCCTCGCCTCCCCCCACCAGGGTGACCTGCTGGCCCAGGAGGCGCTGCGCAGCCTGGCACTCAGGGCGCGCCACACATGCACCCTGGTCGCCAGCCCGGTGGTAAGCCACGCTGCTGGCCAGCAGGCCGGTAACCCTAGCGCAGACCCTGTGCCCACCCTAGCAACAGACCTTGACCCATACCCTTATAAAGCGGCAGCTCAAGCCCCAACACCTGCCTCTCAATCTTATGTGTAGACACTCGTCCGCCTCCTCTCCCTCACCCCCTCCTCCTGCCCTCACCTTGACTTCCTCTCCACCACCCCCTTCACCCTTCATCTTCCCCCCATTCCATTTCCTCTGTCAGCAACTACCCCCATCACCCTGTCCCCCCACCCCACCTCCACCGCCCTGTCCCCCCCCCACCCTCACCGCCGTGGCCCTGCTCTCCCCCACACACCTATCGCCCTGTCCCCCACACCTATCGCCCTGTCCCACCCCCTACCCCTGACCCCCTACCCCTGACCCCCCACACCTATCGCCCTGTCCCACCCCCTACCCCTGAACCACACGGCCCTATCACACCACACCACACCCCGTCCCCCCCTCTCCCCCTGCCCCCCTGCAGGACCTGGACACTATGGCGCCTCTCCTCCGCTTACAAGACAGCCACTCCGCCTTCCGCAAGGCTGTGAGACCACGCGCCCACCTCCACGCCTCCTCCCCCCCCTCCCCCCTCGCCTTCTCGACCCCCACCCCACCATCCCCCACAGGCTCGACACACACTTGGCTGCAGCAAGGCACGGCGGCAGGGGGGGCGGCAAGCTGTGCAGCAGCAGCAGCAGCAGCAGCAGCAGCAATGAGCCAGGTGCCCCACAGCCCCCTCGCACCCCTCCTCCCACCTAGCCCACTGCTGGCTCCCAGGCCGCCCACTGCCCTCTCAGGCTGCAACCCGCTGGGCAGTCCTACTGGCGCTGTGACGTCAGCAGCGGCCCCTGGCCTCAGTGGGTGGGGGGGTCAGCAGGAGCAGCAGCAGCAGCAGCAGCAGCAGCAGCAGCAGCAGCGGTGGCAGCAGGGGCCAGGCACCAGCCAAGCGCACCCCCTGTCTGAGTCACCCCGGGGGGGCCAGCAGCAGCAGGCTCCTCTCAGCTCAGCACTTGGGGCGGGGGGCCAGGCTGGGGGGGGCTCTGGCTATGCGCGCACCCTGGTCGTGTTTGTGACCAACAGCAACGTCACACAACTGGCGGTGGAGGCTGCATTGGCCATTGCCAGGTAAGGTGGCAGGGCGGAGGGGCGCCCCACAGCTGCGCCTGTGGCTGTGCCTGTGCCTGTGGGGCCCACAAGCAAGGCCACAGGCTAGGCCGCAGGCTAGCTGTGTGGCTGGCTGACGGATCTCGACAGTGCTGGGCTCAGGGCGTTGGCCTGCAGCCTGTCTGGGGCTCCACATCAGCTAGCCCCACCTGGATCGTCTTGGCCCCTATTGGGGCTTGGGCATTACGGATAGCGCTGTGGTTGTGTGATCAGGGTGTGACCAGGGTGTGACCAGGGTGTGACCAGGGTGTGACCAGGGTGTGACCAGGGTCTGACCAGGGTGTGACCAAGGCTTTATTACTGCCATGACCTATGAGCTTAAGGGGAGAGAAGGGACGGCCTAGAGAGCGCAAGCTGGCTGGGTGTCACTGCTCAGCCCAGGGCAGGTGTGGTGCCGTGCTTTGAGACATCTGTGACGTTTCCAAGCAACTTTGAATCATCACGCCTCATTTTGATTGAGTTGTGGTCAAATCCAACGAGCGGATCTCGGAGTTGAATCGCATCGGAGCACAGACGTGGTCGCACCCCCCCTGGCTGCTGTGCCCTGCAGGCCTGGGAGGGATGTGGTGCACCTGGTGACGGTGGCTCAGGGGCTGACCCACCAGGATGCCGGGGCGCAGCTGCTGCGCGGCTATGCTGCCCAGGCGGCACGCGCGCTGGTGGATGCACGGGAGGAGGTGGTGGTGGGTGGGCCGGAGGCGGAGACGGGAGCGGAGGCGGGGGCGGGTGCTGGGCGACACCCCGACACCTTTACGTTGCCACGTTGTGTCAGGTCACGCAGGGCGGCTGCAGCAGGGCAGTGGGTGTGCGGGGTGAGGGTGGGGAGAAGGGGGCAGGGCGGGTCCATGGGGCAGGGTGCAGGAGCTGATCTGGGAAGGGCCCCTCCATGCCGCCCCTCCTCATGTTCTGCCCCTGTGGTGGGTGCTGGCTGTGCTGGCTGTGTGGTGGGGTGTGGGGTGTGTGGTGTCAGGTGATGGACCCCGGAGACCCCCAGCTGGTGGGCAGCATGGCCGGCTACGTGGAGGCGTGTGGGGCGGACCTGGTGGTCATGGCCACCAAGGCCCTCAACACTGCGCAGCTGCATGTGAGGGCAGGGCAGGCAGGGGCAGGTGGGGGCAGGGCGGGAGGGCAGCATGGGGCTGGAGGATGAGAGGATGCAGCAGGCTAGCGAGGGCTGGCGAGGCCTAGCGAAAGCAGCTCCTTGGGAAGGGGAGAGGGGCAGAGAGTGGGGCCCTGCTTAACTCGGCTTCAGCGCCCACCCCCTCACCCTGGCATAGGACATATGCTCCTTGCATACAGCCTGCTGCCTGCTAACCCTCCTTCTCCCCCCGCCGCTACCTCCTCCTCCCCCTTGCCTGCCCTGTGCCTGACCGCAGTCCTCCGCCCTACTGGGTTCTGTCACCCTGGCTGCCATCAAGCGCTTGGCAGTGCCTGTCCTGGTGGTGAACGCCAACAGCCTGCAAGTGCAGGTGAGGCACCACAGGGGTCCGGGGTGCGAGAGGGGCATCACAGGGGGCCAGGGGGCCAGGCGCAGGTGGACATCGGCATGTGCAGCCTGGCATGTGCAGCCTGGTTGCGTGCCCAAGGTAGTGTAGGGGGGCAGGCATAGGGTGACAGACGGCAGGCATACTTTGTCCCCAGCACCATGTTGCTGTTGATTCACATTGTTGTTTGTTCATTCCGCTGAGCCTGGTTGTTGGCATGGCAGGGGGCAGCATGGCCGGGGGAAGCAGGGGCAGGGTGAGGGAGGTGGAGGGGGTAAAGAGGTATGCATCTTGTTGACGACACATTGTTGTGAGTGAACATGGTCACAAAAACATCGTCATAAACAACTAAAGACAGGTCTGTCCACCTTGGCCTTGCATGACGTTTGCATGGCCTAGCTGCTTGGCCTGGCTGCATTGCCTGGGCTGTGCTGCGCTTTGTCCAGTGCTGGTGGTCAGGAGAGGGCTACGAGGGGCCAGGGGTGGTGTCAGGTTGGTCTTTAGAGACCGGTGGTAGGATAAGGATGAGGAGGCCACGGGAGCCAGGGGATCAGGAGGGTGGTTAGAGACCGATGGTGGGTGGTGAATGGCCGCCAGCTATGGTCCTGACTCGTTGGTCCTGACGCGTCCTGACGCGATGGTCCTGACCCGTGTGGCGCTGCAGTGTTGCATAGCCCAGGGCGCTGCTGGTGGTGTCTGGGTGTGTGGGTGTATGCAGGACGCTTTGCGCCACCACTGCCTGCGCGCCATGGCCCTTGTGCATCGCCAGTCGCAGCCCTTGGTCCAGTACATGTGCAGCCGGATGCTGCAGCCGGGCCGCAGCGACAGCCTGGTGCTATGCCAGGTGGGTGGTGGGCAGCCCTGGAGGGGGGAGGGTGGGCAGCCCTGGGAGCAGGAGCCAATGATGTTGACGCACTACTCTCAGCTCTCCCCTGTCCTCCACGTGGCTGCTGCTTCTGTCCCTACCTCCACCCCTGGGGGCAGCAGCCCACAATGCAACCCTGCTGGTCTGACAACAAGGGAACACTCGTAGGCATGCTTCGTGGTGCAGCAATACACCGGAGTGCAGGAAGGAGCAAGCGGTACAGTTGGGAGGCAATAGTGAAAAGGACAAAGAAGTGATGCACAACAATGCTGCACCATGCTAAAGCGTAGGGGAGTGCGGTGGCTGCCATGCAGATGGAGGAAAGGGGCAGCCTGGCAGCAGGGTTGGCTGCTGGCCGTGCTGGGGGGCTTGGAGTGAAGAACCTCACAGCACAGTAGGTGCCTCTCTTTCCTTCCCCCTCCCCCTCCCCCTCCCCCTCCCCCTCCCCCCTCCCCCCTCCCCCTCCCCCCTCCCCCTCCCCCTCCCCCTCCCCCTCCCCCTCCCCCTCCCCCTCCCCCTCCCCCTCCCCCTCCCCCTCCCCCTCCCCCTCCCCCTCCCCCTCCCCCTCCCCCTCCCCCTCCCCCTCCCATCTTGCCCTCCTCTTTACACATACAGGGACCATTCGAGCTTGATGCTTCGGCGCCTCATGATCTCCCTGAACCAGGCTGCCGCCATGGCAGGACTGCCGCCACCTCTCATCGTCTCAGCTCAAGACAGGCAAGTCAACACCCAGCAGGGCAATGCTGCACTGACACTGCACGGGTCCATGACCGCTAGCTAGCCTCGCTTGCAGTCAGGCCACACAGGGCAACGCTTATTCATAAAAGGTGTGGCCTGCACTTCAGTGAATGCTTGAAGGCCTTGATTCGCGTCAGCACCTCCCTGGCCCACCCCACCCCACCCCAGCCTCGTGCAGCCAGACTTCTCACGTTGACAGGCTCCTGCATGACGCCCGAGCTACATGAAATGGACGACACAAAGCAGGGTCATCATCGACAGGCACCAAGCGCGCGCAGGGGTAGCCGGAGTGCCCTCCCAGGCCGCCCCCCATCACCTCCTGCATGCTCCGCCCTGCACAGCTGGTGCCAGGCACCTTGTGCATCATAGCCATCATCATTGCCATTGCTTCCGCGTTGTGATTCTTCAGGGTCAAACAAACCATGGGCAATTATTCATCCTGAAAAACTGCCTAGATCCCGTACTAGGAGTTGCCCACCTGGCAGTGCATTCAAAGTTGCCGCCCCTGATACGCCAAGCGCCATGTTGCCACAGGGCATTGCAAAGCGGCTACAATGGATGAGCACACAAGGCCCCTCCCAGGCACAAATGCCTAACCCTCCCCTGCCCTGCCCTGCCCTGCCCTGCCCTGCCCTCCCCTGCGCTGCCCTGCGTGCCTCTCTGCAGCGATCGACCTGAGGAGATCAGCCGGCTCATTGCAAAGGAGGGCGTCCACATCCTGGGCTATTTGGTGAGCCGCCCCCACCACCCTCACCACCCTACCACCCCACCCCCTCCACCACCCCTTCCACTACCACCCCCACTACCCCTCTTCCCTAGCCCCCGCTCTCCTCAGGAATTGCTGACCTGCACCTACCCTCACAACCGTCAATATCGCCCACCCCCAACCCCCAACCCCCAACCCCACACACCCCCACAGCCACACTGACGCCAAGCCATGCGTCAGGATACACTGAGCACGAAGCCTTCTCGACCGTCTGCTGCTCGACTGTCCACTGTCCTATCAGTCAATGAAAAGACGTCAGCCTAACGCACTGTTTGAACCTGCATGGTGCTGCCATTCAGCTGGCTCCCAGCACCCAGCTTTGCTAAGGTGCCTGCCCTGTACTGCCCTCCTCTGCTGCTTGCAGCTGCCACCCTCCGTGCAGACGTTGCCACAGCAGCTGGTCCTGCTGATGCATTCCTGTCGCTGCGCGGTGCTGGTCTTCAAGCAGCCGCAGCAGCAGATGGCCTTTGGGCTGGGCCAGGGCTGAGCGGGGTCAGGCAGTCAGGTGGGGTGGGCTAAGGGGCTAAGGGGCTAAGGGACCAACAGGCGGCTGTACTTGTCATCCTCCCTCCCCGCCATGGGGGCCAGCTGGCTGCTGCAGTGGGACCAACAGCAGCTCCCACTTGCACGCATGTCAGAGCAATGGCAAGCCAAGGGCTGCAACTGAAGCAACTGAAGCAACTGAAGCAACTGAAGCAATCAAGGCAGTGGCCACGGTGATGACGTGACTCAGCAAGTCCCCTATAAGCCCAGCGGGCAACAAGTAGCAACGCAATGGCTGAGTCCTAGTGGTGGTGTTTCTGTTTATAGGAATAAAGCTCCCATGCACATCGCATGGACGCCTTCCACCTACATTGTTGCCTGGCCCATGTGACAGGGCTGTAGGGCTTTAGGGCTTCAGGAGGGCTCACCAGGGGGTCAGGAATGACGGCCAGGCATCCAGCCCATCACTGCCCAGCTGAGGTTGCGGTGCTGTGCTCCAATGTGCTGGCTCTGTACCTGGCGGGCCCCCCGCAAGCCCCCATAGGCCCCAGGCAGCAGCCAGGCAGCCACACCGGCAGCAGCCTCAGAGCCTGGGCCCAGCACTCCCCCGCCAGCCAAGCGCAGCAAGCGCACTGAGGCTGAGCAGGCAGCTGAGCCCACCCAGCCCACCAAGGGCAAAGGCAAGAGCAAGGGCAAGGCAGCCAAAGCCAAGCCAGCACCGCAGCCAGGCAGGTGGCTGGACAGGGACTGCAATGCAGCGCTGAACATGCAGCGCATTGGGGAGAGCAGGTGGCGCCCACTGGAGCTGTGCTACTGGCCACACCAGGGAGCTCTGCCAGCCAAGGGCAAGGAGTACCCTGGCCTGGGCTACAAGCGGCTGCGAGACAAGCCTCACAAGGCCCAGCAGCAGCAGCCCGCTATGGCACAGTAGTGTGTGCCCCCCCATCTGAGCTGACATCAGCTTACATTAGTGCATGTCTTGTCATGCCAAATCTACACAATAGCCCTAACGAGTCAGGCAATAATGTAGGTGGTAGGCGCTCATGTGCACTGGGTTTACTCCACACAGCCCTAATAACACCATTTGAGTCGGGCTAGTATTGCCCACTAGTATTCCCGCTAGTGGCTGCTAGTGGCCACTACTGGTCCGGCTCAATTGGAGGCCCTAGTGGGGGACAAGGGGGGCTGAATAAATAAATGTAATAAATATACTAATAATTAATAAGAATTAAATAGTATATGTTTGGCATCCTGGTCCCCACTCGGTGCCACAGCTTCCAGGGGTTGGTAGGGGGGGAATGGAATGCCCCAGCGCGTGCGTAACAGCCTCCATGGTGATGGCTGACACCGCCTACGCCATTGGCCGTTCACCTGTTTCGCCGGCACCTTGTACGGCAGCTGTTCCGCTTACTAGCCCAGCATTTTGTTGCGAAGCCTGGGCAACTTCATGCCTCCATCCCCCGGCATCAGTTCCTGGTTGTCTATAGTCGTCACACGGCGTTCGCCAAACATAGCGTTGCTGCAAGCTCAGTGCCAACAGCATAAACAACATTATGTCGGCCTTAGCAAAGGCAGCTGCAGCCTGTTTCAGTAACCTAATGAAGATCATGCCGACTCCGCCTGGGCTGCCAGCCGTCCGCTGTAGGGCAACTGCTGTAAAGAGGTCGAAAGGCTGAGGAGCTAGGTACTCCGCAGTCCATCAAGCCCAACTGCTGCCTCAGTGGGCTAGCTCTTGCTGGAGCCCCCGGACTTGAACACCGCCTTGCGATAGTACCGCAGCTCCGCCAAGCTCTCCTTAATGTCTGACAAGGCAGTGTGTGCCAGCTTCTTGCGCGGCGCCTGCCGGTACTCCTGTGCCGCACCATGCATGCATGCACAGTATGAGTGTGCATGCATGCATGCATGCATGCATGCATGTGATATGCACGCATGGGTGCAGGTAACCAGTTCAGACGATAATGGGTAGGTGACCAGTCTCAGAGACTGGTGCCTGCATGGAGTACGCATGGGGCGAGCATGCTGGAGCAGGGGCAGTTGGGCAGCACCTTTGGGAACCAGCGCCGGGCCAGCTCCTTGACACTGGACACGTCAACGATGCGGTAGGATAGGAAAGAGACCAAGGTGGGCATGTGCCTGCAGGGGCGCCACAGTCCAGCCGCAGCCAGCCAGGTGAGGTGTACTGCACGGCTGCACTGAGGGTCAGGATTTCAAGATTAGGGTCAGGGTTTGATGTTAGGATTAAGAGTTAGGGGTTAGGGAAGCACTAAAGGCGGATCACGTAAGGGGCGGCGTAGCTCTACAATTGACAATGTCGTAATGATGTCTGAGCCCTTTGTTTGCCGTTGCTCATAGCTAAGTGTAAGCTCGTGTCAAACTCAGGAGGGCCCACCACCATCACCAGCTGCTCCTCCGCAGCCCCTCATGCAAGTGCTCAAGTGAGTATAGGAAGTCAGGGGCTGCTGCTGCTGCCAGCACTGGAAACCCACCACCCCTGGCCTGGCCTGGCAGGTGGCAAAGCCTACCACTGCTGTTTACCAAAATGGGCGAAGCTGCCACTTTGATGCCATTGGTCACACCATGGGCAACAAGTTGGGTCACACCCAGCACACCGGATCACTGCTGGGGTCACACTCAGCATGGCGGTCACACTTAGGATGGCTTACTTGTTTAGGAACATGCGGTCGACGTGCACACTGTTGCCAGCCATCTGCGCCGTCCCAGCCTCGCTGACATACTGTTGTATAAACGCCATGACCTGCAGGTCAGCCAAGGTGGCACCAGCCAGGGTGTGGCTCACTGTGTGACCACAAAAAAAGAGTGATCAGGGGAAGAGGCAGGCAGCAAAGCACTACAAGCTGCAAGCAGTCAATGGAGACAGGGAGGGGTGGAGCAGCATAGGCCTGGGACAACGGTCCTACTATACCTAGCAGCTGCCTGTGAGGTGTAAAGATCAGCAGGAAGGCAGAGAGGTGCGCAGGCAAGCTTAGGCAGTGGCTGCTCTGGCCAAGAGTGCCTGCTTCCCGCCTGTTACGGCAGCGTGTTGATGCATCATGGTCCTGTTAAAGCTCCAGCTAGGGGTCACCTGCTCCTCTGCCTGCTGCATGGTCACGGCGCTGTCCCGCACTCGCTGAGTCAGCCCGCTCTGCCCATGGTGCTCGATGCACCACTCGTTCATGCCGGCCAACACCTCCTCGCTTGCATGGATGGCAAGAGCAGGACCCTGCACACCCCACGCACCCACACCTTGCAGCCTTGTGCCTTGTGGTGGGTCTTGCAGCCTTGCGGCATTGTGGTATGCCCATGGTGCAGGCCCACTGTGGACCCTTCAACGACAGCTCATGGCATGGCTGTTTGGGAGCTATTTGTAGCAAACTGGTGCCCTTGCTGCCTCGGTGGGCAAACTATTTGACCTGTAACAAGTATGGATCATCCATGCATGCATGGCATAGGCCTCATGGCATGGGCCTCATGCCACAAAGCGCTGGCTCTGCCTCCCCAACCCCAGCTCGAGCTCACCACAGCCTCCTCTTTGAGGTCCCCGTCCGTGATGATCACTGCAATCTCAATAATGGTGTCCTTCTCAATGTCCAATCCTGCACAAAGATGGCTCAAAGCTAAGGCTCTACATTGCCCACCACCACCACCACCACCACCATCACGGTATGATGTTGTGCGCTTAGGACTTGGCATGACAGCAGCTGCGGGAACACAAGCCTGTAGGCTGTACTGTGGTATAGGGCTGATGGGATTGCGTTGGCTGGATTGATTGGCTGATTGAAGGCTCGCTTTGCTATTCCCCCCCGCTGCCTTAACCGCCAGCTGATGTGGCTGGAATGTGGCGTCGCACAACCGTGTAATTTCACGGGAAACCCAAGTTGCTTGAAAAGGCCACCGCCCGTCTCAATGCGCATCGCGTGATGGCTAAGAAGGGCAGCGACAAGCACAAGAAGGATCCGGGAAAGCAACTGAAAGGTGCGTGTCCCCAGCCGACTGTGGGTGACGACTGTCCCTAGACGACTGTGCGTGAGTTACGCGCTGTGTGATAACCCGTCGCTCCTGTTGGTTCCATCGCAGCGTCTCGCTCGCCTTAAGGGAAACAACGACAGGCGCGCCGTGATAGCTGGAACACGCGCAGACGTCAGGTGACGCCCCCGCCTTATGGGTCCCCGCACTATTTGTGTCCCCGCCTGTCAAAGTGGCCTGTAAAAATGTCAATTGTGCTTGGCTACAAGTTATCAAGGTCCAGCCAGCAGCCTCAGAGCCAGGTCCCAGCACTTCTCCTCCAGCCAAGCGCAGCAAGCGCACTGAGGCTGTGCAGGCAGCTGAGCCCACCCAGCCCACCAAGCTAGCTGCGGGCTGAGATCCACTCCCAGCTCCGCGTGATTGCCTCCTTGTTTGTGCTCAGATTCTTTCTATCGTGCCTGGTGGGCTACCCCACCCCAGGGTACCGCAGCGCCACTCAGCCTCCAGCCGTGCAGCCCCCCCAAGCCCCTGATGCTACCCCCCTCCCCCCACTCCCCCCGCGTGCCCCTGCCCAGCCTGCCCCTGCCCAGCCTGCCAGCATGAAGTGTGACAGTGACTCTGACTCCGAGTCAGACTGTGAGTCAGAGCCAGAGCCACAGTGCGACTCGGAGTCAGAGCCTGACCTGAGCCAGTCACGCAGCCCCCCCCAAGGCGACGCAGTGCCCGGCTGGCAGCCCTTGCACCCGCAGCACTCACTGGCCCTCCCTTGCCCCTTGACAGCGAGGACCCCCTGATGCTCAAGCAGCTGAAAGACTCAGGCAGCTCAAGGAATTCTGCAAGTTCTATGCCAACCTCAACTTCAAGACTGTCTACAACCAGCTGCAGCGGCGCCTTGTTCGCCCAAGGCAGCACCGCCACCAGTCTTTGAGGACTGCAGGAGCTAGGCAACATCTACCTGAGGGGTGACGCCAACACCATCAGAGGGCACTCCATGTAGCTGGCGGTGGCCATGCAGCAGCACTACTCCAACCCAGGCAAGTAACGGTGATGACTAGACCCTGGTACTTGGACCTGACCTGACCTGACCTGACCTGACCTGACCTGACCTGACCTGACCTGACCTGACCTGACCTGACCTGACCTGACCTGACCTGACCTGACCTGACCTGACCTGACCTGACCTGACCTGACCTGACCTGACCTGACCTGACCTGACCTGACCTGACCTGACCTGACCTGACCTGACCTGACCTGACCTGACCTGACCTGACCTGACCTGACCTGACCTGACCTGACCTGACCTGACCTGACCTGACCTGACCTGACCTGACCTGACCTGACCTGACCTGACCTGACCTGACCTGACCTGACCTGACCTGACCTGACCTGACCTGACCTGACCTGACCTGACCTGACCTGACCTGACCTGACCTGACCTGACCTGACCTGACCTGACCTGACCTGACCTGACCTGACCTGACCTGACCTGACCTGACCTGCAGAGCGCTTTGTCAAGCTGTACGCCAAGGCAGCCAGGGCCCAGCTAGGCTGGAGTGGCGAGGAGGCACAGCTGTTCATCAAGATGCCGTGCGGGTATGGCATCAACGCCAAGAGCTCGGAGCTGCAGGCTGCCACCCTGGGCAGGGGGCATGTGGCTGACCTGATAGAGGAGGCCGACAAGCACCGTCGACTACTGGGCACGAAGAAGCAAGGCTCCCTACAGGACACCCTGCCCCTGCCCTGCCGCATGCGACATGCAGTGCATGTGTACCGGTGGCTAGAGCAGTGGCAGCAGCCCCCCACCCCCCCTGTGCCAGGGCAACCAAAGCGAGGCAAGAGGCGTGGGGTTGGTCCCCGGACCCTGACCTGCCCGCCCCCCTTCACCCTCACCCCCATGGCCAGGGTGGGGGTGCACTTCATCAAGGTGGACAGCAGGGTGCTGCATGGGGTGTGCAAGCAGCTGGGCCTAACCAAGGAAACCCGGGCAGCATTCACCTCAGAGCCAGCACTGAGCCAGCACTGGGCCAGGTGGTTCAACACCAACAAGCTTCGCAACAAGGAGTTTGCTTTTGAGAGGACGGTGGACACAAACGATGTCAGCGTGTGCGTGCACTACACGCGCCCCCTCCCCCTCCTCCAGCCCCGCCCCCAGCTGCCAGCAGCAGCAGCAGCCGCCCAAGTGCCGCAGCAGCAGCGGCCCATGCTGTGGGACTCCCCCACATAGGCAGGGGCATAGCTAAGACACGCGAGTACGTGTTTGACCCAGACACACAGATTGGGGTGGGCATCGGCCCCGGCGTCACCCAGGCAGTCAGCGCAGCCTCAGGGGTCTGGGATCCGGAGTCATGCCAGCTGGTAGCTGACAGGCTGGCCCAGTGGAACCTGACCAAGGGCCAGGTGAAGCATGCCAGCGGCCTGAACAATGCCCGCCGTGACACTGAGTGGTGGCTAGCATCATTCAAGCCCCACCTCCAGCACCTGGCAGCAGCAAGCTCAGCCGGCACCTCCCTGGAGGCCAACCTGAAGCACATCACTGTCACGCTGGCCACCTGGGATGCGGTGTGGGAGGTGTACCTGGACCCTAAGTGGGCACGGCAGCGGCTCCGGCTGTATGGAGCCCAGGACCGGGCGCTGGAGCAGTTCTTCAAGAAGGTGAGGGTGGGAGGGAGGGAGGGAGGGTAAGGGACTGGGATGTGGTGGGTAAGGCATTACGTGAAAAGGTAGTTGATTGTGCCATGTCTAGCCTGGTACCACCATGTCAGCCACCATGTGTGTGCCTTGTGTGCATGACTGCAGTTGACGAGGGCGTGGTGGAGGTGTCCATGGAGTGCCATGGGCATGCCAAGCAGCTGGTGGTGTTCTTTGGAGCAGCTGGCATTGGCACTGCGGGAGGGTGGGGTGTTGATGTGGTGCTGCGTGCCTGCTGCAAGGTGGTGTGCAGGCCCAGGGGCGCAGGCCAGCGGTGGGGCAGGGTGGTGCTTGTGAATGAGCACCGCACCACCCGGGTCAGCTCAGCAGTGAATGGCCAGCAGCCCTGTGAGGAGGAGCTGAGCAAACTCAGTGCCACCAGGCCTGCAGGCTGGAAGCCACCAGCAGGGCAGGTGGAATCCCGCCTGGTGCGCCCAGCCTGGAGCCAGCAGCGTGGCCAGCCAGTGCAGGGCCTGATGTGGTGCCCGGTAGTAGCACCCCACAAGCCCCCACAGGCGCCAGGCAGCAGCCAGGCAGCCACACCAGCAGCAGCCTGAGAGCCTGGGCCCAGCAATCCCCCGCCAGCCAAGCGCAGCAAGCGCACTGAGGCTAAGCAGGCAGCTGAGCCCACCAAGGACAAAGGCAAGGCCCAGGGCAAGGCTGCCAAAGCCAAGCCAGCACCACAGCCAGGCAGGTGGCTGGACTGGGACTGCAATGCAGCGCTGAACATGCAGCGCATTGGGGAGAGCAGGTGGCGGCCACTGGAGCTGTGCTACTGGCCAGACCAGGGAGCTCTGCCAGCCAAGGGCAAGGAGTACCCTGGCCTGGGCTACAAGCGGCTGCGAGACAAGCCTCCCAAGGCCCAGCAGCAGCAGCCCGCTATGGCACAGTAGTGTGTGCCCCCCCATCTGAGCTGTCATCAGCTGTTAATCAGTCCATGTTTTGCCATGCCAACTCTACACAATAGCCCTAACAGGTCAGGCAATAATGCAGGTGGTAGGCGCTCATGTGCCATGTGCACTGGGTTTACTCCACACAGCCCAATAACACCATTTAAGTCGGGCTAGTATTGCCCACTAGTATTCCCGCTAGTGGCTACTAGTGGCTACTACTGGTCTGGCTCAGATGGAGGCCCTAGTGGGGGACAAGGGGGCTGTACTGTGGTCTAAGTTTTTCAAAATCAAAGTAGGATGGACGCCCCTGCCATTAGTAGGATTGCTGCAACAGGCTGTCAGGGTCCTAGCCAAGAGAAAGAAAGAAAGACTACGCCGGCGCCATTGCCCGCGCAATAAGGGAGGAGAGTAGCCTCGAGGCATGCCCTTGCTACCTGCCCACGGGGTTTTAGTTGCTGCTCATGGCAGCAATACGGCTTTGCTGACATCAGCTTTGCGCTTAAGACTTGCTGTTATTAGCTGCCAACCACGAGCACATGCAAGCACACCTGCCATCTTGGATCTTAGGTGCAGCAAAGGTGCGGGCACACCGACTAGGTATTACACAGACGCCAGCTGTTACAAAGACCAGCATGCGACACACCTGTCATTTCCAAGTCCACCCACACCAGGGGATTCTCAAACCGGTTTCTGTAAGCAAACGGGGCCACAAGCGTAGCTGCTACATTGTGAGCAGGATCACAGAGCAACACCTGGCTGCACTTTGAAGAAGCTAGTGGAACTGGGCATGGGGCTCACCGCGCTCGAGCTGCTGCCGCTTTCACATTGCCTTTTGCTGCGTCCTCGGCCAGGCACTCGTCAGCTGTATTTAGAGCTGCGAACTTATTGGAGAGCGTCATGCGCGGGATCAGGGCCAGATTTGGTCGACAACTAAGGCGCAGAGCACGTGCGATGCTGCAATTGGCATTGGAACACCTCATCCCGGCCCACCCGCCCCCCGCGGCAAGCCTGGGCCGGCATGTATTTGAAAAATACGCTTTACAATTTCCGATGACAAATGACCGACAAATGAGGGGTTATTACAAATGGTCACCCCCGCCATTGGCTGCACCCCCATGGCTCAAGACATAACATCTAACTCATTTTTGCACGGATGAAGCCGCCGATTGGTGCGATGGGCTGCTTGTGGCCTGACGAGTGTGCTGCCAGTCCCAACGATTTGCCGGGTAGCTGGCCCCCAACATGCGACGTGTTCTTGGGCCTCGTAGACACTCCCAGTAACTGCTTTAGGCAGCCTGGACCCAGCTCGGAGTGAATTCGCATCGTGACTGGACATTGCAAGTTTTCAGGTCGGCACGCAACAGTGTTGCTACGTCACAGCACGCATTGAGACCCTTTCCCAAGCTAGGGGCGTGACTGCGAAGGCGGATTGCTGGCAGGTGCAAGCCGTCGAATTACAGGTTGCACAAGATGCTTGACGCATTGGTGCCTGTGGCTCCCAAGCAACCACGAGCTACAAAAATGGGACAATGCGGTTCAGTAATTGTGTTGATATGTGTGTTCGCCGCTATGCAGGCTAGTGAAGGCCATGGTTGGCAAGAAAAGGGGAGTGAAGGCTAACTGTGCCAATGTTATTATAACTACCGTCATGCTTGTCTCCAGCCTCAAAGCGTCAAGTGCAAGTTAGCAACCAGCTGCTGCCTCCTCTGCTACTGCTTATGTTACTGCGGCTGCGCTGCTGTTGCTGCTGCTGTGCAGGCTGGATGAGTACCAAGCAGCCGCAGCAGTACGTGTGATGCCTGCAAGGATAGGAAGGTGGGCGTGAAGTCCGGGCGTGAGGGTGTGCAGCTGCAGTATCGTCAGTTCAATAAGCTGGACAATGGGCAAGGCGTAAAGTTGGCCACAGTCCAAACCACGCTAGGGGGGTTGGTGGCTGGCCTGAATGACCTCATGCAGAAGCAATTGTGGCATCAATACCTTGCCAAGCATCAGCGTGCCACCTTTAGGGCGCACTGTGCCGCTGTGCAGAACACACCGGGGCTAGTTGTCGTGTCGTGTGACTGGTCAGAGAAGCTCACCATCCACCAAGACATAGCATGTCAGGGAGCATATTGGAAGCAGAGGACCATGTCTGTGTTCGTGGCATGTGCACACTACCAGGACATGGCTGGCAACTACAGGGAGGAGTCAGTGTTTGTGAGTGTTGACAAGTGTGACCAGTCTGCTGAGGCTTCCACCACAGCCCTCGTGCAAGTGATTGAGTGCTTGCTGAGATTGTGACTGGGTGCATGGTGCAAGAGAGTCAACTTTTCAGCAGCACAGACGGCCCACAAAGGAGGGCATCGCGTTTTCGGTCAAGGGACACGTTAGAACTCCTCACAAAGAATCGATCAAGCTTGTCAGCCCAGCATCTGACGTCCTGGTTGGAAAGTTACGAGGACAATAAAAAAGCCAACATTTCGTGAAATCTGACATGGGGTCGCGAGACGCAAAAAAAGTGTGCGCAGCCATGCAACTGAGCCACTGAGCGCGATAGCTGCTCGCTGATCCCAGCCCCACTAAGCAGCCCATTCCCGGCACAACGCGACCCCCTCTTCCAACACCCCCGCCCGCCCCGGCACAGGTGCATATCAGCCCGAGCAGCCCGCTAGCCTCGCGCTCGTGAGCTGCACAGCCCTGCGCAAGAATCGCTGTAAAATTCTTAAAGACCGGTAAGATGTTATCAGGGGTGCAGCCAATGGCGGGGGTGACCAAATGCCCGCAGTGCTACACCAAAATGCTACACCAAAATAAACATGAGTTGGGATCGAACCAGGCTGCGAGCTCATCATTGTAAAGGCTACCGACAGTGTGCCTAATGCCCACTTCAGCTCAGCCTTCTGGTGTGTGTGCCTGTGCCAGTGCCTGTGCCTGCGCCACACACATCCCCTTTGTTAGGGGTTCATTGGGTTTTTTGTTGTTGGGATTGTCTTGAGTCAGGGCCTCCCAACTCTGATGTTTTGGCATGTAAGACCGTTACATGCGACCGATTGCTCCGGGAGCAGGCCGATGGCTTTAGCCCCACGCGGCATGGCTTAAACGCGGACTCTAGTTACGGCAGCAACCAGTAGCTGCTTCGATTGTGGTCGGCATGGTGGTTGGGATCCGCCGGCCACCCTCAAGACATCGCGCAGTGCAGGCGTGCTCTTAGTGCTCTACGTATAGGCGCTGCTGCCAGCCCGCGAGGTGAGGTGCACGCAGTAGTTGCCACCTATCCCGCGCCAGCACAGGTTACCCGACGAACATGTGATGATGCAGGAGTGTCCGAGTACACCACAGTACACCTACCGGGGTCTTCTTAGCTTCAGCTGCGGCTCAGCTGAGCAGGTATAAATTCAGCCAAAACAGCAAATCCAGCCAAAACTCAGAGAGGTTTCCTTATTTTGTGCTGGAACCCGCATCAAAGCCTAATGTACTCATATGCACAGCTGTGACAGAAGAAATGATATTACTCTCACAGCTCAGTGAGCCATGGCCTGTCAATTGCAGGAGCCCAAGCACCACAAACCCTTCCTGCCCACAGTACCTGCCAGCAGCCCACCCTAGCAGGCCCAGCTGCCTGTCACCACCTCCCAACACCTCCTCACCTCCCTTCTGCTTCACATGCCACGCGTCCCAAACAAACTAGAGCAAACAGAGCCAATGGTGCAAAGACCCAGGCTAGGCATGAAGCAGCCAAGAGCATGGAACAGCTCACTGCTGCGCATGCAGCCCTCACCGCTGCACATGCAGCCGTCACAGCTGAGCTTCTCAGCTCCCATGAGTTGTACAGTCAGCTGAGGGAGCGGCACTGGAGGAGGCGTTCTTGCAGCAGCTGCAGGGCACACAAGCCCAACTCATTGACACAGCGGTTGCCCTGGAGGCCGCCCACAGACTACAGCAATACCTCAGCCAAGGAGGCAACCCGGTTCACACGCGAGCAGCTCAAGGCCTACCTCCTTTACCACAAGGTGCCGCCCAGGGATCAGCCAGTCGGCAACACCCTGGTGGCAGGCTGGCAGAAGGCCGTGCAGAAGCACATTGCTGAGCGTGGCAGCCCCACCAGGCATGGGGTGTTGCCATAGGGCTCTGCTTTGTTGCCATGGGCGTGTAGCTAATGGACAAGAGACTAGGCCTAGCTATGGAGTGTACAAATCTTGCCCTGCCATGGGGTGCTAGTATGGGGCTTTGTTGTGGCCATAAGGCAAGAGTTGCAGTTGCTCGGGAAGGGTGTTCTGCTACCACATCTGCGATGGGTGCTTGCAGTCCTACTAGATGTTTGCCTTTAGATACTTGTTGCTCATCAACTGTACCCAGCCAGTGGGGTATGCACGTTGTGGCATGCACCTACGGCATGGATTGATGCTAAAGCAAAAGCTGCTGTTCGTTAACAAACTCTAGTGCCAGGGGCCTTTGCTATGGAGTTTACAGGCCAGATGGGAGGACACGAGGTGCGAGGGAGTGCAGCAGGTCATGACACCGCGGACCGAAGCACATGTCTCGGTGGTGATGTCCCAAAACGACGTAGCGACACAACGAAGGCTTCGCACCTACGCATATGCTCTTGCTACAACGAAGAAAGCACATAACCAGGGGAACGAGCAGAAAAGGCTCAAGTATGAAGAGTCCCGCGGTCAGTTTGACTATCAGGCCACATAGTCTACTATAACAAGAAGTGAAGGGTGCACATATTGTCTTGATGAACCGCTAGAGCATACAACCACTCCGTCTCTCGCTTGACAGCGCGAGCGACACAAATGACGAGTGTAAGCTAATTGATGCTAAGAAGTATGCAGCTGTCCTAATCGCAGCATTAGTAGTGGTGTGGGTGCGTTAAAGACGCATTTCAGCTTCGTAGGTTTCAAACTCGCAATTCCGGCCATCGCAACACAAAGCGCGACTGCACACATACTTGCGTTTGCTTCATCACGGCGTCATTAAGAAGGTCGAGGGTGGAGGAGGCGTGCATGGTGATATCTGCCCACAAAATGTAGGCCGGGTTCACGCCTAGGCAGTGCATCATATACATAGTCATGGACGCTCAGGACAGCCGTAGCGTGTAGCCAAGCGAGCCCTCTACATACTGATGTGCTTCGTTGATCAATCCGCAAACTGTACGAGAAATAAAGCGCGTGAAACGGACACACCCCCTTTTCAAGGGGGTTGGGAGGCCCTGATCTTGAGCTGTAGCTGGCTATTGCTGCAGCTTGCGCTGCCACTTGAGCAACAGAGGCTTGTCGGCTATCTCCACCCACTCCTGGCCTGGCTGGCCTGGCTTTGGCATGGCTGGGCGGTTAGTCCAGTAGCACAGCTCAGTGGGGCGTGGCCCTGGGCCGACTGCACAGCGGCGGATGTTAAGCGCGGCTGACACGTCCCGGTCATAGAACCTGCACATGGGTGTGGAACTTCCACAGTGTGGAACTTCCACAGTGGAAGATGCATGACGTCAATTTATGTGTCATGTCATGTGGGATATGCTCATGTCATGCACATTTGTAGGGTTGGGTCAATGCTTACCTGGTGATGTTGTTGATGCTTGTTAAGCACATCAGGCCCCGGACTTGGGAACGCTTTGCCATGCTTTTCACTGGCCGCAGCCACCTGCATGGACACATGGGACAGTTTGTAATATTTTTCATCTTGACCCTACCTAGTCACCCTGACTCCACCACCTCCCAACACTGCCAACAACCCCCTATCCTCAACCCCCTCACCTGAAGGACTCAGGCGGCGTGTCAAGAAGGGTCTCACTGGGGGTGTTGTCGGCTGAGCTGACCCGGCTGGTTCGGAACTCGTCCACCAGCACCACACGCTCTGGCCTGAACTGCTTCACTGCCTCCTTTTGCATCTGGCTGACAGGGACGCCCTTGCAGCCAATGGTGCCGCTGCCATTGAAGCCAGCTGCCCCATAGGCCAGGGCCAGGATGCGGTCCGGCCACAGCTTCTTTGCCTGCTTGTTGACCTGCAGCCACATATAGCAAGACACATTGGCACACATGTGTAAGGTCAGGTACAGCAGCAGCAACAGAGGCACCAACAGCAGCAGCTGGTCAGGCTGCCTAGCTCGTGCGTTAAGGTTATTGGGCCTTACCTTGGCCCAGAACGAAGCCACCACGCGCTTCTTGCCACAGTACAGCCTGAAACTGGCGTTGGCCCAGCGCGGCTTCGAGACCTCGGCCCACATGGCGTCGTACGTCTCCAGGACGGTGTCGGCGAACCGCCGGTACGAGGCCAGCGAGCTGGGCTTGCTGCTGACACTTGACAGGGCTGTGAGCTGCGTCTTCACCGTGGCCAGCCAGATCTTGGTCGCCTGAGTCTGCCGTGTGATGCCGCTGTCGCGGTAGTACTGCCCGGCGGTTAGCGTCCAGTGCCGTACGGACACCACTGAGCCGTCGGCGTTGCGCTCCTCGTGCGCCACCGTGGCCATATTCGTCTTGCCCGGGTCCACGCCAAGCCACTCCGCGTGGAGGTGGGCCAGCGGGTTGACTGCGCCCATGCCCTTGCTCATCCGCGGCAGCTCGGCGGGTGGCGCTGCAGGCTTGGGCCGCAGGAACATCACGCTGATGGCGACTCCATCGGTGTGCACGACCTGATCAAATCTGTGCTTGGGGCTGGCGAGCTGTTGGCGGCGAGGGTCAGGCAGCAATGCATCCCACCGGCTGGCCACCTGCAGCCACCATAAACACCACCAAGGCACCTCATCTGAAGGCTGGCTGAAGGCTCACAAGGCAGGCACAAGGCAGTTGACAACACACATGGCAACTGACTGAGCAAAGGCTGGTACCTGACTGCAAGGAGCACTCACCTTGCTGTTTGCAGGCCCTTCAATGTAGTGGCCCGGCCTCGCTGGGTCAGGTAGGGCACCGTTCCTGAACTTGTCCAAGGAGGTGACCCCCTGCTCCGTCAGCACCCCCAGCATGCCGGCGTCACTCATCAAGCCGTAGAGGCCCCGGGTGTCGATGAAGATGTGCCGAGCACGGCACTTGCTGGTGGGGGTGAGGGCATAGGGAGTGGGGGGGCGGGGGGGCCTTGTCAACAGGTTGGTGGGCTGAGACTGCTCCCAAGGCACCGTATCAAGCTGCCAGGCTGCCATGGCTGCCTCCATCTCTCTGGTGGTGTGCACCGCATGGCGCAACAGCCGGCCACGGTTTGCTGGGTCCTCCACCCAGTCATCATCCACCTTCTCCCCCTCCTCAAGCCCCAGCAGGCCCCGCTGCAAAGCCACCTCAGCCTGCATGGCTGCAGTCACCACCACCCCACCCTCCCCCACCAGCCAGGTGACCTCCAAGCCGCACACCATACGGCGCACGTAGGTGCACTGCAGCTTGGACCAGGCTGGCAGGCTGGCAAAATACGCTTTACAACCTGTACGTTTTGTCCAATGTCGGAGGTGGCCGTGTTACTTGGAGTGCGTTAGGGAGGAGCTTGTGCTTGCGATGGTCACGGCGCCTGTTGTTGTGTGCATAGGGTCACCCCCGCCATTGGCTGCACCCCCATGGCTCAAGAGATAACATCTAACTCATTCTTGCACGGATGAGGTCGCCGACTGGTGCGATGAGCTGGTGATGGTCTAACTAGAGTGCAGCCAGCCCCAGCGGTTTGCCGGGTGGCTGGCCCCCAACACGCGACGTGTTCTGGCGCCACGCAGACACTCTTAGCCACCGCTAGAGGCAGCCTGGACCCAGCGCGGCGTGAATGGCGCATCCAAACTAATTTTCAAACCAGCATGCAACAGCGCTTAATATCGCATTCTTCAACACGGGTTCAGTCCACATGTGACAGCAAGTTCAAGTTGTCCAATACATTAGTGCCTGTGGTTCCTGTGCAGCCAAACCCAGCTAAAATTAGTAAAAATGATGCAGAAACCGAGCTGTTATGAGTATCACCCCCCTGTAACAGTTGTACGGCGCATGCAAGTGTGATGCTGGCCATAAGGTACTCTGAACCCTGTAAAGGGAACAGTGGGTTCACAGCCCAACGAGCTACCCCGCTCTAAGCTCGTGTACATGGCATTTAGGCTAGGTCATCCTGTGGGGTGCGTGGTTGACGACCCCGCACGTTACATTGATTTCTCGACCGATGTTTCGCCAAGTGCTTCGGCTTGTATATAGCGGCTAGCGGATGACAACGTATGGTATGTGCGATGCAAGCCGCTTTCGGCAGCCGCCGCCGCCGGATGCGATTTCGGCGCCAGCCCGTCAAAATGTGTTCGTCCATAGTGTGCACGTTCACAGGCTGCGGGACGTAGCTAATGTTTGGCCGCAGGTCGATTTGTGTTTAGCGCACTTCACTCGGTCAGGTCGCATCGTGACGTGACGCGCCTTGATGTGGCGCAGAACGTGGCGCCTTGATGTGGCGCCTTGACGTGGTGCATTCCCGAGGCTCTAGCCTCAGCCTGTTGGCTGCAGCCTACATGCCTGAATGTCGTGATGCTTGCCTAGCTATAAGGTTGGCAGTGAGGGCTGTTGACTAGGCACACGACTCATGGCCCTTGGTAGTCATGGCCTAGGCTGCTTGGTGATGCTCATGTCGTAGCCGCAGCTGCAGGTCACCCTGGCTTGGTGTGGCTAAGTGGCTAGGTGCAGCCAGGTGCAGCCGGGTGATAGCCATGGCTTAGGCTCATGGACAGAGCTCATGACATAGACATGGCTTGTCATGGCTGCCATGTAGGTGATGGGAAGTCGGCGGCTAATCCGATATGCCCCAACATCGTGTGCAAGGAAGTGTTGGTTGCAGGTATCCCGTCATCCTCATGAAGTTGTCCTCATGATGTTGGCCAAGACCAAGGGACAAGGTCTAATGCTTGTTATGGCTGGAGTGGGCTGGCATGGCTGGCATGGCTGGCAAGGCTGGCATGGCTGGCATGGCTGGCATGGCTGGCACAGCCGGCATGGTTGGCATGGCTGGCATGGCTGGCATGGCCGGCATGGCTGGCAAGGCTGGCGTGGCTGGCATGGCTGGCATGGCTGGCGTGGCTGGCATGGCTGGCATGGCTGGCATGGCTGGCATGGCTGGCATGGCTGGTATGACTGGCACAGCCGGCATGGCTGGCATGGCCGGCATGGCTGGCGTGGCTGGCGTGGCTGGCATGGCTGGCGTGGCTGGCATGGCTGGCATGGCTGGCATGGCTGGCATGGCTGGCATGGCTGGCACAGCCGGCATGGTTGGCATGGCTGGCATGGCTGGCATGGCCGGCATGGCTGGCAAGGCTGGCGTGGCTGGCATGGCTGGCGTGGCTGGCATGGCTGGCATGGCTGGCATGGCTGGCATGGCTGGCATGACTGGCACAGCCGGCATGGCTGGCATGGCCGGCATGGCTGGCGTGGCTGGCGTGGCTGGCATGGCTGGCGTGGCTGGCATGGCTGGCATGGCTGGCATGGCTGGCATGGCTGGCATGGCCGGCATGGCTGGCAAGGCTGGCGTGGCTGGCATGGCTGGCGTGGCTGGCGTGGCTGGCATGGCTGTCATGGCTGGCATGGCTGGCATGGCTGGCATGGCTGGCATGGCTGGCATGGCTGGCATGACTGGCACAGCCTGCATGGCTGGCATGGCTGGCGTGGCTGGCGTGGCTGGCGTGGCTGGCATGGCTGGCGTGGCTGGCATGGCTGGCATGGCTGGCATGGCTGGCATGGCTGGCATGGCTGGCATGGCTGGCATGGCCGGCATGGCTTGCATGGCTCGCATGGCTGGCTATGACACTTCATTGCCTGATCATGGCTGTTCATAGTGTCATGCTAGGCTATCGCTTTGCGCCGCACGTTACATGTTCTAGATGCTGGACACCGCTGGCTGCTGGTGCACATGCATGATGCATGATGCATGTGTATGATGCATGCATGTCGTGCTGCAGATCACTAACGCAGTTGCATGGTTGTGCCATGCTCAGTCAATGAGTTGTTGACACGCATGGTTGCGTGCTGTTGCGGCACATGCTGCATGCAAGCTTGCCACACATGGTGCATGCAAGCATGCCACACATGGTGCATGCATGATGTTACATGCACATGAAGCACACATGGGTGTGTGGGTGCTAGGCTCGTGCAAGGCCACGGTGTATTCCGTTGGCTGTGTCCAGCGGCTGACATGATGTCAGACCGCGAGTCGCCAAGGGTGCGGCGGAGAGGGGAAGCTGCCTTGTAGGAGGGGAGGAATGTAACAGTTGTACGGCGCATGCAAGTGTGATGCTGGCCATAAGGTACTCTGAACCCTGTAAAGGGAACAGTGGGTTCACAGCCCAACGAGCTACCCCGCTCTAAGCTCGTGTACATGGCATTTAGGCTAGGTCATCCTGTGGGGTGCGTGGTTGACGACCCCGCACGTTACACCCCCCCACATGAAACGGCCCACACATCAAGACAACGCGTTTCTGTCTAATAGACACGTTAGGAACCCACACAAGGAGCCGCACAGAACTGTCAGTTCATCATTTGACGTCCTGGTTGGACAGTTATGGCGGCCGGAATAGTGCCCATTTCGAAGACACGAGTTGCACGCTGTTCGGGTGCAGGGACAGCCCACAAGCCACACCAGCACTCCCAAGCACATTGTCAGCACTAGCATAGCACTATAACACATGTCGGGGGGGGGGTACTGCGCCAGACGAAAATTCAAACATTTGAAAAGCTGGGCCGCTGAGCGCGATAGCTGTTCGCTGATCACTGGCCCACTAAGCATGCCATTCCCGGCACAACGCGACCAAGATTCTTAACACCCCCGCCCGCCCCGGCACAGGTGCACATCAGCCCGAGCAGCCCGCTAGCTTCGCTTTGATGAGCTGCACCGCCCTGCGCAAAAGTCGCTGTAAAACTCTTAAAGACCGGTCGGAGTTTATCAGGGGTGCAGCCAATGGCGGGGGTGACCATAGGCTGGGAAGTCCGGGGTTGCCAACTTGCTGAGGGGTGGCGGCTCGCAAAGCAGAGCTGCTTAAGAGGCAGTGCATACTGTTGGGCTGGGCAGGACAGAGCGGGGTGGGCGGGGCGGGGATTACTGATAGGGCGTTCCCGGCCAGGTCCTATTAAGACCCGGGTCTTAAGACCCTGAGGATTTTGAGCGGGGTCTTAAGACCTCACCGGCCCACCGGCGGCACACATCAGCGCTACTAGCGCTATGACTACGCCTGTCAGTCCTACACCGCCGACACCAGCCGACACGCCCGACACCAGCCGAAGCTCGCTGGATCCAAGTGTACAAATGAGTGCCTATGAGTAAATTGCAGTGGCCTATGCCGTAATTGTCTGAGTGTCGGTGTGCCATTGTGCACGAGGGCAACCCATCGGGAACATCGCGACCACGCCGGAGCGCCGGTGTGAGGCTTACAGTGCGATGAAGCGCACAGTGCCCATATACCATAGCCGCAGTCACAGCCTTGCTTCAAGGTTGCTCTCACAGTAAGCGAGTGACCAGGCCACAAACACGGCTGTGCTCGGTCGTCTCCTCGTGCACCTGTAGCCATCAGCATGTGTACCTTGTAAGGGGTCAATCTTGTCACATACAGACCCAATGATTGAGTTGCATAGTGCCACGGACGCGTCATTGAGTATGCTATAACAAATCCGAGTGAGGCCAGGCTGTTTGTTCAATGGTGCAAAACATAAAGAGATAATAGCTGTAGGGGGTGACTAGTCCCTACTGTGCCGCCCACCATTACAGCGATATAGCGCTGCCACACTCGGATTCGTGTTTTGTCACATCCTCGCCAAGCGGCCTGCACCATCAAGAAGCTCGCGCAGCCATGTTTGCCGGACTTCGGTGGTGTGCGCCACCGACATGTCGTGCATCGCTAACGGATAGCCAAGGACGTAGCTTACCAATGTAGCTAACCACGGTCTGTGATTGGGACACATCCGGGGTCACATGTGTCTGCCCGCATCGAATGACTCCGATGGCAACTCCAGTCTTACATTAAACGCGCATTATCGCATTGCAGCAGACGCAGCAAACGTTACATGAAATGATGGAGTAGATGGGCTGCAGTTGCATGAAGATTACCAACCCCATGTTGGGAACGCCTGACTGTAGCCTAGCTGTGACACCCGTGAGAAAAAGGACCCAAAACATCAGGCGGGTCTTAAGACCCGGCACGCCCGATGAGAGGTGGCTGTATGGACTTTCACAGGCCATGGCCCATGCAGCACACAACCTCAAGCTTTTGCCATTGCAGTCTGGATTATCATACACTAGCCTGAGGTCTGCAGTGCATTGGTAATCAACGATGAGATGGTGCACATTATCATGTATTGTATGGCATTTGAACAACAGCAAACAAAAGCATACACGCAGTGATGACACTACCGCATGAGCCTGCTGGTGCTGCTCAAAACGCTGCTGGGCAGCAACCTTGGAGGATACGTTGAAGACATGCCTGTTCCCATGCTTTTCAGCTTGCAACTTGCATACGACCTATTCACCCTTCCTGCTCCTACAGCTCCGAAGTCTGGCATGCTCGTAAGAGGCAGCATGCACAGCGACAGTACAGAATGAGCTGGCTCGGAGAAACATTTGCAGTCGTTGCTGGTGTAGTTGTTGCCAGCGCGGCTGCATTGCTGTGCTTGTTTAGACGGCGGTAAGTGCGGTCAGAGTTGTGGTTACTGGTTTGGAATGGGCCGTGCGCGTCGCGAGCTAAACCAAGCTGTGGAGCTGACACTGTAGGACTCCGCGGCATGCGAATAGCTCCAGGTCCCCAGCGGACCGGACATGTCCTCGCACTCCTGCTGCAACCCCTGCAAGAGACAATGACATCGTAGCTCTGACTGCCGCGCGCTATGTTGAACGGTTTCAGTCATATTCCATGGGCCCTGATGGCGGCACACGCCAGGTCTCTACTTTGGGCCCCCTGCCTGGGATCAGCCTCCACTCCAGAGCAGATGCTCCACCATATGTTGGTATGCCCACTGATCAAGAGCTGGTGGCCCAGAGACGCGACGCCGGACCGTTGTGGAAGCCTCGCCTCAGCAAAGATGGGTCACAATGCACGTCCCATTCACTTCCTACACCTCAGCACACTGGTTTGCTCTCCATTGCACAGCGGTTTAGCCTGAGCCAATACTCGGATGCTCAGGACACCAAACCAGCGCCGTCACAGCACTCTTGCAGCAGTGCAGGCTTGCCAACCCAGCCGTCAAGTTCACTGGCACCAGCAGCAGCCCCTAGGCTTTGGTCCCGCCACCCCAGCTGCAGTAGCAGGCACCACCGCACCCCCAGTTCTTTGTCAGCCACCAGCCAGCCAGGAGGGGATGTAGCCCCTGGGCCCCAGGGCAGCCCCCCACCACCCTGGGGTCCTGGCCACCCTTTGAGCCCTTGCAGAACACAGGCTGGGAGGGGACTGCTGCCCTCTAAGCATTCAGACACAAGCGCAGCATTGATGTTGCGGCCACAGCCCTCCTGCCCTGCGCCATCTGTACCATCCGTGCATCATTTTGGCTCGTTTGTGATGACTGGCACCTCCCACGGTCGGCCTCCCATGCATGTCGGCACAGCAACCCTGGCTGACGTGGCCCTTTTCACAGCGGCAGCTCTGCAGCACCAGCACCAGGGCAGCAGTCCTGTGGCAGAGGTGCAGCATGGCAGGATTTCAGCCTCCATGGTGCCTGATCGTGCCAGCAGCCAGGGGCCGCAGGAGGAACCCAGCTTTGGGTGGCTGCAGCGAACCAGGCACTCGTTGGGCTGGCTGAGTATGCAGGGCAACGGTGTGCCCTCTCAAGGCACTGGCAGGGCCACCAGCAGGGCTGCTGCGTTGGAGCTCAACGAGACCAGGACCTGGCAGCAGTCTCTAGGGGCCCCTGGAGCAATGCATGCCCTTCCACACCGTGCAACCACTTCTCCAATAATCGCCAGCATCCAGCATGCCCTGGAGGGCTCCTTTCCCTCCTTGCCTCTGCCACCACCTTCACCCCCAGCTGGCAGCGCCCCTGGCAGTGTCAAGCAAGCTGCAGGCAGGAGGGTGGGCCGCCACTTGCGCTCCTCCTCCCACCACGCATCATCCCCTGCTGCTCGTGACCCCGGCCTCTCCCTTGTTCCATCCTCCGGCCAGCAGGCACAGGGCACATGGCAGTCTCTACTGCACTCCGCTGCCAGTGACCAGGGGAGCTGGGGGATGTGGCGTTCCACCACTACTAGTGCGGTGCAGCCTGCCCCTCCTGCCAGCCAGTGCGTGCCCACTGACACCAGGCTGCTCCAGGTGCTGCAAGAGCTGGGCAGCGTGGCAGCCTCTGAAACAAGCACACCTGGGCGGCTACACAAGGGCCTGGCGGGTGAGGCTGGCGGTGGGCTGGCAACTGAACAAGGTGGATCGTCATTCAACCTGCTGACAGCTGCCCAACCTAGCTTCCCTGCCCTTGAGACCGACCCTGCAGGACTCCAGGCTACCGTGATGGGGGTGGGTGACTCAGCCCAACAGCAACATCGTACCACCTCCCACTACCCATGGGTATCTCCTGCTCGCTCCTACCCCCAGCTGCCCGCAGAGCTGCAAGAGCAGGCTGCAGCAGCAGCGGAGACTGCCCCCCGCAGTGCCCCCCGCCCTGGCCCCTTGAACCACTCAGGCAGCCATCCCATGCACTTGCAGCTGCCCCTCGTGTCAGCAACCAGCTCAGTCACGCCTGGGTCACCCACCCAGGCCTGTACTGCCACCCGCAGCGTCAGTCGCACCAGCAGCGCTGGGCAGTACAGAGGCCCCAGCCCCCAGCCCTCAAACGTAGCCCCAAGCCCGGCCAGGCAGTCAGGGCTGAGACTGGGCCTGGCCAAGCCCCTGGCAGTGCTGCTGGGAGGCATTGTGGGTAGGAGCTCACGCCTGCCTCGCACCTCTGACCCTGGCACAGCCAGCCAAGCCGTGGCTGCCAGCACCCAGCTGACCACCCCCGCAGGCAGCGCTGCCTTGGGGCAGCCAGTGCAGCCCCACCCCATGGCAGACGGGGTCAGCAGGTCAGGGCTGGCTGCCAGTGGCGTGGGCAAGAGCAGGTTTACGCTGGAGGGCCTAGGTCGCCGCAGTTCTGTCAACAGCGAACCCATCAGCCCTAAGAGGCATGGGCCGCAAGCAGCCGCAGCAGATCTGGCGCACAGCATGCACAGCACCGGGCCTAGCTCAGGGCTAGACTGTGGTCAGGATGACCCTGCCCAGTCTGACCTTACCAGCTTCTCAGCAAGACGAGGGCCAGGGCTGATCTCCTCAGGCCTGCCCCGGCCCTCCTCCCTGGTCCACCCCCTCGCTGCCGCCCCGCCCACCCCGCCATCCCGGACTGGGCCACACCGCAACCTGTCGTCCCGGGCCCCTGCAGCAGCATCAGGGTCAGCTCTGGAGCGCCTCAGCTTCACAGTGCTGGGGAACATGCGCACGCCCAGCGTCATCTTCTCCCACAACGATGTGCTGGTGAGGCCTGAGGCAGGGGATGGTGAGCCTGGCAGCCAGAGCGGTTACAAATATAAATACTAAGTGCTAAGAGCAAATAAACCAGAGTTTTTACGCTACTTTTATTTTACAGTGGTACATTGGCTATGCAGGCCAACAAAACTCATTCAACAAGGAACAACATGCTGGGCTGTGGGTAATCTCACTCAGCTACTACAAACACGTTGTAGCATCCTCGGTCGCACCCTTGATGAACACAAACCCCAAGTCGATGGCACGTTCCTGGGGCAAACCCCCTGACCACTGGGCACATCATCAAAACTAACAGCTTAACGCTTAAAAGGATATCAGCCCGTTGCACTAGCAAACACCAGTGAACTAGCTAGGAGCCTTGGAGTGTGCCATGGCTCCAGGGCTCGGGTAGTGATGGACTGCTCCACGAGGAAGCTCCATTGTGGCTGCAAGTTTATTCATCGCTGCTGCTTTTGGCGATACCTGCAAGCACATAGGGCCACGACATATGCTTAGTGTGCGGGAGTGGAGTGCGGGAGTGGAGTGCGGGAGTGGAGTGCGGGAGTGTGGGCTATGTGCTACGTGCGGGGCAACCTGGGCAACTTGAGCTATGCGGGCTATGTGCGGGACTTGCTTACCTGTGTGCGTTGTGCGCTGTGTGCTATGTGCGGGACAATGGCATATGCGGGGCAACAATTGGCTATGCAGGCACTGTGGCCACTGCTGATCTGGTGCCGACTTTGGTGGGGGATGTGATGGTGTGGCATGGGGAGGTGATGACATGCCCTTCATTGCGCTTTGTAGTAGACGGCACTTTATGACTCTCGCAACTCTCACAACTCTCACTATCGCGACTAATATTGGAAAGTTATCAATCTCATTTGTGTTGCCTCAGCAGTTGAGTAGGTGATAGGGGGTGGGGTGCCACAGCAACCAGCACCCTCTTGACTAGCAGACAGCGCAGCCTGGTGACAACTGCAGGTCACTGGCCTGCCTATGGACCAGCTGGCTGCGTCGCGTGGCGCCCGGCGCCGTGTCAGCGCTGTCCAGGTGGGCCCCTGCTGCTGCAGTAGTCATGCTACACTGAACATCGACCCAGCAAGGTCCTACTACGCAGGCTGAGTAGCCATCCAGGCTGACCTCCACCCCATAGGAGAGCGATACCTTGCACTCCATGCCTGGTCCTGCCGTGACAGATGCGTGCAGATAGTGGATAGGCGGACAGGCGATGGATAAGCGGCAGGTGGATGCAGGGAGCGGATGCTACCAGGCGAGCAGTGATGTGCCCAGCACTTGCCACCTCGTCGTCAGAACTGGCCACAGCAGCACCTCGACCTTTACTAGGAGTGGAGTTCAGCCTTGTGCAGCCTCAGTGTCCAGGCCACAGCAGCGCAGAACCAGCCTTAGGTTGTGTGACCTGCTCCAGATTTGATGATACTTGCCCTGCCTGCCCTGCCCTGCCTGACCATCCACCTGCCCCCCTGCCCCTGTCTGCCTGCTGCTTGATGCTGCAGGGTCATGGTGACACCCCTCCAGGCATTCGTGGCAGCAACATCACCGGTGCAGGCAGCCACCTGCTGCACGCCCGCCCAGGCCCACCGCTCAGCCCCTTTGCCTCTGCCCAACGCCACGTCAGCATGCCCAGCCCTGAGCTGCTCGCCTACACCACCCAGCTGGCTGCAGCATCACTGCCCTCAGCAGAGGCTCCCTCGCTGCCCCAGCCCTCCACCCTCACTCTCCCACCCACCCCTGCCTCCACTGCAACAGTGGCGGCTGAGCAGCAGCAGGGCCAGGGGTGGGTGCAGATGCAGCGTTCACGAGGTCTGGCCACGGGGAAGCTGACCACCCTGCGCACCAGCATTGACCAGCCCTTTCCTGGAGCTGTGGCAGATGCTGCAAGGCTTGCCCAACAGAGGGTGAGTGAGCCTTTGGTAGGCCTGGTAGGCTCTGACATGTTGACCTGCTGTGGTGGGTGCATGGGTGGGCGGGCAAAGGTACAGCTTGGTAGTAGGTGTGGCATCTCATGCAGGCACTGTGTCCATAGCATAGCAAAACGGGAAGGGGAGGTGCGCACCCAATCCCAGCGCAACAACAGCATCTGCTCTGAATGAACAGGTTTTTATTCTTCCATTTGTATGCTCCATTTCACTTTGCATTGAATCAACAGGTTCCTTATTGCACCACCATGTGTAGATTGATATGAGGTGCTTGGGGCAGAGGCTGAGAACATGTCCATGCAATGTTTGACCCCTCTTAACTGCAATAGGTAGCTGATGCCACCACCCTGACCATTGTACAATTTGACTGCATAGAGTGAAGGTGTTTCACCACATCCTGGAGGTAGCTGGTGAGCTGCCTGGTGGCTGGTGGCTGATCCTCGCAGGCCAGTGCACCAGGCCGAGAGCAAGGCAGCAGCCACATGGCCAGCACCCACCACACGCCCAGCACCCCAGCCGATGCCAGGCCCCTGAGACCCTCTGCCACAGCTGGCAGCCACATGGCCATGGGGTCAGCCAGAATCTCAAGTGGCCCAGACCTGCAGCTGGCAGCTGCAGCCCCCAGCGCCTTACACAAGCATCACCATGTCACACTCCCCAGCCCAGCAACCACAGCCCTCTCCCTGCCTCACCCCCATACAGTGGACCCTGACTTAGTCACAGCAGCAGGAGGTAGGCCATGCAGCCCAGTCCACCAGGGCGACACAATGCCAGCAGCACCTCCCTCATCAACCCAGCTGCAGTTGCCAGGAGCCAGCAGCTGCAGGATGCCATCAGTGCCAGCAGCAGAGCCAGGACCCAGGCAGCACACTGCACCTTCAGCTGCGCTGGCCCGCAGCCCTGCCCCTGCCATGCTGCCACTGTCCTCAGCAGGCAGTGGGGTTTGTAGGAGCACATCCATGCTCCCACCCCCCAGCCCCCCACACCGTGTCGGCCTCACCCTGCTGGCACAACCCGGCGCAAGCAGTGCACTGCACCCAGGGGCACTGCTGCCCGCTACACCGCCCAGGACAGCCTCCACAGCCGTGACCCCTGCTGGTCCTGGCCCCCCTGCCCCACCAGGCATTACTCCCCTGGCTGAAGCCACCCCTGGCCTGGTTCGTGAGACCAGCCAGCCACCTTCCCAGCTCCATCCAGATGCACCCCAGCCACAGCTGCCAAACAGTGCGCCCTCCCACGCGGCTCAGCTCCAGACACAAACTCCCAGGCCAGCAAGCCCTGCAAGCCCCCAGCATCAGCAGCCTACCCCAGCCCAGCACTCACCCACCGCCCCACTCTTCACTCCTGCCCAGCCCCCGGCCTCACTGCCCCCTACTGGGCTGGGGGACCACTTGCCCACGGCCATGCCCCGGCTGCAGCTGCCTGACGATTTTGAATCGGAGGATGAAGGGCTGGCTGGAGGTGGCAGCGACAGTGACAGCGAGGGGGAGGTGGTCTTCAGGTGAGGGCTGTGCCTGCCGCCTCCCTTGCCCAGCGCTGCTGACCGCACGCTGCTTCTGCACACCTTGTGGGCCAGCACATCTACCAGTGTCTTGCTGCTGCAGCATGCATCATACCCTATCACTGCATGTTATCATTATACCCATGTGACTAGTCACAGCAGTCACACCCTCCGCTGTTGCCTTGCCTGTTCTTGCCACACTACCTACCCGTCCTACCTACCTCTGTGGTCGCTTAGATGCCAAGCCATGCCATGCATGCTTGCATGCCTGTGTACATGCAGGTATGACATGGGTATGACCCATGCGGTCACCCCTCACCAGGACTTGGCCCCCACTAGGTTCACAAGGCCCAGGGGTCGAGGTCGGGGAGGCGCGCACAACCCAGCCCACCATTCCTGACCTGGAGTCAAAGCTAGCCATAGTCACAAGGCATGGCGCCTAGCACTCGCACCGTCCACTGCATACAGCCCGAGGTCCAAGTGGCGTACTGTTGAAACAAGCTGAACCTGAAGCACAGCCAACAGCTGGCTGGCAGCAGCATGGCACCTTCTACAACGCATGGCATGCCTAGGTGCTAGCATGCCTAGGTGCTAGCACAGGAGCACAGTCATGCACTCTATTCTATTTTGCCATTCACCATGGGGAGTTGGGTTTCTCGAAAATTGGATGCTGCACTCACCCCTCTCAAGGCATATGCCTGGGATGCATACCAACGGCCAACCCCAAGCAGGGGACACTGAGTGGGGCTGGTACACATTCGCTACACCTGCCTGGCGCCACCTGGCGTGTTCTGCCACGATGCTACTCGTGCCAGACCACAGGGCTGGACCACGTGGGTTGAGTCATGCTTTGAGGGGCTGTGACCGCCCTGCGTGGGTCGAGGCGTGACATGATAAGATCCATCCCAATTGAGAACGGCAGCCTCTTTTGACTGAGTGTCCTGTACATTGCACATGATATACATGGTACTTGCATAGCGATCTGGGTACATCCACTATCACCTAAACACCTTGTCGAGGTGACGTGAGAAGGTTTACCAAGTTTTTGGACACACACAGCACCTTGACCCTCACCAGGGGTGGTGTTTTGTTTCTGGAGTTGTTATGTCCCCATGCATACGGCATGGGCGCCTTCCACCTACATTATTGCCTGACCCCTGTGACAGGGCTACAGCCTAGAGTTGTCATGACAAACATGCAGTGATTGTAAGCTGATGACAGCTTGTCGGGCACATACATTACTATGCTACAGCAGGCTGCTGCTGCTGCACTCGTGGAAAAGATCGCAAGCAAAGTTAAATGTTTTGACATGGAACTTGGTACAAATTACTTTTTCGGGGTTGTAATAATGGGGGGGAAACCGTAAATTGACGAGAGATAGGGGTGGAGACATACAGAAGATTTAGCCCTGAATGACCGGATTCAATACTGGATGGTCCCATTTTGTGCGTTTGTTTAGTTTTCTTTTTCAAACATTCATGTGATATTATCTTACCCTGTAAGAATTACTCAAAGTCGATTTGCACGGCTATTGAATGACACGTTAAGACATTTGACTTTTTTAGTTGGTGCAATATATTGACAATGCAAAAAGGAAGCCAGCCACCTGAAAACAAGTACCCTTAGGTGGCACTGATAGTGCCATCTTTTACTTGAGTGTGCCTGCTGCTGCTGGGCCTTGGATGGACGGTACTGCAGCTGCTTATAGCCCAGCTCACGGTACTCCTTGCCCTTGGCTGGCAGCTCAGGCAGGTCCGACCACCAGCAGAGCTCCAGTGGGCGTCCTGCTCTCCCCAATGCGTTGCATGTTCAGCGCTGCATTGCAGTCCCTGTCCAGCCACCTGCCTGGCCGTGGGGCTGGCTTGGCTTCAGCAGCCTTGCCCTTGGCCTTGCCTTTGCACTTGGTGGGAAGGGTAGGCTCAGCTGCCTGCTCAGCCTTGGTGCGCTTGATGCGCTTGGCTGGCGGGGGAGTGCTGGGCCCTGGCTCTGAGGCTGCTGGCTGTGTGGCTCCCTGACTGCATGGGGGCTGTGGCTGGATGCGGGGGGCACCACATCAAGCCCTGTACTAGTTGGTCACGTTGCTGGCCCCAGGATGGACGTAGCAGCTGATGGTCCACCTGCCCTGCTGGTGGCGACCAGCCTGCAGGCCTGGTAACCCTGCGTACACTTAATCCGTTCTCACAGGGCTGCTAGCCATTTTTCATCTGCCCGGGGGTTCTTGCTAGGTGCTAGTACAGAGTGACGTGGCCCGAACTGCTTGCCCATGTTCCCTGCTCAAGACACGGACAAAACATGGGCGCTCCATGTGGCTCTCCTGCTCCTGCTCAGCACCATCAACATGCTATAGGCCGTCGTCATTGGCTGGCAGTGGAGCAGCCCGGCTTACAATGCGTGGATGGAGCGGATCTTGTCTCCCGTCGTATCTCGCGCACTCGTCACACAAAGTCACACAACAGCCTCAAGCGCAGTACACAGACCACACCTGGTTTCAATATGCAAGCTCACCAACAACCACGGCACACTATGACGTGAGCAGTTACCAAGTTAGATGCCGATGCAAACGCAAGTACTTGGGGGCTGCAGCACCCCCTTAGCGTGCCAGCATGTCAGACGCATCCTCAATCGCACCCTAGATGACTACAAACCTGCTTAGTTTTGGAGTAGCAAGAGAGCTGTAGGGACCAAAAGCAGTGTCACCACTAAAGCCACCTCAACCTATGGTATGTTATGTCAAAGCAGATGCCAGACCATTTACTAGACAACATGGTTCATTGGTACATTTACCTCGCCCTCACATGCGTGCACATGCATGGGCAAGGGGAGGGAAGCCACAGCTGATGCTGCCCCACAGACCAAGAGAGGGACGGTGCTGCTCCTCTGCAAAATCTGGCAACTTCCCATCACAGCAGCAGCTGTTCGGGCCAAGAGCATCTCGCAGCCCTGGGCCCTGCTGGCCACAATGAGGGGTTGGCCTAGGCAGGTGTAGCAGTGGGCTGTGGCGCTCCACCTCCCTATTGCTGCAGGGTGGCCGCCACCACAGCTGGGGCCGCGGCCTTTTGCATGCCACACAGTCGCACGAAATCGACCCAGAGCAGGGAGCCCACAAAGGTGTTGGCTGTGCGCACGATGAAGCTGAGCACATGGCACAGCTGGTGCTGGCCTTTAAAAATGGTCTCAATGCCCCGCTCCTCAATCACCCCGGCGATCAGCTGGTACCGCAGGTTGCTGCTCACAGACATGTACACGCCATAGGCAGCACTGGTGGCCAGCACGTCCTGCACAGCAGGGGGTCATGTCACGGGGGCATGCCATGTCTGCGGAATTGGAACGACACAACAGGCGCTCAGGCCGACCATGCAAACATTCAACATGGCAAACGCACGACAGGAAGACAGCCATCATTGGTCAAAAGTGCAAGGAGTGGGAGAGCAGGCAGCAACAGGACAGCAATGTTTCAGGATGTCCACGAGTGACAGCATAAGATTGAGGATGATTTCATGTTGCACCATGTTGCTGCACCCAGTTGTTGCATGTCAGGCAGGCAGGCATGAGGGGCAGCCACTGTGATGGCTGATAGGAGGTCATGCGGTGGCGACGTGCACTGCGTGTAGACTTGGATGCACCCACTCCTTTGACACCCACCTGGGGCTTGTTGGGCGGGGCCCAGCCCGGGTCCATCATCTGCCGCAAAGCAATGAGCACGTTGGTGATGCCCACCCCTGCACACACGCAGGGCCAGGCACTGTGTTGCTGGTAAGCGGGCCAGCTCAGGCACGCCTCTGCGGTCTCTGCCTCAAGTTGTGCGATTTGGGCAAGTCAGTGCCAGTCCCAGTCCCAGCCGCCTCCACTGCCTGAACCATTCATGGCGATGCAGGAGGCTGGCAGCAGAGCAAATAGGGGGAGGGGCCCTGTGCCAGACTTCATTGAGCATCGCTATGCCCGTCCACCTGAAGAGTCTGGGCAGGTGCTGAGTCTGGGCTGTGCAGCCGCTGAGTAGCACAGCCGCAGGAAGAAGGCCACTGAGTGCGCCCTCGCATTACCCACCAAGCATGCTGGCCCCAAAGCCCACGCCCAGCAGCTTGCCGCCGTTGCGAGCAATAGCACCCATTCTTTGGAGCAGTGTGAAGGGCTCCATGCCAGCTGGCACGCGTTGAAAGGCGTTGTCCGGGCAGCGGGAGAGGAAGGTGAGCAGCGCGTTGTTGGAGACTTGTCGAGGCCTGGGCAGGGAGGGGTCAGGGGGGGAGGGGGACAGGGGAATGGGGGTCAGGGGGCAGGGGATAGGTGCCTGGTCAGAGAAAGGGAAGGGGAGGGCTGTTTCATGGTGTTGGATGGGAGAGGAGGGACAGGGCAGGTGCATGCGAGACAGATAGGTAGGCATCCACAGGGTCAGGCAGTTGCAGGTTCTTCCATCACTGCCACTTCAGCTCAAACACCAGGTGTGGAGCTAAGGAGTGCATGATGACAGCAGGCATGCAATACACAGTGACCTTGCTGATACTGCTGTGGCTGCTGCTGCCCGCTGCCTGCCTGGCTGCCTCGTGGCTCCCCACAGCCTGCCTGGCCACCTCAGGCACCGTGGGAGGACTAGGTCAAGGAGTATTGGGTAGAAGACACGGCTGCTGTTGAGAGGGTCACAGCTGAGAGCTTCCCAGCACCCTAGACATGGTGTGCGTGTTGGAAGGTGGGGGGTGGTCAGCCCTACTGCCAGCAGGCCACTCACACATAGGACAGGGTGGGTGCAGGGATCCAGGTGAGCATGAAGTCAGCGATGATGGCCATCACCACGTTCGCGCCCACAAAGTCTATCTCTGGCCAGAAGCTGTCGCCGCGCTTGGTGCTCTCGGCTGTGACCTGAAAAGGATGGGGCAGGTGGCAGGACAGGCCGGGATGGGAGGGCAGGGCAGGCTGGGATGGGACGGTGCGGATGCGGAGCATGGCAAGGCAGGGCGACCATGGACGGGAATGAGGGACAGGATTGGGCAGTATGATATGCCCTTCATATTAAGGCTTTGCATTCCCAATTTTTACCGAAGCATACCCAGATCAGTGTTCCTGCCCCTATGGAAAACATTGTGTCTTCCGCGCTGGTGACAACAGTATAGCACAAGTCACTGGTAAGGATGAACTGGTGCTAAGCAGTGTAGCGGACAGTCTGCCTATGCCAGTATACAATAGGTGGGCACCATAGGACACCTTGTCTCAAAGCCATTCCTGGCTGCAGCGGCGGCACAAACGCCTCGCCACCTAACAAGAGGACTTGAGATCATTGTTGATGGCTTCCACAACGTCCCACAAAAAGGGAGGGCTGAGCATGGAAGCCAGACCACAGTGGCTGGGGCTGGGTTGTAAGTAGGGCTAGGGCAAGCCAGCTGTGCCAGCAGTCAGGGCGGTGTGGCCCTGTCAGGCCTCACCTTGGTCACGACGCCGATGCCGCACTCGATGGCAACCTTGACGGGGAAGGATGGGTCGCCCAGCAATCGTTCCCTGAAGCCTGGCAAGCAGTGGCAGCAGCAGGGATCAGGCCACTGGCCAGGAGGTGCCAGCTGTGCCGCGAGCACTGCTGGCCTGACTGGCAGCAACTACCCTCACATACTAGAGTTGCAGCTAGATCTGCATGTCAACATCAGCTTTGTTAACATCATGACATGGAGTTCGCCAACATGTGGTCCAATTGCATACTATCAGCGTTGCTGCAGCACACAGAACTAAGGACTGAAGACTCCACCAATCCAGGCTCACTTTGTGCCGGCACGCCAGGCCTCGCGGTTCTGGCACCACCAATACCCCCTTACTGCATGCCAAGCCAACAGCCTTCACTGACGCCTGGGCCACCCAGGTCAGATGTACACCACCCACGTGCCTACATGCTACCCTGTCTGCTGTGCCATCGGCTGTCTGCCCCGCTGAGCCCCGTTGTGTGTGAGACAATGCTGTGGCAGGATGGCCTCTGTCCATCTTCCAGGCCATGGCCAATCCCTGCCCACGCTGGGCCTGCACTGGGCCTCACCACAAGGCTGCAAGACTTGGTGCTGTCATATGACTAGGGTTGGCCAGATCCGTAGGTGGCGGCTAGAAAGACGGTATATACATACGTATTTACTGTATTCGTAGTTCCGTAGGGTATTCCGTAGGGGCAGGGTCATCATTTTGCGAAAGTGAGTATGTAGTTTGGTGCACAACACCTATAGAAACGCCCGCTAGGGGTAAGCATGTTCAGAATCTCAACCAATAGCAGTGTCATGACATATCTATATGCCAGCCAGCCATGCATGCCGTTAGCAATGTGCTTCTACTCTGTGCGCCAAGCATGTGTCCAAACCCCTCGTGTGGCAGCCGTGGGTGCAGTTGTGTAGTCAGCCATGGGCTCCTACTCGACCAAGCATGTGTGCCACGCATGTGTGGCCATGTGCTCCTACTCTGTAAACCATGTGTGCATGGTTTAATCCCCTTGTGCTAGCTTTCTCTACAACATCACCACCTCCTCCTCTTCCTCCACCTCCAGGCATGCTTGTGACACTGGGCTGGGCTGGGCTGGGCTGGGCTGGGCTGGGCTGGGCTGGGCTGGGCTGGGCTGGGCTGGGCTGGGCTGGGCTGGGCTGGGCTGGTCTGGTCTGGTCTGGTCTGGTCTGGTCTGGTCTGGTCTGGTCTGGTCTGGTCTGGTCTGGTCTGGTCTGGTCTGGTCTGGTCTGGTCTGGTCTGGTCTGGTCTGGTCTGGTCTGGTCTGGTCTGGTCTGGTCTGGTCTGGTCTGGTCTGGTCTGGTCTGGTCTGGTCTGGTCTGGTCTGGTCTGGTCTGGTCTGGTCTGGTCTGGTCTGGTCTGGTCTGGTCTGGTCTGGTCTGGTCTGGTCTGGTCTGGTCTGGTCTGGTCTGGTCTGGTCTGGTCTGGGTATGCATCTGTGCTGGCTGGGCCCTCGTATGCGACTGGTGCAGCACAGGCTCAAGCTTATTCCAGAAGCTGGCGCTGCCCTTCCGCTTCATGGCTGTGAGCTCGGCTAGCACTTATACGGTCGCCACATCTCTCGTATGCATCATCCAACGCAATGAATGCCATCGGGTATTGCAGCGACTTATATATGACCCGCGGTTACGGCCACACCGGCAGTAACGGTGACTTGTGCGTCCTGCGTCCTTTGCAATCTCGCGATTTTGCCGTCGCGTGTACGGTTCAAGCGTGAAAACTACGGTCAAACCTACGGTATTGTACGGTCAACCGACGTACCTACGGCTGCCTACGGATACACGGTGGTCGGGGTACGCTACGTATATACTGTATATACGTACCTACGTATATACGCCGCTACGGTTCTGGCCAACCCTACATATGACTGATGTGTTGGTGCTGACGCTAGGGCTGATATGCCACATGGCAATGTCTTCTATGCCGTACCAGTCATGTGTATGGTTAAATGGTTACGCACTGGGCATACCACGGAATACCCAGCAGCTTGGGACCATGGACAGCCTGCTCTCAGCTGTTGAAATGGCCTTACCTTGAATGCCCCACACAAGCTTGGCCCAGAAGTTTTGCTCCAGCTGAAGGTAGCGTTGCAAAATCTCTAGTGTTACCTGCAGTTCACTGCCAGGCCATGTAAGTACAGTTGCGCTGTTCTGTGCTGCAGCAAAAAACCTTGTTCTAGTGTGTACTGATGGCTATGTCCCGCTGCAATGGCTGTTGCTAATCATGACAGTATGCCACCTTATTGCTGAGTAGCGCACTAGCAAAGTCAGGCGGGAAGCTTTCGACGGCACGCCCCGCAAGCAATGCCAGGATTTTTGGGTCCATCTTTGGGCCATCTGAAGCAATGCCGAGAGCAGGCCACGAAGCAATTGTCAAGAAACTACTCCCATCAGCTGCCGGCTCCTGGTCAAAACAAAGTCAAATGAGCACCTCCAGCGCCGCTGCCATCGCCTCCTCCGTTCCCGCCGCCACCGCCGTTGTTGCTTATCCCCCCCGCATCGCCACCGCCTCCTACTACTGGGATCGGAACACTCCCTGTTTCGACAGAAACAACATCGTTAGATACGTGGACTTAAAATCACAGCGGGCTCAGCAAGGGTTACCTGCTGATTGGCAAACAACAAGTCGCGCCCCGGTAGTGGGAAGACCTGCTGCCTTACAAGGCGAAGCGGCTGCTTGTACTGTCCGTGGCAGCCAATTGGCGCAGCACACGATGGGTCTGACGCAAACACGATGGCCCAGCACAACGCTCTTAGTGCCGCTGATCCTGGGCAGCAAGCGGGGTTGCACCATTTGAGATGACTATACAACAAACAGCTCGCTCGTATGAAAAACGTGTCGACATGGGTAATCACATGACAATGGAGAGAGGGGCAATTGCCTGTGTGCCGCTAAGGCACTGTGGCCAAGACAAACCAACATACTCTTAACACAACTTGGACAGCTTTGCCAAAAAGGTCGCAATGTCAGCCGCTTCAGAAAGCCCTGGGGTTGTCTTTCCTTGAGTTTGACCACTCATCAAGTGTTGCAATCCCACGCCGGCTGCTGCAAGAGAACGAGCACGGCCCAATGCAGATGCCAACAGCGCATTGTGCTGCTCGTTCTTGCTTGAGTCCTTGTTTGCGGCCCGTAGGTTTGCCAAAGCTGCGGTCACCGCTACTTGCAGTTGGTGCCCTACAGCAAGATGCCCGGCGTGGAGCTCATCTGTGCCCATCTGATCATGGAGCTCATCTGTGCCCGTTTCACTTCCAAAGGGATCGGCCGGAAGCGCGGCCAACACGCTCGAAGCCTCGGATGAGCCTTGGACAAGGCCCAGACTCGCAGAGACAGACGCCATCTCCTCGCACAACACTTGGCACACGAGCTCAAGCCGCTTTCCAACCGCATCTTTGGCCCGCCCGGCGTCTTGCACCTCTGCCAACGCTAGGAGGTGCAGCAGCGATGTCCGTAGCTGCACGTTCAACGCAGCTGCATAACGAAAGTTGGGAAAGTTGCGCGCCGACTCGTCGTCAGGGGCTAGCGGCGGGTGGTCTGCTTGCCCGCCGTCAGCATGGCTGACCGCCACGTCCCCGCTGGCTTGCTGCTCTGCCCTCAAAGGCAAGCCAGACTTCACTTTCTGTGTGACATCGCCGGCCACGTCTGGCGTGCACAAAACATTGTTGTCCAGTGAGTCGATGGCGTTGCACAGCACTAACAGCGCATCCGTGAAGACATGGCCGTAGGCTTGCCGCGAGGGCAATGCACCTAGCGATGCGGCGGCGAGCGTGCGAATCTTGAAGTTGCCGCAATCGCGCACCAGCATGACCAGCAGCACAAGCAGCGGCGCGATGGAGCGCTGCATGCCGGGGATCTCCAGCGCCCTGGCGTTCGTAAGGAAGGTCTGGGTGGCTAGGCAAGCGGAGTACTGCACCTTCATGTTGCCGGTGGTCAGACAAGACTGCAGGCACCCGATGGCTTCCTCCACCCAACTGCGTATGCACGGTGAAACATAAAGATCACAATCGTGATCACACAAGGGGAGGGGGCACGCAGGCAGACCAGCCCACGTCTTCCACCCTGGCAGCCGAACTTGGCCTCCCTTCCCCAGCCTGTTGCCTCCTGACTAGCTCTGTGGTCCAGCACCGCCGTTCCCTGTGCATTGCACCTCCCTTTCTTGCTGCTTTCCTTCTTTCTGTCACTGGCCCCACTGGCCGCCCCACTGACCTTGCCCACCAGGCCAACCCCCACCCCTCACCCCTCACCTGCTCAGGTCCAGCTTCAACTCAGCTTGCTCCCACTGCTCCTGCCCTCCCAGGCTTTCATCAGCTGACTTCAAACCACCCAACCCTGCACCGCTAGGTGGCGGGGACCCAGGTGTGACCCTGGGAGGGGCAAAGTGTGACTGGCTCGCCATCCCGGCTGGCTGCAGTGCAGCGGGGGGGAGCACCGCCAGCAGCGCCCCCAGGGCAGCCACCCCGTGTGCCCGCACCTTGTCCACATCCCCCTGAGCCACCACCAGCGCAGCAGCACACAGGCGGGGCAGCCTCCACCCCACATGTCCCTGCCCTGCCTTATGCGTAACCAGGGTCACACTTGCATCACACCCAGATGGGTGTGACTGCCGGTCTGTAGGAGGTGATGAGTGGAGGGATGCCGGGGCAAGGGCAAGGGGGGAGGCAGGGGGGTTCCGCTGCAACCGGTGGGGAGGGGTGGGGAGGGGGGGCTGGGCTGCTGGCAGGCAGCTGCACAACATGGCCAGCGCTGCTGCTGCCGCGATGCGCACTGACAGCACGCTGCTGGCCAGGCAGGCCTGCACAGCAGCAAAGACCTGGCCCCACAGCTGCTGCTCTGCCTGCACCTCTGGATGGCTGCCCAGCATGCCTAGGGCTTTGCATGCGGCTGCCTGTACTGCTGGTGTGACCTGGCCCATTGGGAGTGTGACTTGCAGTGCAGGGAAAGCCTGGCTGCTGTCAGTCTTAGGCTGCTTGCCGAGCTGCACAGCGCCAGGCACTGCTGCTTCCACAGCCAGGAGCACGCAGCGGTGCTGCAGGGGGGTCGGCAGAAGGGCAAACAGGGGGGAGGGGCACTCAGCCAGTGCCGCCAGAGCAGCAGCAGCCACCATAGCTGGGGAGGGGGGGGAGGCAGCAGGGATCAGCAGGGCCAGGGTCTGCTGCCACCCCTGAGCCAAGGCAGCCAGGGCCCGAGCCCCCAGGGCAGCTCCAGGGCTAGGGCCAGGGCCTGGCAGGGGGTTTGAGGCCAACACTAGCAACGGACTTTTTGTCTGGTAATCTGGTGAGGGAGCCGGGATTAGAACCTGGGACCTGGAGGTGGCGTGCAGGCTTGGCTGGCTGTGTGGTGTGCCCGGAGCAGGGGAGGGTGCCGCCAGGGGCCCCCCGCCAGCAGGGGGTGGTAGGAAGGGGGGCGGCAGCAGCAGCAGTGTGGCGTTGGCCTGGCTGTTCGCCAGCAGGAGCTGGGCAGCTTGCAGGGTGGTGGGGCTGGCCAGGCTGGTCAGGGCTGCAGCCGCCATGCTGGGCCAGGTGAGGTGGGGTGACGGGGCAGAGGGAGGGTGCTGGTGCTGACCATTGGTGCTGCCACCGCCCTGTTGGTTGCCAGTTGGTTGGGCTGTCAGGGTGTGCTGCCCACTGTCCCGCTCGCTGCTGGGGCGTCCCCAACTGCCACTGCTGCTGCTCCGGTGAGTCGTCACAAGGACATCGTCGGTTGCCACAGTTGAGGGTGTGGCAGTTGTGGTGGTTGAGGGGGCAGCTGTTGAGGAAGCTGGAGTGGGGCCAGCAGAGTGAGGTAGGGGGGTCCTTGTGAGCAGCTGGGGTGCCATCCCCTCCTCCCCCCCGGGGGGGTCAGTGGGGGGCGGCCCCAGGCCGTAGAGCTTGCCCCAGGCCCCCAGGTACTCCGCAGCCAGCTTCACAGCCAGCTGGCGGGCCTTGTCAGCAGGGCTGTCAGCGCCTGTGTACAGCGGCTGCTCCTGGCTGCTGCCCCGGGGGGTGGACCCTGCGACCAGCAGTGACAGCAGGCCCCTCTCATTCTACCCTCACACTCTGCACCTCCCCCACCCGCTGGCCAGGCATGCATGGTTACACGTTTTTCTCAACATGGTGATGTGACTCCCCCTGCCCCACCACCCCCACTCTTAGACTCGTCACTGTTTGACGTGGCTTAGGTTCCCCGCCCCACCACCACCCTACCTAAGCTGTTTCAGGGCATGGACATGCAGCAGAGAGCGAGGACAATCATATCTCACACCAGCCCATGCATCACACATCGCACCTGGGGCTGCCCGTGGAGAGGCTGCAGGGGAGGAGGAGGGGGAGGCTGGCGCTGCTAGGTTCAGCGCTGCCACCTTGAGCAGCAGCGGCCACATGCCTGCAGCCAGGTGGGCAGGGTCAGAGGGTAGGGAGCAGTCGGCAGTCATCAGGGGCAGGGTGCATGGGCAGGGTGCATGGGCTGCAGGCAGGTGATTGGGAAGGCAGGCAGGGGGGCGGCCAGGGGTGTGCCAGGCAAACACGCCAGTGGGCCGGCAGATAGGGTGGCAGCAGCTGCATGGGGGGCCAGCCAGTGGGTGGGCAGGCAGGGGAGCAAGCAGGCATGTGATTGTTACATACACTCTTCTACGTCCGCACAACAAAGGTGCAGTACGCAGAGGTCAGTTGGCAGCATAGAACAGAGGGAGGGGGGACGAAGCAGGTGTGTTGGCGGGCGTGTAGGCGGGCGGGCGGGGGTGTTGCCCACCTGGCAGCAGGTGTGGGTAGTGTCCAGCCATGCCCTTCAATGCCGCCAGTGCCTCAATCCTCAGCGCTGGCAGGGGGCTGACTGCTGCCTCCATCAACTGCCGCATGAGGGGCCGCATGCGGGGTGCCAGCTTCTGCACAGCTTCCTCCACCTCCGCAGCTGCCAGGCCTGAGCTGGCACCTGGGGCGGAGGTCAAAGAAGCAGGGAGAGAGAGGGAGGTGGTGTTGCCGGCCAAGCCTGCTGCCAAGACGGGCAGAGCAGGCGAGGGTCCCACACCCCCCAGGTGCCAGGTAACCCTAACCCTAACCCCACACCTGCCAGTAGGACCCCTGACCCCTGACCCCAGCAGCTGCAGCACCCAGACCTGTCCCACCTGCTCCCAAACCTGTCCCCCTACCTGCCCCCTCACCTGCCAACCCCCGTCCCCGCACCTGCCTCCCAGCCCAATGAGCCCTTTGCTGCCAGCAGCTGCTGCCCCCCACTGTCGCCTTCAGCCAGGTATGCCGCCAGGCTGCTCTGCGGCTGCTTGGTGCCAAACACCTCCGCCAGGCAGGCCAGGTAGGCAGGCTGCAGCGCTGCCAGCTCAGCAGCAGGCAGGGGGCCAGGCAGCCCCCTGCTCTCAGCTGCCGACTCCCCCAACCAGGCCATGTCCGCCAGCAGCTCCGCCCCGACCCCCCCACAGCCCCCCACCCCCCCTCCCCCTGCAGCCTTCCTGACGCAAGGGGGACCAGCGCTCCCCCCCTGCTGACTGCCACCCTCTGCCCCCACCCCCACCCCCACCCCCACCCCTGCCGCCCCCCCTCCACCCAGTCTTTGCCAGCAGCGCTGCAGCACCTCCAGCACCAGCGGCAGCAGCTGCCTGGGCAGGCGGTCCAGCGGCAGCGCCGCCACTGTGGAGCACAGCGCCCTGAGGAGCGCTGCCAGCACCAGGGGGGACCCCTCAGCCAGCAGGCCGTGCAGCAGGCTGGCCACCAGGCACACCGCCAGGCTGCCAAGGGAGGTGGACAGCGTGATGAAGCCGCGGAAGGGCGGGGCGCGGGGGCCAGCGGCGGCCAGGGTGCCGGCGGAAGCCACGGCCAGGAAGCCCTTCGGGGCGGCGCCCTCCAGCAGGCTGCTCAAGGCGGAGGCGGCCAGGCTGCGCACCTGGGTGTGGGGGCAAGGGGGTCAGGGGGTCAGGGTAGCGTGGTGGGGGAGAGGGCGGAGGGCGGAGGAGGGGGAGGGGGGGGAGGCGGGGGGGGAGGGTGCGGTGCAAGGGGGTGGGGTCCAGGGTTTGGGCCTACAAGGCTTGGACACATGCCGTGGGCAGGTCAGGCAGGGGGGGAGGCAGTGGCTACAGCTGCAGCATGTGGCAGCCTTTGCACAGCAGCAGCAGCAGCAGTGCAGCCCATGTCAGCATGTGTGCACAGCCCAGCTGACCAGGCTAGCCGGCCATGGGTCGCCTGCTGGCTGCCTGGCCCCACCTTTAGAGGTGTGCTAAGTGTGAGTTTTGTTTTAGGCTCCGCTCAGTGGCTTAGTCCTTGACTGTGTTTGTCCGGTGAAGCGCTACCCCTTAGCAAGGGCCTCTCACTCCTTCACCCACCTTGGGCTGGGGGTCATGCAGCAGGACCGTGATGAGGTGGGGGGTCAGGGGGCGCGGCTGCAGCGGCTGCTGCACTGGCAGCAGGCTGGTCCAGTGAGGGTGGAGGGCGCGGGAGTCGCCCTTGGCCATGGCTTGCAGGACTGAGAGCAGCGCCAGGCGCACCCGGGAGGAGTTGAACCTGGGGCCAGAGGGTGGTGAGGGCGCCTTGCTGGACACCTAGCTGGTGCAGCCCTAAGACCCTACACCTACACCCCCTGCTGCTCCACTCCCTCACCCTGCCCTCACCCCTCACACTCGCACACCCTCCTGCCTCTGTCACCTCTGTCTCTAACTGTGTTCCCCTTCCCCTTCCCAACTGTCCCCCCTCCCCTCCGTCTCCCCCCCTCCCCTCCCCCCCCCCCTCCCCTGCCCCCCAGGCCCCCCTCCCTCCCACCCCCCTCCCCTGCCCCCTTACCTGTCGCTTCCTACTCCCTGGCCCTGGCCCGCTGCCCCCTCAGAGTCACTGGCGTCACTGTCAGAGCATGCCCCCTGCTCCTCGCTGCTGCTGCGAGCCGCCTTCTGGCGACGCAGGTGGGGTGGGCAGTAGGCGCCCCCACTGGGCCTGCCTTGACCCACACTGCCCTGCTTGGTCAGGTGCCCGCTGTCCTGCCCCCGCCCCACCGCTGCCTGGTCAGCTGCAGGGGGGGCTGGGGGGCCGGGATGGCCATGTGGGAGGGGTAGGCTGCTGTTGGGCCGGGTGGGGGGCGGTAGGGAAATGGGTCGTGTGGAGGAGGAGGGCAGGGAGGGGGCCACTGGGGGTGGGGTTGGGGTGGGGTGGGGCGGCAGGGGCCGGGGGTCCAGGCCATAGAGGAAGAACTTGCGTAGACATTCCACCCACTGGGCTGCTGTAGGGACCCACGCCTTTTTACTCTGCAATCACCAGATCAGATCAGATCAGACCAGATCGGATTACTTCAGATCAGATTGTTATTTACTTCACTGACGCACTATTCCCAGTAGTTGATGAGTGAGGCACTGAACTGCTGGCTGTAACACTGCTGCCTGCTGCCTGCTGGCTTCCATTCCTTGGCCCTGCACCTAACCCGGCCCTACCCCCCTGGGTTGCAGAGCTGCACAGGGCATGTGACTGACCCTGCCATGCTGGGGCACCCTGGTGAACACCCTATGGCACAGTCCTTCCCAACCACTCCTGCCCCTCCCTCCTTAACCAGCCCCCTCCTCACTGGCTTCCTCCCCTCCTGACCCCTCCCCACCCGCCCCCTCCTCCCCTGCCCCCTGCACCGCCCCCCTCCCATGCACCAGCTGCCAGACCACCCCTCACACCCACCTCCCCCATGACCAGGCAGGCCAGCTTGAGCAGGGTGCCGTACAGGCGGGCGTGCTCTGGTGACTCAATGGGCTGGGCCGGCCCTCGGCAGCTTTGCTGCAGCACCGCCAGCACACACGCCTGCAGCCAGCAGCACAGCCCTGCCTGCCTGCCTGGCGGGTCAGCCCTTGAGCAGGCAATTGTGGAGAGAGAGGGTGCTGGCTGCTGCTTCTGCTCCTGCAAGGGAGAGGGAGGGAAGGGGAGTCTGCTGCTGCTGCTGCCACTGCTGCTGCTGTTTCACCTGCAAGTAAGGAACCACCGCTACCCTGTGCTGCATGACGTGGCCATGCATCTGAACTATAACCAAGGCTGCTGCTGATGCAAGGTGGAGCTGAGTGGAGCGGAGTGGAGTCAGCTGGTGGCATGGCTGTGGGAAGAGGGCCCTCAGGGCGGCATCAGGGGGTCAGGTCAGGGGGCCCAGGGGGGAGTGCTGGCTGCACCCTATCATGCTGCTGGGCAGGCTTGGTGCTACTGCTGCTGCTGCTGCTGCTGCTGCTGCTGCTGCTGCTGCTGCCTGGCGGTCCCTGCTTCACAAAAGTGGGATGCGCTATGCTTGCATGGGCATGGGCATGCAGGTGCCATGCGCTGTGGTTGCCTGCTAGGCTGGTGAGAGAGGTACTGGAGGTGTTGAGGCCACGTACCTGCAGGGCCTGCAGCTGCTCTGCTGAGAGCACCAGGGGCGCACTGCCACAGCGCATGCAGCAGCTGGTCAGGGCTTGCAGGGCCAGCCGTTGCAGCTCCAGCGCCATGTCAGGAGGAGGGGGTCTGCTGCTGGTGGAGGGGGTGGGGCTGGGGCTGGAGCTGGGGCGGGAAGGAGCAGCAGGGGAGGGGCAGGGGGGCCCGGGCGGCTGAGGTGTCTGGGCCAGTGCCATGAGTATGGCCAGCAGCGCAGCGCATTCTGTTGGGGGTACCTAGGAGCAGGGGAGGAGGGAGGCAGGGGAGTGGAGGAGGGAGGGGAAGGGGGGAGGGGCGGGAGGAAGAGCAGGAGTCTTTAGGTGATCACAGGCAGGTGAGGTAAAAGGGCTGCAGGGTGGTGGGGCCCCTGGTGGGCAGCAGCATGCTGAGGTCAGGAAGTTGCCCATGCGGGCATGCAGTGGCCCATGCCGTGGTGGAGGGTGCTGATGTGAGTGTGACTAGATGGGAAGTGCGGTGGGGAGAGACAGAGAGGAAGGGTGGTGGGTTTGCTCGATATGTCATCAGGATATGGTGCTGGTAAGGGTGCAAACTGGGTTAAGGTCAGGGTTAGGGTTAGGGTTAGGTTACACTAACCTCAACCCAAACCCCTCTACCCTAACCTCTGCGACAGATGGTGCTGGTAAGGGTGCTGGGTGTAGACGGGGTATCCCTGCTGGGTCAGACAGATGTGTGACTTGTCAAGATCATACAGCAGATGTGTCCAGGCCACACAGCAGATGTGTCCAGATCACACAGCAGGTGCGCAGCGGTGGCAGCGTGGTAGTAGTCGCGGTGGGGTGCTGCTGCTGAGCAATGTGGTGCCATGCTGACCAGCGTGCTGCCAGCACATAGCAGCTCACCAGGGGCAGGTAGGTTGGCAGCAGTGCAGCCAGCGTTGTTAACGCTTCCTGCTGCAACAGGACGCTTGCCCCAGCCCCGCTGCTGCCCCGGGCTGTGCTGCTGATTGTGTGCAGGTCAGGGCTGCCAGTGACCGCAACTGGGGTGCCCTCACTGCTTCGGGGGGTGCTCACGGCGAGGGGGGTCAGGGGGCTGCTCATAGCCCCTTCCACACCAGCAGCCCAGCGTCGCAGGCAGGCGGTGAGGATGACGGCGGGGCGGGGGCTGACCCGCGAGCTGAGCCCAGCCGCATGCAGGGAGGCCAGCAAGCGGCAAAAAGCTCTCTCACCCTGTAGGGTGGCGCTGCGGGTCAGGGAGTGGGAGGGCACCAGGCAGCGCTGAGTCAGTGGTTCTTGTTGGTTTGCTCAAACCAGCAAAACTGGTTCATTGAGCCCTTGGTGTGATCAACACCAGCTGAACTGACCCCAGCGCCCACACCTGCTGGCTTGCTGGGATAGGAGCTGCTGGGCCACAGTCACCAAGTCCTCATAAGCCTGAGGTCATGGCGCACTTGACCTATGTTTCTGTGCATTAGGCATGGTGGGTCAGAATCCTATTCAGGCAGGCATGGTGCGTCAGAATCCTATTGAGAGGCAGGGGCTCACTGAGGGGTCTCTCACGCAATCCGCTACGGCGGCATGTCCTCCCAGAACATGCAACGCTGAGCAGACCGCAGCATAGTCCGCGGATCCTCGGGAAGCATCCTGTGCGATCCGAGGTGAGTTGTGAGAACATGAACTGCGACGAGTCAGGCTGTACCGTGGGACGAACCTGTTTCAAACTGTCGAGGGTGCGGCGCCACGAGGACGAGGCGGTTGAGCCACTCAGCCAGGCCATCAATTACATGACATATTGAACACCGTGATCTTTACACCAGACTAAACACCAGACATGCCAGACAAAATGCACAACTAGCTTATGAGCACCGATCATGTTGGCTGCAGATGTCGGTCTTCCCTGTGTGAGGTTACCTATCACATCAATCATTCCGACATGTTCAGTGCTGCAAACATGGGGCTCTGTTGTTCCATAACATAGTTGTCCGCGTCTTGAGGCTCCAGTGTGAACGTGAAGACTCGTTCGTCCAATGTAGCTGGAGGGCTGAGGTGTGTGAGGCTACCCGTGCTTGCATCCCAGGCTCTCAACTGGGCGGCGAGGTTGGGCAACAGCTCAAAGCATAGGACAAGGGCTGGACCGTCCGCCAATACCTGCGTAAGTTCAGAACAGACGCGGTCAAAGGCCGCGGCCAGCCCGCCATGGGCAGCAAACTGCGACTCTGTCTGTAAAGCGTAGATAATCAGTGCACCTGCCTTTTGTACTGGCTTAAGGCAGCCTGCGATGCAGAACCTCGGACCGGGGCTACGCAGACCAGCGCGAGCCGCAGCAGGCAGTGCTTCCCCATTCACGAATGCCACCCCTCCGTTCTTCTTTTGCTGCATCATTAGCCGAGCCTGCAAGAAGTTCCGTGTTAAACTCCTTAGTCCTGGTGTGCTGTAACTGGAAGCTTTCTGCCAGACTAACACTCACGACAACGTGCTGGACGTCCGCGTTGCTCATTGTGTTCGTCGATACGCTAGGGGGCATCTTGGTAGCGGGCACACCTCTACCTCGCGAGTCTGTTCTTGCCTACTGTAGAGCACAGCGCTCTCATATACGCAAAGCTGTCAGATTGCCAAACAGGAGTTGAAACGTCGGCGCTGGCGACCCCGGACCCCGGGCTGTGTCGGCCCACAGCGCAGCGCGACATGTATGGCAGCCAGGCGTAGAAGTAAAGGTGTTGAAGCACGTATCCTCAAACATCGCGGCTCATTGGTGCGTGGCCCCTCCATCAATCCTTGTCGTGCACGATGCCTTGCCTAATTGGGTATCCTCATGTATCCTCAATGTTCGCGACCATTTGTATAGGTGCCTTGGATCTGTCTCATGTACCCAACCGGTTACCATGTCCTCTCATTGGGAAATATCTCATGGACTTAGTATTACCGGGGGGCCACTACTACAGCACAGTGGGTCCCCTACTATTACTACAGGGCAGGGGCTGTGTTATCTGTGATCCGGTTTGTTTGCATGCAGCAAGCATCCGGCACCAATACCTGATTCACTACCCCAACCTGCTTGCGAAGGCCGGGCAATCTATGTTGGCATGAAACACATGCTCTGATGTAGGCACACATATGCGGTGCACACGTGCTACTGTGCTACTGGCTGCTGGGCTTGGGCCTTGGGGGCTCGCTCTCGCAGCATCTTGAGGCCCAATGCAGGGTATTCCTTGCCCTGGGCAGGAAGTCTTCCTCGGTGTTGCCACCTGCACAGCTCCAGTGGGCGCCACTTGCTCTCCCCTGCCCGCTGGAGGTTGAGGGCTGCGTTGCAGTCCCTGTCCACCCACTTGCCCAGCTTCCCAGGGGTGGCCTGGGCCAGGTAAGGGCACCACATGAGCCCCCGCACTGGCGCCTCAAACCGCTTGCTCCAGGCTGACCGCAACAAGCGGTCCTGCACCTGGCCAGGCTTGGGCTTCCAGCCTTCAAGCCTGGTGGGCTTGCTGCGGTCCAGCTCCTCCTCACAGGGCTGGGGGCTGTTCAGGATTGAGCTGACCCTGCTGGTGCGGAACTCATCCACAGTCACCACCTTGCCTTGCACCCTGTCTGTTGGCTTGCCGCTGTTAGGCCTCTCCACCACCTTGCGGCAGGCCTGCAGCACAGCCTTGGCCCCCCACCCACCCCGAGTGCCAATGCTTGCGTTGCCAAAGAACACCACCAGTTACATTGGCAACAGTTACATTATCACATTGGCCATCGGATGGATCCACCGCACATCGTTTCAGCGGGCCACTACTACAGCACACACAGAAGCCTGCAGACTTGAAGGTGGACCACGGACTGCTTCACCGCACCTACTGGATGCTGGCGAGCTGGTTGTTGTGGGTCAGGCCAAGGCCATCCGCTTTCCTTGCTTAGGGTGATATGTGACTTCGGCGTACTTAGCCTGCGTGGTGCTCTGCGATGGTTGGCACGGCTGTGCCCCATCGCAGGTATGGTGTTGTTCTAGCTGTTGCACGTAGGGCGTCAGCCTTTAGTGCACCGCAACGCATTTGTACTGCTGACCTTATCCGAACTAATGTAATTGGCACGGCTGTGCCCCATCGCAGGTTATGGGCCCACCCACTTCAATGTGCGGGAATCCAGAAATCTTTCAGATGGTGTGCACCAAGCCGTACCCCGTAAGTCTCGCCTGGTGAGCGCACCGGCGAGCAGGGAAGGGATGGCGATGCCAAACGCGGCTGCGATTCAAAAGTTAAGTGGGGACAATTGGGACGAATGGCATTTCGAGGTCAAGAATGCTCTAGCGTGCGCGGGGCTAGGCGCAGCTCTGCGGGTCACAGCTCCAGGAGGGCCGGGGGAAAGGCGGAGTGGGGCAGGTAGTTTGGGGTCGGGTAGCGGAGCTGCGGCTGGCACCTCCCCCATTTCTGTTGCAGCTGAGGCTGCAGCAGACGCCCTGCATGCGGCAGCTGCGGCTGCCACACCCATCGCATCGGCTGCGGCCGCGTCTGCCCGTGCCCTGTCGGTCGATGTCGACGAGCGCGCACACGCCTTCATCTGTAGCACGGTCAACGTGCGCAAGTATAGGGGCCTTTGTGAGCGGCATACTACAGCCCGGGGGCTGTGGGAGGCTTTGCGGGATATGCATGTCAGCAAGGTGCTGGCATCCCGCTCTCTCTTGGTCAGGCAGGCTGCCAGCCTGCGCATGTCTGAGGAGGAGTCAGTACAGGACTATTGGGCCCGGGCAGAAGATCTCCATGAGCAGCTTAACCTGACTGAGCCTTACGGGGAGACTCTTACGCAGGCCTTGGAGGGTCTGCCAGCAGGCTTTGACATTGTTGTGAATGAGGTGTTGCGCAAGCCGGTAGCATCGCGCCCGACCTTTGCCGAGGTCTTGCCTTTGTTGTTGGTCCAAGAGCGGGTGCTTACCCGTCGGCAGCCAGCTGCCATTGCGCTCTCTGCGCGACCCGGTGGCAGCCGGGGCAGAGCCAGCAGCAGGGGTAGGGGCCAGGGTCGCGGCGGTGGGGCTGAGCGGGGTCAGGGTCGCAGCGGTGGGGTTGGAGGGAGCGGGTTTCAGGGGGAGTGTTACAAGTGCTTCCAGTGGGGGCATCAGGCTCACCAATGCCCCAACCGCCCTCGCTCCCCATCACCTTCACCCAGGGGTCACTCCCCAGTCATCTACAGCGGGGGGGCCAGCAGGCCACCCACTCCTGGTCCTGGGGGTGGTAGAGCTCCAGCCTGGGGTGGGAGCAGCTCCGGCCGCGGCCGTGACCCCAGCCCTTCTGCCAGCAGGTACCCTGCCTCCACCTCCCGCAGCAGTGTGGCCTTTCAGGGGTTGGCAGTGTCTGATGCCATGTCGGTGGTCTCCAAGCCGCTGCTCCGGGGGGAGTGGTTGGTGGACTCTGGGTGCAGTAGGCACCTGACGCCGCACCGGGATATCCTGCAGGGTTACGAGCCCTTGCCTGTGCCGCACACTATCATTTGCGGCAACGGCAGCACCATGGCAGCCACCGGCCAGGGCTCAGTGCAGTTCCGGGGTGCAGGTGGGGAGCTCACACTCCTCAATGTGCTGCATGTGCCAACAGCAGACGGCAGCCTGGTGTCTGTGGGGAAAGCCACCAGGGCGGGGGGAGTGGTGCATTTCACCCCGCATGGGTGCTGCATCAACATGCCGGGGACTGGGTGCAGCATCACAGCTCGGCAGATTGAGGAAGACCTCTTCCTACTTGACAGCCAGCCTGTGCTTGCAGCTGACAGCTACAGAATGGCTGCCCGCGCCTGTGATCCCATGACTATGCATCACCGCCTGGGTCACCCTGGTTACCGGCAGCACCGGTTCGTTGCGGTGGAGCATCAGGGCCGGGGGGGGGCAGTGAAGCACGTCAGCAAAAGCGTGGTGTTCGACGAACAACCGGTGTTGCGTCACTACGCTCACGCTCCTGTTCTCGGTCCAGCTGCGCTGGCTGCCCCGCCAGAGGGCGAAGCATCCAGGGGGGGGGTAGGCACAGAGGGTGCAGCTGGGGATAGCTTGGGTAGCAGGGGAGGGACCCCTTCTGTCACCCCCACCGTCACCCCCGCCTCAAGCAGCAATGTCAGCAGCAGAGAGTGCGGGGGACAAGCGGGCGGTGGGGGACAAGCGGGCAGTGGGGGTGTACCCCCTGCTGCCCTTAGGGGTAGTCCAGGCTGGGACGGAGAAGGTGGGGATGGTGCAGGGTTAGGTGGAGTTGGTATGGTAGGCTTAGGTGGGGACGGTGCTGGGGGAATGGAGCGCACGCCTGAGTCTTTGGCTGCGCCCGCACCTGAGCAAGCACCGCCTCTGCTGCGCCGCGGCGAGCGTGTACGCAAAGCTGTCAGATTTGCAGACTATGTCACCGTGTGCTACTCAGCACGCAATGTCAGCTGCAACAGCAGTGAGGGTGTTGGGAGCAGTGGGAGCAGTGGGAGAAGGGAGAGGGTGGCTTTGGTGGGCAGCAGGGCAGCTGCAATTGGCTTCTCCACCAAGCGTCGCTTCAGCAAGGCTGTGTCGAGGCCCGAAGCTGAGGAGTGGGGCCGCGCCGTGGATGCCAAGATGGCCAGAGTGCAACTCCTGCCAGCTGCTGCTTCACTCTGGCATGAGGCTGGTGATGGAGGGTGAACAGCTGAATCACATGGGTGACATGATGTGGTTGTCCTCCTGCACGATGTTCACCTACTGCCCAACGGCAGACATGGTGGCAGACGCGCTCACCAAGGCGCTACCGGGGCAGAAGTTTGGAAAGTGCAAGGAGGGCCTTGGGGTTGGCTAGACTTGCCTGTGCTGGAGTATGTGTGAGCTTGCATAAAACACGCATCCGTCATGAACACACTGTCATGCATGTAGTTCTCTTCTTATGACGTACTCTGCGTTCTTCTGCTTTGCTAGCCTAGGCCTGAGTGGGAGTGTTGTGGGTCAAGCCAAGGCCATCCGCTTTCCTTGCTTAGGGTGATATGTGACTTCGGCGTACTTAGCCTGCGTGGTGCTCTGCGATGGTTGGCACGGCTGTGCCCCATCGCAGGTATGGTGTTGTTCTAGCTGTTGCACGTAGGGCGTCAGCCTTTAGTGCACCGCAACGCATTTGTACTGCTGACCTTATCCGAACTAATGTAATTGGCACGGCTGTGCCCCATCGCACTGGTTGCAGCTGATGATACACAGCACTTCGGGGTAGTCTGTGGCGACAAGGCAAAGGTGAGGGGTGCAAGCCTGGTCAAACAAGCCTGCTGTAGTCAGGTGGATTCAAGACTATGGATAAGGAGGTGTCCAAGGTCGGCACGCCCAGCAGATGGTAGTCTTCTTTGACATAGTGGTGAAGCAGCCCCCTTCTCCCTCACTAGGGCCTCCATTTCAGCCGGACCAATAGTGGCCACTAGCAGCCACTAGCGGATATATACTAGTGGACAATAGTAGCCCGACTCAAATGGTGTTATTGGGCTGTGTGGAGTATACCCAATGCACATGGCACATGAGCGCCTACCACCTACATTATTGCCTGACCCCTGAGGGCTATTGTGTAGAGTTGGCATGGAAAAACATGCACTAATGTAAGCTGATGTCAGCTCAGATGGGGTGGCACACACTACTGTGCCGCAGCAGGCTGCTGCTGCTGCTGCTGCTGCTTGGCCTTGGGTGGCCGGTCTCGCAGCCGCTTGTAGCCCAGGCCAGGGTACTCCTTGCCCTTGGCTAGCGAGCTCTCAGCCATCACCCAGGCGTTGCTCAAACTTGTTTCACCTAGGCAGCAGCTTCTTCACAGCTGCCACTCGCCGCAGTCGCCGTATAGCTATGCGCTGCTGGTCAATAGTGGCCTGATCACCATAACTGCGCAGTCGGTCCTCTTCTTTGACTGTTGGTAACTCATGCTGTAGGCGGGGGGCCTGGGCTGGCTCGGCTGACTCCTCAACCAGCTGCCCCGCCTCCTGCTCCCAGCCATGGTCTTCGCGGTTGCCTACATGTGTGCTGTGAGTCGCAACTGACACGCCGTTGGCTTCCTGCTGCGCTGTGGTAGACCCGGGAGCCAACCTGGTTGCTAGTGTTGAACCGAGTTCGGCTCCTGCAGTTGCTGCCTGCAGCCGCCCGTGACCCAGCAGCAGGCAGGGGTGAGGGGCAAGCAGGAGTGTGCCCAGAGATGCTGGCGAGCTGGTTGCAGCTGATGATACACAGCGCTGTGGGGTAGTCTGTGGCAACAAGGCAAAGGTCAGGGGTGCAAGCCTGGTCAAACAAGCCTGCTGTAGTCAGGTGGATTCAAGACTATGGATAAGGAGGTGTCCAAGGTCGGCACATGGCATGCAAAGTGGCTGTCATGTGGGGAGTGAGCAGAGGGACAGAAGGCGCAGGGACCCACAGCTTGGCATGTGTAAGGCTGTCGGTGTTGGTGTGGCTTGCAGGGTCTCCTGGGATGCTATGCAGCCAGGTGTTCAGGGTCTGTGATTCATGCTGAGGTGTGTAGCAAACTGGGCAGTCTCTGGGAACATGCCACACGGCAGCTGCTGCTCTTGCTGTTATTGCTGTTGTTGTCAGACACGTCAAGGCGGACTCTCCAGGGCCACAGTGCCAACTGGTGGGCTGGCAGCAGGCCGCTGCAGCGCACCTGGTCAGCCACGGGGCTGGAGAATAGCAGGTCCAGGTCCGAGTCCGTCAGGCTGCACCACTCCCCCTCAGCCAGCTCGCCCAGGGTCAGGCCCCCCACTTGGCTGCAAATCAGGGAGGGTGGGGCACAGCCATCCGGCTCAACAGGGCTGCTGCTGCTGCTGCTGCTGATGGCAGAGAACGTGGGACAACTTCAGCTGCTGCTGCAGCTGGAGCTGGCAAGGGTCTGTGTGCAGCATACCTGCGGTGTAATCGCACCACATCATGGCCCACAGCTGCCAGCATGCGCCGCACCTGCATGCCAGGACTGCACACCAGGACTGCACCCGAACGGCACAGCAGGGCAGGGCGCTCACCACCCCTTGCTGCCCTGCACAGCCCCCCCTTGCCAGCACTGCAGGATTAGGCACGACCCTGTCGCACTACAGCCTGCGGGGCAGCAGGATGCTGGACCTGCCACCAATGCCCTCACAGCAGCAGACCTGCAGCCTGTGCCCATCATCGGCCTCCAGCCTATCCCGCTACAGAGCCAGACTTGCAGCTGCATTGCAGCACGTGCATGATGCCCACAGCCATGTGACAGCTTGACTTCATGGGCCCTTGCCAGCATGCACCATTCGGCCAGGACCTGACAAGCCCCTCCTCAGCGCGTTGGAACTTGCTGGGAAGGTGTATGCAGAGGAAGCAGGTGCATGCTGGCTGTGGGTGCTGTTCACCAGATCTAATACGGTTGGTGGCACGTGAGGGTGTGATGAGATCCCACCCGGCTTCTGCTGGTTGAGAAACACTGCAGGTGGCTGGAATGTTGAGACAGTGTAACCATAGCTAAGCCTGCACTGCGGCAGGCGCACCTGATGGTACCTGCCCTCGCACACGGCCACTGTAACGCAGTGGTCGTCGAGCCGGGTCAACTTGGCCGGAAGCAGCGGCGACAGGTCGCCAGTGAGTGTGAAAGAGCCGCTCGCGAAACGCTTCGCCACGGCTGCAGCCTGGGCAGTCGTCATCGGTTGGTTCAATTTAGCCTCGTAGACCTTGAACACAGCGCTGCGCGGCGACTTGATGCGCTGCACCAGATGTCCATCATCCGTAAGGATCAGCAGGCCGGAAGTATCTTTGTCGAGTCGCCCTACCGCGGTCAGCATTGGACGTCGCTGTGAGTACCTGCGGACAAGGGCGATGAGTGCCTTCCCACCGTCGCGGCCCCTCTCACCCTTCCATTCCCAAGCAGCCGCCGCCTTTGCTTGCCCCTACCCCTGCCTCAACCTCTTCTGCCGCGGCCCATATACTTGCCCTGAACCCTTAGCTCAACTACTGCTCCCTGTTATTGGCCCCCCCTGCCATGGCAATACCAGCCCCTGCCCCTGCTTGTGTTACTGCTCCACTGACAACACCCTGGCTGTGGGCCAGTGTCTGAACTCCCCACCTGTGGGGCAGCAGGTCGTACACAGTGGCATCTGCGACCCCCTCATCGCTTGGAGAAGTGACGACATAGCCTACTGGCTTGTGCAGCAGGACTACCAGAGGAGAAGCTGGGTCCAGGGGCTCGCCGTCACAGGTGACCTCAGACTGCAGCACCTTGTCCCCCACTCGCACTCGCTGCCCGCCACTCAACACCCGCCCCTGCTTTACCAGCTGTTGACACTCCCGCCGCTTGCCATAGCCCAGGTTGGCAAGCAAACGCTCCACCCGTGTGGGTTTGCCAGGATCTGCCAGCAGGGTGGGGAACAGCAGTAGCTTGCTTTGATGGACGTGGGTAGCTCGATGACGGGTGAGCTCAACAATAACAATCTGGTACGCAACGTTCTGATGTGGGCCAGCTTTACCTGTTGGAGCATCCTCGTCCTCGTCGCCGGCAACCGCTCTGGCACATGGGTTGCGACGGCCTGAAGATGAGCTGGACTGGACGCTCTGAAACGGTACTCGAGCCGATGGCGCAGCGACAACCCAGACCGTATTCAAGCGCCTAGTGGCATGCAACGATGCCATTACTATGATGTGCAAGCTTCACAGCCATGGGCGTCTATGCAATGGTGTAGCACACATGGTGGCAGCACGCGTATTGTCGTAGCATAGAAGAAATACCTGTGTCGCCTAGCATGTATGCATGCATGTCTCGTGTTTTTTGCTTTCTTGTTTCATTAGTTAATCCTGCCTGTAAACTCTTAGCTCATGCATCTCCATCTCTGAATTGCAATGCAGTAAATGCCCCAGCTGTTTTGCATCCTCGATGAAGGCGGGAGGGCCCTGCTAATCAAGACCAGCCCTCTGGATGAAATCCAGCCCCCCTCATTCCCCACTGTTGGCTTGCTAGTCTCGCTATCCACTTACAGCGAAAGCGCGGGTTACTATGTCGAATCATTCGGTACGGACAACGTTCGCATCGTGTACCGAAGGTCAGAGGGAACCCGTACACGAAGGATGCACGGCACACGGAACATGAAGGCACCACATTGGCGTCCCGGCCCGGCTCCAGGTTCGACAACCATATGATGGCCGTCCTGGCCACGAATAACATGTTGGTTTCTGGGCAAGCGCTGGACCACATGCTGCAGGTACTGCTGCTCAGCTCTGAAGCCCCTCCTCATCACCCTGAGTGCTCAGCTCAGCACTAGCACGACCACAACCTGTGGGGTAGAATGGTGCTTCTCCTACACGCCATGCACTCACAGCAGCAGACCTGCAGCCCGTGCCCCTCATGGGCCTCAATAGAGCAACAATACGGCCCATGCAGTACTTCCACAGCCCTGCATGGACTCCATGCCACACCCATGCCATGCCCCGGCTCGCCATGCGCCGTTCTCGTGCTGTAGCAACGCCAGCAGTACCAGGTTGCACCCCAGCCGGGCAAATGCAATGTGATGATAAGGTCGGACTGGGTGTGTGGGTGCAGACCGTGTACACGGCGCTGCAGCTGCTGGTGGGGGCGCCGCTGCTGGCGTCGGACAATTCAGCGCATGGGGACGCGCTGCGCAAGCGCCTGCGAGGTACCGTGAGATGCCGGCTGCCCTGGCACACAGGGCGATGAGGGTGGGGGAGGCAGGGATGTAGGCAGGAGGCGGAAGACTCTGTGTTGGCCACTGCTGGCAGGGGCAGGGGCCAGGCAGGGGCAGGGGTGTGGGGGGTGCGGGGCCGGGGCCAGGGGAAGGGGTGTGGGGGGGGGCAGGTGCAGGACCAGGGGCAGGGGCGGGGCGGGGCCAGGAGGGCAGGAATGAGAGGGGCAGTGCTCTAAACAGGCTGCTGTTGCTTTGGCCCTGACGCTGTCGGCTGGTCTTCACACCTCCCCCACCCGCCCAGCTTCTCCTGCAGCGTGCTGCCGTTGTTGATGCTTCAGCGCTGACCGCCTTCTTGCAGGGCTGCCCCTGATTGAGCAGCTGATCGAAGATGACGGCCTGGTGCCCAGCCTGCTGCTGCCTGGCCCCCAGGTGGGCCCCACACCCACCAGGTTGCTGGCCAGCTGCTGCCCCCCCCCCAGGGCGCCAGGCCCAGGCCCTGCCCCAATCTCCCTCGGCTGCTGCTGCTGCTGCTGCTGCTGCCATTGTCGGCAAGGCAGGGCTAGTGCCCCTACTGACCTAATGACCTGATGGCCTGTCCTGATGAAAACTCTAAAATACAAAACAAAGAGCCTGTAGAACCTAATGCCACTGGTACCTCCAGCCCAGCACCCCTGATGACCTGGTGACTCTCTTGATGAAAAGTCTAGAGCTTACTGCCCCAGGAACTGCTACCCCTTGATATTAAGGCTGATGGCCTGATGGCTCTGATAGCCTAATACCCTGCTGACCCTGAACTGACCCTCACCCTGCTGCCCTGGCCCAGGCCCAGGTGCTGCCCTGCTGCCCTCAGGTTCTTGGCCTCCCCCTGAAGGAGCGGTCGGCCCTGGTGCGCAGCCTGAGCTCGGTGGCGGCAGCAGCAGGCACCCCACACGCAGCCCTGCTCACCGGGGGCCTGTACCTGGCGGCCAGCCCCTCCTGGTGGCAGCTGCTGCCCGGGGAGAGCAAGGTGCTCCAGCACATGGTCACACACATGGAGCCCCAGGTGCCCTGGGTGAGTAGGCAGCAGGGGGGAGGGGGAGGGGGGGTGAAGAGGGGGAGGGGGAGGGGGGAGGGGAGGGGGGTGAAGAGGGGGAGGGGGAGGGGGTCAGCTGGGGGTCGTGCTTGGCGGCAACAGCGGCAGGGCAGAAGGTGAGACAACATGCCAATGACTGACGAGTTCTGTGTCAAGCTAGAGCTGATTTAGGCAGTGTGATGCAAGGTGTGAGATCCTGGTGTTGTGGGGTGAGCTGCAGGGTTCAAACAAGTGTGTGTGTGTGTATGAAGGTGAGACAGGGCATATGTGAATGGTGTAGTGCTCATAAGAATAGGTTAGGCGATGGCAGAGTGGAGGTGTGGTGAGGGGTGTGCGGGGGGGGGAAGGCAGAGGCTGCGTGTTTAGGAGTCATTGTCATTGTGGTGTGGCATATAGCATCATCAACATTACAAGGCTGCGTGTGTAGAAGCCGCGGGTGCGAGTCAGGGGCTGGCGTACAAACTTGGCAAATGGCCATGGCTGCCCTTGTGGCTGCTCCCCTTTCCCCTGAGTTGCTACGGTGTGATGGTGTGTGCATGTGGTGCATGACATGGTGTGATGTGGTATGGTGTGGTGTGATGTGATGGTGTGTGCAGAGCAGGCGGATCAGCCCGTGTTCCTGTCCCTCTCCGCCCACCGCCAGCCGCAGCGCCTGCTGGCCATCACCCTGCACCCAGGTCAGGTTGCCAGCCCTCAAGCCTAATCAGGCAATCCATGGCCGACCCATGGCAGCAGGCACCATTGCAAGCTGCCGCCTTGTGACCCCCTTGTCGCCCCCCAACCAGCATCAGCAGCAGGGCAACACGGGAGGCACCAGGCAGCTCTGGGAGCTGAAATCATGATACAGTGAGCAGTGTGATCACGTCAGCCAGTCCCCCTCCCACCCACTCCTGGCACACTGGTACGCCAAACCCTGTGCATAATGGTATATAATAATTGGGAATTCAAATACAAATTGTGAATTTGAGAAAAAGAGTAGATTTCGCCCTGAGTGACGCTGACCTCCCCCCAGCCGACAGGCAGCCTCACCAGTGAGCCTGACCCCACCCAACACCCTGGTCCTTAGCACCGCAATGCCAAGGTCATAGCGCAGGCATGGCGGGCTGCAAGGTCAAACTCAGCTGAGCAACAAGGGCCAGCCCCACACCTGTGTACCCGCCTGACCTGCCACTGCTGAGCCTGGCTGCCAGCCTGTTGACTGCCTAGGGCCGCCGGCTGCTGAGTATTGCAGCCCCGCCCAGCTCCCTGCAGCTTGCCCAGGCAGCAGGATGGCCGGCAACTCGGCCATCAGTGGCTGGATAGTGAGGTTACCAACCAGCCTGCCCCGCTGCTGCTCGCCTGCTCCCGGCTGCTGGCCTGCCCCCGGCTGCTTGCCTGCCCTCGGCTGCTGGCCTGCCCAAAGGCGTAGGCCCAGGGGAAGAGGCCCGCACGCCTCTGGCTCCCCCACTGCTGCCCTCATTGCCCCAGTTGCTGTGAGCCGCAGCCTGCGCCTAAGCACCCTGCGCCTAATCACCTTGCTGTCCATGGTCATAGCGCAGGCATGCCGGGATGCAGACTGCTTCCCCTCCCCTCACCCACTCACCCTGCCCCCGCCCCCTACCTGCACTGTCTGGGTGCAGGTGTCCAGCTGCTGCTGCTGCTGCCCCTGGGGGGTGAGGTCCAGGAGGACAGGCTGATGTCCAGCATCGCCCACCACACACAGCACGTGGAGTTCATCTTCAAGGTATGCATCAAGTCACACTCTCCTGATAGGTCGCACTCTCCTGATAGGTCACACTCTCCTGATAGGTCACCTGCCCTGCACCCTGCCCTGCACCCCGCCCTGCACCCTGCCCTGCACCCCGCCCTGCACCCCGCCCTGCACCCCGCCCTGCACCCTGCCCTGCACCCTGCCCTGCACCCTGCCCTGCACCCCGCCCTGCACCCCGCCCTGCACCCCGCCCTGCACCCCGCCCTGCACCCCGCCCTGCACCCCACCCTGCACCCTGCCCTGCACCCCGCCCTGCACCCCGCCCTGCACCCTGCCCTGCACCCTGCCCTGCACCCTGCCCTGCACCCCGCCCTGCACCCCGCCCTGCACCCTGCCCTGCACCCCGCCCTGCACCCTGCCCTGCACCCTGCCCTGCACCCCGCCCTGCACCCCGCCCTGCACCCCGCCCTGCACCCCGCCCTGCACCCTGCCCTGCACCCCGCCCTGCACCCTGCCCTGCACCCTGCCCTGCACCCCGCCCTGCACCCCGCCCTGCACCCCGCCCTGCACCCCGCCCTGCACCCCGCCCTGCACCCTGCCCTGCACCCTGCCCTGCACCCTGCCCTGCACCCTGCCCTGCACCCTGCCCTGCACCCTGCCCTGCACCCCGCCCTGCACCCCGCCCTGCACCCTGCCCTGCACCCTGCCCTGCACCCTGCCCTGCACCCTGCCCTGCACCCTGCCCTGCACCCTGCCCTGCACCCCGCCCTGCACCCTGCCCTGCACCCCGCCCTGCACCCCGCCCTGCACCCTGCCCTGCACCCCGCCCTGCACCCTGCCCTGCACCCCGCCCTGCACCCTGCCCTGCACCCCGCCCTGCACCCTGCCCTGCACCCCGCCCTGCACCCTGCCCTGCACCCCGCCCTGCACCCCGCCCTGCACCCCGCCCTGCACCCCGCCCTGCACCCCGCCCTGCACCCCGCCCTGCACCCTGCCCTGCACCCTGCCCTGCACCCTGCCCTGCACCCCGCCCTGCACCCCGCCCTGCACCCCGCCCTGCACCCCGCCCTGCACCCTGCCCTGCACCCTGCCCTGCACCCCGCCCTGCACCCTGCCCTGCACCCTGCCCTGCACCCTGCCCTGCACCCCGCCCTGCACCCCGCCCTGCACCCCGCCCTGCACCCTGCCCTGCACCCCGCCCTGCACCCTGCCCTGCACCCCGCCCTGCACCCCGCCCTGCACCCCGCCCTGCACCCTGCCCTGCACCCCGCCCTGCACCCTGCCCTGCACCCTGCCCTGCACCCCGCCCTGCACCCCGCCCTGCACCCTGCCCTGCACCCTGCCCTGCACCCTGCCCTGCACCCTGCCCTGCACCCTGCCCTGCACCCTGCCCTGCACCCCGCCCTGCACCCTGCCCTGCACCCCGCCCTGCACCCCGCCCTGCACCCTGCCCTGCACCCCGCCCTGCACCCTGCCCTGCACCCCGCCCTGCACCCCGCCCTGCACCCTGCCCTGCACCCCGCCCTGCACCCTGCCCTGCACCCCGCCCTGCACCCTGCCCTGCACCCCGCCCTGCACCCTGCCCTGCACCCCGCCCTGCACCCCGCCCTGCACCCCGCCCTGCACCCCGCCCTGCACCCTGCCCTGCACCCCGCCCTGCACCCTGCCCTGCACCCTGCCCTGCACCCTGCCCTGCACCCCGCCCTGCACCCTGCCCTGCACCCTGCCCTGCACCCCGCCCTGCACCCTGCCCTGCACCCCGCCCTGCACCCCGCCCTGCACCCTGCCCTGCACCCCGCCCTGCACCCCGCCCTGCACCCTGCCCTGCACCCCGCCCTGCACCCTGCCCTGCACCCCGCCCTGCACCCTGCCCTGCACCCCGCCCTGCACCCTGCCCTGCACCCCGCCCTGCACCCCGCCCTGCACCCCGCCCTGCACCCCGCCCTGCACCCTGCCCTGCACCCCGCCCTGCACCCTGCCCTGCACCCTGCCCTGCACCCTGCCCTGCACCCCGCCCTGCACCCTGCCCTGCACCCCGCCCTGCACCCCGCCCTGCACCCCGCCCTGCACCCCGCCCTGCACCCCGCCCTGCACCCTGCCCTGCACCCCGCCCTGCACCCTGCCCTGCACCCCTGCCCTGCACCCTGCCCTGCACCCCGCCCTGCACCCCGCCCTGCACCCCGCCCTGCACCCCGCCCTGCACCCTGCCCTGCACCCCGCCCTGCACCCTGCCCTGCACCCTGCCCTGCACCCTGCCCTGCACCCCGCCCTGCACCCTGCCCTGCACCCTGCCCTGCACCCCGCCCTGCACCCTGCCCTGCACCCCGCCCTGCACCCCGCCCTGCACCCTGCCCTGCACCCCGCCCTGCACCCCGCCCTGCACCCTGCCCTGCACCCCGCCCTGCACCCTGCCCTGCACCCCGCCCTGCACCCTGCCCTGCACCCCGCCCTGCACCCTGCCCTGCACCCCGCCCTGCACCCCGCCCTGCACCCCGCCCTGCACCCCGCCCTGCACCCTGCCCTGCACCCCGCCCTGCACCCTGCCCTGCACCCTGCCCTGCACCCTGCCCTGCACCCCGCCCTGCACCCTGCCCTGCACCCCGCCCTGCACCCCGCCCTGCACCCCGCCCTGCACCCTGCCCTGCACCCCGCCCTGCACCCTGCCCTGCACCCTGCCCTGCACCCTGCCCTGCACCCTGCCCTGCACCCTGCCCTGCACCCCGCCCTGCACCCCGCCCTGCACCCCGCCCTGCACCCCGCCCTGCACCCTGCCCTGCACCCCGCCCTGCACCCTGCCCTGCACCCTGCCCTGCACCCTGCCCTGCACCCCGCCCTGCACCCTGCCCTGCACCCCGCCCTGCACCCCGCCCTGCACCCCGCCCTGCACCCTGCCCTGCACCCCGCCCTGCACCCTGCCCTGCACCCTGCCCTGCACCCTGCCCTGCACCCTGCCCTGCACCCCGCCCTGCACCCTGCCCTGCACCCCGCCCTGCACCCCGCCCTGCACCCCGCCCTGCACCCTGCCCTGCACCCCGCCCTGCACCCTGCCCTGCACCCTGCCCTGCACCCTGCCCTGCACCCCGCCCTGCACCCCGCCCTGCACCCCGCCCTGCACCCCGCCCTGCACCCTGCCCTGCACCCCGCCCTGCACCCTGCCCTGCACCCTGCCCTGCACCCTGCCCTGCACCCTGCCCTGCACCCCGCCCTGCACCCTGCCCTGCACCCCGCCCTGCACCCCGCCCTGCACCCCGCCCTGCACCCTGCCCTGCACCCTGCCCTGCACCCTGCCCTGCACCCTGCCCTGCACCCTGCCCTGCACCCCGCCCTGCACCCCGCCCTGCACCCTGCCCTGCACCCTGCCCTGCACCCTGCCCTGCACCCTGCCCTGCACCCTGCCCTGCACCCTGCCCTGCACCCTGCCCTGCACCCCGCCCTGCACCCTGCCCTGCACCCCGCCCTGCACCCCGCCCTGCACCCCGCCCTGCACCCTGCCCTGCACCCTGCCCTGCACCCTGCCCTGCACCCTGCCCTGCACCCTGCCCTGCACCCCGCCCTGCACCCCGCCCTGCACCCTGCCCTGCACCCTGCCCTGCACCCTGCCCTGCACCCTGCCCTGCACCCTGCCCTGCACCCTGCCCTGCACCCTGCCCTGCACCCCGCCCTGCACCCTGCCCTGCACCCTGCCCTGCACCCCGCCCTGCACCCTGCCCTGCACCCTGCCCTGCACCCCGCCCTGCACCCCGCCCTGCACCCTGCCCTGCACCCTGCCCTGCACCCCGCCCTGCACCCTGCCCTGCACCCTGCCCTGCACCCCGCCCTGCACCCTGCCCTGCACCCCGCCCTGCACCCTGCCCTGCACCCCGCCCTGCACCCTGCCCTGCACCCTGCCCTGCACCCCGCCCTGCACCCTGCCCTGCACCCTGCCCTGCACCCCGCCCTGCACCCCGCCCTGCACCCTGCCCTGCACCCTGCCCTGCACCCCGCCCTGCACCCTGCCCTGCACCCTGCCCTGCACCCCGCCCTGCACCCTGCCCTGCACCCTGCCCTGCACCCCGCCCTGCACCCTGCCCTGCACCCTGCCCTGCACCCTGCCCTGCACCCCGCCCTGCACCCTGCCCTGCACCCCGCCCTGCACCCTGCCCTGCACCCTGCCCTGCACCCCGCCCTGCACCCTGCCCTGCACCCCGCCCTGCACCCTGCCCTGCACCCTGCCCTGCACCCTGCCCTGCACCCCGCCCTGCAGCAACCTCTGTGGAGCCAGCCCTGTGTGCCCCAGTTTGCCTCGCTGGCCTTTGACCTGGCGGCTGTGGTGCAGCACCCCCCTCAGCCCCGCATCACCCTCTTCTGGGGGGAGGGGCGGGCCGCACCCCACGCCTTCAACCCGCTGGTCAGCCCCACTGTGCGCCGCCAGCTCAGCAGCACTGGGCCGGGGGGGTCACCTGCCTGGAGGTGAGGGCGGCGAGCAGGGGAGGGGGAGTGAGAGGTGGAGGCGCCACACATTGCCATGCAGGCACGTCACGTCACGAACAGCCCATGGAGGATGGGCTGTCCTCTGTGCGCTGCACGCATGCTGCCCAACATGGACGCAAGCACTCCTCTCTTAGTGGCTTGTTTCGAGCCCATGTGCCCCTAGCCATGGACTGTGTTTGTGCACCAAGCCACGGACTGCTAGGAAGCGAAGCACTGCGACAGGGTGCACGAGGCAAGCCCTGGGCACCATGAACTGCGTTGCAAAGTTTCCCCAACTCCTTCAGTTGGCCAAACCCTAGAGAGGCCTAACCCTAACCCTACACCCCTAGAGGGGGAGGGCGCCATCTCCTCTCCCACTGGCCAAGGTAGGGGGCCAGGGGTCAGGGGTCAGGTGCTGGCCATCTTCTCCTGTTGCTGTCCACCCTGCAGGGCATTGGACCTGTCCCTGGACGCCAGCCAGCAGGCCTCCCCTCAGCTGTTCTTCAAGGCCAGCACTGACCTGGTGGTGGCCTTCATGCTGCTCACCCCGCAGCTCCACCAGGAGGCGGGCAGCAGGGGCTCTGGGCGTGGAGAGGGGGCTCTGGGCGTGGAGAGGGAGGCGGGTGAGGAGGAGCAGCTGGCAGGAGAGGAGACGGCGAAGGTGAGGTGAGCCAGTTGTTAAGGCTGCATGCCACAGGAGGAGGGGTGGGGAGGAAAGAGGGGGAGGGGGAGAGGAAGAGGGAAGGAGAGGGGGAAGAGGGAGGGGGAAGTGGGAGGAGGGAGTGGGACGAAGAAAGGGAGAAGGGGAAGAGGGGGTGGGAGGGGAAGGAAAGATAGGGACATAGGAGGAGATGGTGGGTCAGGGAAGGGAAGGGGGGAGCTAGGGGAGGGACGTGAGGAAGGGGGAAGTGCATAGGAGCAAAGGAGGCAGTGAGGATAAAAAGGGAGGGTAATGGCAGTGAAGTAAACAATTGGCTGTGAAGTGAAGTAGGGTGCACCTAGTTTTTGTTTCCTCCCTGAGTTTTGTTTCCTCGCTGCCTAGCAATCAGTCCACTGCTCTTTGCACGCAGGTGGCAGAGCCGGCCCCTGCCCTGCCTCCACCCCCGGTGAGGACTGGTGTTGGGGCCCGTCTGGCGGCCAGCCTGCTGAGGAACTGCTTCAGGCCAGATGCCGGGGAGGCGGCCCCCCCAAGTGAGTTGACAGGGGCTGGGGCTGGGGCTGGTTGCGATTCACATGACTGGACTCCATGTCACGACTGGGCTATACGTAATGGCTGGACTCCATGTTATGGCTGGACTCCATGTCATGGCTGGACTCCATATCATGGCTGGACTCCATGTCATGGCTGAACTCCATGTCATGGCTGGACTCCATGTCATGACTGGACTCCATGTCATGACTGGACCCCATGAGTGACATTTTGTTACACTGTCATGGTCCAGCCACTAGAGCCCCTGAGCCCGGTGTGGCCTCTGCACCTTCACCCTGATCTCTCCCCCTCAGCCAGCTGCACAAGGGCTGCCCTGCCACTGGCTCCCACCAGGGAGGCACCAGGCTGGCAACATGTGGTGTGCAGTCGCGCAGCAGCTGTGGCCCAG
>JASKMD010000008.1:17159503-17197166 GCA_030144725.1 Haematococcus lacustris | reverse complement strand
GTTCCTTGCTTTGCTCGCGAGACATACCTGGCACTACCGCAGGTGTCTCTTGCTTGCATGGCTGCTCGTTCGGGCTGGAAGTATCGACGTCTTTTGAATTGGTTCCCGGCATGGATAATCATGCACGCACCGCGATGCTACCAAGCACGGATCTAACAGGAGTGGTATATTTAGATGACAAGCAAGAAAGAAAGCGCCTTAGACCTCTCAAAGTTTATCGATAAAGGCGTGCGTGTGAAGCTCGCTGGTGGGCGGGAAGGTCAGTGCGCAGTCTGCCCATGTCACCCCTATGTACAGTTTAGACAGGCAATCCCACATGCTACTTGCAGTCAGCGGCGTGCTCAAAGGATATGATCAGTTGCTGAACCTTGTCCTCGACGAGGCTCTCGAGTACTTGAGAGGTAGGGATGAGTTTAAAAGGCTAGGACAAGCTGGGATTCTTTGCACACAGCAAAAGCTCATTCTGACAATTCTTGCAGATCCCTTGGACCCGACTCAGCTCACAGACAAGACACGTTCTTTGGGCCTTGTGGTGAGCACCAGACTATCCTGCAGGATTTAGAGGTCACGTATGGTTCCACTCCCTCCTCCTCTTAATTGTCACAAGTCAATGTGAGCTGCATTGTGTGGCTTTGCCATGCATGCGCAGGTGTGCAGAGGCACGGCTGTGATGTTAGTAGCTCCCACAGCAGGTATGGTTTTGCTCAAGAACAACCCTTTCCTGGAAGGGGAGGCAGCAGAAGCAGAATGACGAGTGTGTTGGTGGGGGCCAATGGCAGGCAATGTGTCTGCATTAACGGAGGCAGTTTCTGCTCCCTTGGCAGCCCAGATATGGCCCTACCAGGTGATGTTATTCTAGCCCTGCAAGGCCCTAGGAAGGCCACGGCAGAGCTTGCCATGTCCAGGGAATAGCCCACCGAGCCCCACCTGCACCAGCAGGCATTAAGCATACAGGCATCCACTAGGCTGGAATTGTGTGTCTGGCGTCCGAGGCAGCTTGGCAAACTTGACGGCGGCAACCATGTGGGTGGGGCAGGGACATTGGGGCCATTGGGGACAGTCTGATGGGGGGAGGCAGCAGCCAAGCAGCTACAGCATACCCAGAACTTGCAGCTACTTGTGGCTGGAGCTGACCAGGGAATGGGCTGCTATCTGCATCACCGAGGCCTGGTGCTCGCGCCTAGCGCCTTGTAGGTATTGGGGTCAGGTACCTGGAGAAGTTGAGTATCTCAGGCTGCTGCCCAAACTGCTAAATGGCTGGCTCGACATGCATGCAATGTACTGGCACTGCTCCTTGGCTCTCGTTTGGCTGGAGGAAGAAATCAAACAACCACATTCATTAGAGAAGAAACCTTCCAAGCGCCTCTGTGCCTCGGCTTAGACTCTATTGTCCTTACCAACATACCAAAGGTCTTTCGTCTTTCTGTCTCTTGTTTTGTCGCTTTGTCACAGCCTTGCTGACGCACTTCAATCCATAGTCACAGCCTTGCTCACGCAGTTCAACGCGATGCCAAGAACAATAACAATGCTAGTCAGCCAGTCCCAACTAAGAGAGAACCTACCCCTGGTAATAAAAAAGATGTGGTCTCAGCCACGTGGTTGTCTTAGTGTCGCACATCTTTAGATCGAAGAACCTGTCAGCTATGCGGGGAAACTTGCATCATTACATACTGTGCAGTGTGCTGAGTGCAATGGCGGCTGAAACGTTGACATTGTAATTCATGCAATTTTGCTCATGCGGGCCTCGTCGCGGAACACCGCCGCGACCGACGTGGCTCAGGAGCACCTGCACACAGTGAGGAACAGTCGCCGCAGTCAAAACGATTCACATGGCACGCCAAACCGATGTAACGACGCCCCTCCACCCATGCTCGGAAACATACAAAGCTACTGCATTGCTTGACCGCTCCGTGAGTAGTACCTACTACCTGGCCACTCTGTAAGGCCACACAAAGTGTGTAGGCCATTGCTACGTTACCTTGATCGACATGTTGGGTCCAATCCCTCCAACCCGCCCTCCGCTTGCGTGTCGAGCTTGTGTCCAGCTCCGCCCTGGCACCAGCACTAGCTGCCAGCTGCTGCCAGGGGGGGCAGCAGGAGGGGTGGGCAGCCCAGGGGCAGCACCAACACCAGCACCTGCCTCCTGCTCATCCCCATGCTGGCAGGCCAATATGTTGCGAATGTGGGCCATGACAAGACCCTTCAGCTCAGCCTCAGTCATCAGCTCGGCCTCAGTCATCAGCAACTCATTTTGGCGTGCACCTCCAAAGCAATAGCTTCAACCCTACTTGCTGCGGCTCTCAAGCCATTAGGCCCAGGAGCACTATGCGGGACATTTGCAGTGAAATCGACTCACATGGCATGTCAAAACGATGTAACAACGCCCCTCCACACATGCACTGAATTACGCGACGCTGGAGCGTTGCTTGACCCCTTCGTGAGCAGTAACGATGGTTTGGCCATTCTGCAAGGGTGTATGCCATTGCTATGATACCTTGCTTAGCAGGTTGGGTCCGATCCCTCCCGCCCGCCCCTTGCTTGAGTGTCGAGCTCATGACCAGCTCCGCTGTGGCCCCTTGCTGCTTAGCTGGAGATGTGAGCAGCTCAGGGGATGCACCAGCACCAGCTCCCAGCTACTGCCAGGGGGGGGTCAGCAGGAGGGGTGAGCAGCACAGGGGATGCACCGGCGACAGCGCCTGCCTGCTGCTCATCCCCATGTAGGCCGGCCAATGTGTTGCGAGTGTGGGCCATGACAAGACCCTTCAGCTTGGGCTTCAGCCACCCCTTCATGACCTCCTGCTGGTGGAAGCGAAGGTAGGCTTGCAACTCCCTTGTTAGCCTCCTCGACAGTGGTGTGGCTGTAATCGCGCCCATCATAGGTCAGAGCATATGCTGCTGCCAGTCTGTGCTGCCCCACATGGTCCCCCACATCAACCACCACCCGCCCCACCCTGTTGAGTTGTTGCTGCTGCTTTCATCTCCGCCTTTGCTATCCGTCGTGCCCCAGCTGCTGCTGCCTCCTCACGCCGTACTTCCTTGCCTAGCTCTGGCAGCCGCTCGTGTGCAAAGTTAAGACGTCCACGCCGTCAATGGCATCGCTGTGGTTACGCATGGACATGAGCTCAAGCAGACCAGGCAGCTACATTAACATGCCTGTCCCATGCTTAAGTAGCTGCAGCAGGGACTCCACATGGGCATTGGATACTGAGCAGGCAAGGTGATGCACCTCCAGATGCCATGGCCATGGCCATGGCACAGATCTGCTTGCCATGCTTTTCCCTGTTCCATGCCATGCGCTGTGCCATGCGCGTCCCACACACGAGGGTCACACATTGGCAGCCGCTGCCCTGTCTTCTGCTGCTGTTGGCCTTCCCGCTGTTGTTGACTCATCATGGCTGCAAGTTCATCATGGCTGCAACGGCATCAGCACATCACTAAGTTGTGCAATCATGCCGCTGTGACCCCCCATGTTGACAAATGCGTTGTCTACAGTCATGCTAGCAATGTGGGCGCCCTTGAGACAATTACGTTCAAGCTGGCGCGTGATGACCTAAACATGGGCCTCAGCAGTGGCTCCTCATGCACCTGCATCTCTTGCTGGTCCTGAAGCTGCACCCATTACATGGCTTGCAACCTTGGGCACAGCAGCTGTCACTCTGATGACCAGCACCTTGCCATGCGTCTTGCATGTGCACCCATCAAACTGCACGTGGATTGCTTCGGCTTGTAGCAGCTGATCTGCATGCACAAATCATGTTCAACATTGCTGGGCCTGAAACAACCCAACCCTGCACCATGTGCCTATGACCACCACCTCACAATCCGTGCCCCGCCCCGCCCCGCCCCGCCCCGCCCCGCCCCGCCCCGCCCCGCCCCGCCCCGCCCCGCCCCGCCCCGCCCCGCCCCGCCCCGCCCCGCCCCGCCCCGCCCCGCCCCGCCCCGCCCCGCCCCGCCCCGCCCCGCCCCGCCCCGCCCCGCCCCGCCCCGCCCCGCCCCGCCCCGCCCCGCCCCGCCCCGCCCCGCCCCGCCCCGCCCCGCCCCGCCCCGCCCCGCCCCGCCCCGCCCCGCCCCGCCCCGCCCCGCCCCGCCCCGCCCCGCCCCGCCCCGCCCCGCCCCGCCCCGCCCCGCCCCGCCCCGCCCCGCCCCGCCCCGCCCCGCCCCGCCCCGCCCCGCCCCGCCCCGCCCCGCCCCGCCCCGCCCCGCCCCGCCCCGCCCCGCCCCGCCCCGCCCCGCCCCGCCCCGCCCCGCCCCGCCCCGCCCCGCCCCGCCCCGCCCCGCCCCGCCCCGCCCCGCCCCGCCCCGCCCCGCCCCGCCCCGCCCCGCCCCGCCCCGCCCCGCCCCGCCCCGCCCCGCCCCGCCCCGCCCCGCCCCGCCCCGCCCCGCCCCGCCCCGCCCCGCCCCGCCCCGCCCCGCCCCGCCCCGCCCCGCCCCGCCCCGCCCCGCCCCGCCCCGCCCCGCCCCGCCCCGCCCCGCCCCGCCCCGCCCCGCCCCGCCCCGCCCCGCCCCGCCCCGCCCCGCCCCGCCCCGCCCCGCCCCGCCCCGCCCCGCCCCGCCCCGCCCCGCCCCGCCCCGCCCCGCCCCGCCCCGCCCCGCCCCGCCCCGCCCCGCCCCGCCCCGCCCCGCCCCGCCCCGCCCCGCCCCGCCCCGCCCCGCCCCGCCCCGCCCCGCCCCGCCCCGCCCCGCCCCGCCCCGCCCCGCCCCGCCCCGCCCCGCCCCGCCCCGCCCCGCCCCGCCCCGCCCCGCCCCGCCCCGCCCCGCCCCGCCCCGCCCCGCCCCGCCCCGCCCCGCCCCGCCCCGCCCCGCCCCGCCCCGCCCCGCCCCGCCCCGCCCCGCCCCGCCCCGCCCCGCCCCGCCCCGCCCCGCCCCGCCCCGCCCCGCCCCGCCCCGCCCCGCCCCGCCCCGCCCCGCCCCGCCCCGCCCCGCCCCGCCCCGCCCCGCCCCGCCCCGCCCCGCCCCGCCCCGCCCCGCCCCGCCCCGCCCCGCCCCGCCCCGCCCCGCCCCGCCCCGCCCCGCCCCGCCCCGCCCCGCCCCGCCCCGCCCCGCCCCGCCCCGCCCCGCCCCGCCCCGCCCCGCCCCGCCCCGCCCCGCCCCGCCCCGCCCCGCCCCGCCCCGCCCCGCCCCGCCCCGCCCCGCCCCGCCCCGCCCCGCCCCGCCCCGCCCCGCCCCGCCCCGCCCCGCCCCGCCCCGCCCCGCCCCGCCCCGCCCCGCCCCGCCCCGCCCCGCCCCGCCCCGCCCCGCCCCGCCCCGCCCCGCCCCGCCCCGCCCCGCCCCGCCCCGCCCCGCCCCGCCCCGCCCCGCCCCGCCCCGCCCCGCCCCGCCCCGCCCCGCCCCGCCCCGCCCCGCCCCGCCCCGCCCCGCCCCGCCCCGCCCCGCCCCGCCCCGCCCCGCCCCGCCCCGCCCCGCCCCGCCCCGCCCCGCCCCGGGTTCTTTGCCGCATGTACTTGCAGACCACACGCAGTTGCTGATGAACAGCCGCCGGCATGTGGGGAGCCGGCGACGGCTAACCTGTGTCTTCAACATCAACTTGGCTGTGCTGAGGTAGTGCTGAGTCGTGTATGCTACTGGCTTTGCTGCTGGCTGTCCGCGTGAGGCCTCTTGCGAGGGGATGAGGAGGTCAAGTGGGCTCGGCCCAAAGGGTGGGCTGCAATGATGCACCAACAGCAGGTCTGCCATGAGTGCCAAGCAGGCTGCAGTTGCAGGCAACCCACCGCTGCAGGACCTCTGTGGATACACCCGTTTGCTTCAAAACCTGCAGCTGTTGCTTTTGCTTGCGGGTAAGTAAGGAGCGGCGCTGATACTTGCGCAGCTGGGCCTTGAGGCGGTGCTGAGCACGCTTGGCATTAGTCATAGCCCGCTTCTGTTGCTTGACCAGTGCCTCAAGAGCCTCGTTCTCCAACCTCAGCTGCATGCAGATGCTGCCTGTAGGTGCTGGTGCTTCTCCTCTAGGTCGTGCAATTTTGCATCAAGGACCTCCTCAATGGCTTCTCCTGCTGGGCAAGAGCCTTAGCTCTCCTTGCTAGCCAGCCCTTCCTTGCTAGCCAGCCCTTGGTGAGTTTACAAGGGCTTGGAGCTGAGCACGCCTCTGGCTGTGCCCCATCGGTCTTGCTAGGAGGAAGGGGTGGGAGGGCGGGGCTGGGGTTGGAAGGAGGTGGGAGGGGTGGGAGGGGTGGGAAGGGGGTGGAAAGGCAATGGCGTGGGTGGGGAGGCATTGAGGGGGCTGGGAGGGGGGGGTGGGAGGGCGGGGCTGGGGCTGGGAGGGGGTGGGAGCTTTCACAATTATGCCTATCCCGCCTTGCAAAGCCAGAACTACTGCCCTCTGGCCGGCCCTTATAGAGAAACTGTGGTCAAGACGCAATCTCACAGCTCCTGCAATTAGCATCATGCCTTGTTAGGCGGACGTGTCTGTGGTGCTATGTGTGGTGTAAGGTCTTAAAACTGCCATAGGCATGGTATAGTGGTGTATCCTGCACATTATGTGGCTCAGTGCACAGGCACATTACAGGCACAGCAGCAGGAGCACGGCCCCCTTTACTTCCAGCAACTTCCAGCATTACTTGCAGCATGACAGTGGCCTGATCCAGCCCCCAGAGTGCAGCCCCCAGCCCCCAGCCCTGTGAGGAGGAGCTTGACCGCAGCAAGCCCACCAGGCTTGATGGTTGAAGCCCCAGCCAGGTCAGGTGCAGCACCGCTTGCTGCAGCCAGCCTGGAGCAAGCGGTTTGAGGCGCCGGTGCGAGGGCTCATGTGCGCTGCCCCAAGCTGGACCAGGCCACCCCTGGGAACCTTGGCAAAGGGGTGGACAGGGACTGCAACACAACCCTCAACCTCCAGCGCATTGGGGAGGCCCCATGGCGCCCACTGGAGCTGTGTAGGTGGCAACACCGAGGAGCGGCTCCTGCCAAAGGTAAGGAGTACCCAGCATTGGGCTTCAAGAAGCTGTCAGACCGAGCAGCCAAGGCCCAAGCCCAGCTGCCTGTAGCACAGTAGCATGTGTGCACTAGGCAATGCTTAAGCTGTTGCTTACATCAGAGCACGTGTTTCATGCCAACACCTATCGCCCCACCCTCGTACGGGGGTGGGGGTAGGAAGTTAGGTATTGGTGCCGGCTGTTTTAGGTATTGGTACCGACATTTCGGATTACAGATAACACATCTCCTAGGTGTAGGGTAAGTATGCGCTGTTCCCAGCCTTCTTCCTGTTTTATTGAGAGTAGATATCAGCACCGCCACTCTTCTCAGACGGCCCCTGCCATGCGCTTGCAACATGTGCACCCTTTTAGATCACAATGTGCTAAACCAGTGCAACCTTCTCCCACTCCAGCGCATCGACAAACAATGTAGCAGCCACTTAGCACGAACAAATCCGCAAAGCAACTAATGCCCTTTGGGTCTGCTTGCCACTTGGTATCATGTAACGGGGACCGCGCCGCTCACTAGAATCATTCACAAAAAACGCACCCCTGTGGGCCCTGTGGCTCGTGTCGGTGACCATCACGGCTGGGAACCCTACACGTGTAGACAACAAGGTGGGCTCAAGATGCGGCTCGGCACAGACCGCAGATAAGTTTGCTACCAAGCTTTCTGCATGCCAGATTGCCGCACCTGCGTGCAGGCTGTGCGACATGCGTGCCAAGAACTTCGTGTACTTCATCTTTCTTGGCCTGTCGCTTAGCATGTCGCTTCCAGCACTGTGGGCTGCATGCTTGCAACGTCAAGCCTTGATCAACTGGAGTGCCCTCGCCAGCACAGTTGCTATGGTGGTACGTGCTGGGATATGTGATGCAGCACCTGGTGTCACCGCTCAATGGCTGCGGGCATGTGCCTTTTCAATTGCAGGTTTACCTGACCGTCCTGCCTCTCATGATGATACTTGTGCCAGCAACGTATGAGCGGTACCGTGTGCTTCTGGAAACATTTTACCTCACAGGTGACGCAGTTCTCCATACCATTTCTGCCCAGCATAGTACCCAATGATTATGGTACAAAGGATGCAGAAGAGGGGCAAGGGAGGCATTGGTGTACAGGGGTGTTTTTTGGACAACATGTACACAAGAGTAACTATTGCCTCACTATCTGCCTGTGTCGAGCTGCAGGGTTGTGCACAGTGTTTGTCGTCATAATTCACCTGAACAAATCAGGCGTGGACGACCTTTTCTTTCAGGCTATCCTGCACTTGGTCCTCGTACCGTTCCTGGGTAAGTTGACAGCTAAAATGCTGCGTACAAGCTATGGCATTGGCCCATTGTCAAGCCTCACAATGGTTTTCTTTCTGCTGGAGCTTTCTGCCGCACAGCCAGATGACAACTACTTGCAAACTTGCAAACTTGCCACATTGTTCACCTGCATGTTTGTATCCCTCGCTCTCCCAGATCTTCCAGTGGGGGCAACTGTGCTGGGCGCTGCCATCCTGACTCCAACATACCTAGCCATGGACTGGCACAATTTGTATTGCCAAGGCCTACTACCCAAAAGCTGGTGGCAGCTCCTCAGTCGACAAGTCAGCTTTGCGATCTGCTGGTTGTGCGGGGTTACCCTGGTACACGCCCTGGCTGTGAAGGACTTTGGCACTGCTCGGGGGCACCCTTCTGGCAGCTGCACCCCGCATTCATCTAGTCAGGAGTCTGAAGCTGGTGTTTCATCACCCAAAAGGTAAACACTGTATGAGAGGGGCGACCACACAGAGGCATTGCTGCAAGGCTTCATCACTCAGGACAGTAGCTGATGACAGTAGCTGGTGCTCCACGCCACGTTAACTTGATGCACTGGCATTCCACATAATCCAGCAGCCTATACTGGATGATCTAATGGCTGCTTCGCAAAGTTGAGGCTGTCATGCTCCCTGATAAGTTGGGTGGCTGCAACCACTATGTCTCTGATGATCCAATGCTTGATCTTAGTTGATCAACCATGCTGTTCCTCGCTCAGCCCCCTTTTCCCTTACTGGGGCCTCCATTTGAGCCGGACCAGTAGTGGCCACTAGCAGCCACGAGTACGAATGTACTAGTGGGCAATAGTAGCCCGACTCAAACGGTGTTATTGAGCTGTGTGGAGTATACCATGGACATGGTGCATGAGTGCCTACCACCTACATCATTGCCTGACCCGTTAGGGCTATCGTGTAGATTTGGCATGACAAAACATGCACTGATTAACAGCTGACGATATCTCAGATGGAGGGGCACACACTACTGTGCCACAGCAGGCTGCTGCTGCTGCTGGGCCTTGGGTGGCCGGTCTCGCAGCCGCTTATAGCCCAGGCCAGGGTACTCCTTGCCCTTGGCTGGCAGCGCTCCCTGGTCTGGCCAGTAGCACAGCTCCAGCGGCCGCCACTTGCTCTCCCCAATGCGCTGCATGTTCAGTGCTGCATTGCAGTCCCTGTCCAGCCACCTGCCTGGCTGTGGGGCTGGCTTGGCTTTGGTAGCCTTGCCCTTGGCCTTGGTGGGGCTGGGTTGGCTCACCTGCAGGCTCAGCTGCAGGCTCAGCCTTGGTGCGTTTGCTGCGCTTGGCTGGCAGGGGATTGCTGGGCCCTGGCTCTGAGGCTGCTGGCTGTGTGGCTGCCTGGCTGCTGCCTGGGGCCTGTGGGGGCTTGCGGGGGGCCACTACTGGGCACCACATCAGGCCCCGCACTGGGTGGCCACGCTGCTGGCTCCAGGCTCGGCGCACTAGGCGGAGGTCCAGCCTGCAAGCCTTGTGGCACTGAGTTTGTTCAGCTCCTCCTCACAGGGCTGCTTGCCATTCACTGCTGAGCTGACCCGGGTGGTGCGGTGCTCATCCACGCGGTTACTACACAGCGCGTAACTGACGGAGCTCACAGTCGGCTAGGGACACGCACCTTTCTGTTTCTTTGGCGGGCCCTTCTTTTCCTTGCCGCTACCCTTCCGCTTCTTCTTAGCCATAACGCGATGTGAGCTGTCGCTGGATTGCCGCTTTGTTAATCGACTGTGTGAGGGTCACATTACAGTCACAGGCACATTACAGGCACAGCAGCAGGAGCACGGCCCTCTTTACTTACAGCAACTTCCAGCATTACTTGCAGCATGACAGTGGCCTGGTCTGTGCTCCTCGCTGAGCCACTGGTGATGCCAGTGCCTTCTCAATGGGGCGACACAGTGGCTGGAGGCCAGGCCACCAGAACAGCTGCAGGGGGCGTCGCATGTACTTTCGTCGCCGCGTTCCTGTCTTGGCATAGTCACCTGCCAGGCGGCTGTGGCAGTATGCAGGGAGGAGGGGCAGCAGCCTTGCCCTTGCATCAAGTAGGCTGGGTAGCCATGGTAGGTTTGTGGGCAGTGGGGCTGTTGGCTGTGTGGATGTTTTATTGTGCTTGCTGTGCTTTCGTGGCAGGTGAGCACTGCAAGGGAGCTGAGGCCGAGTATGTGGGGGCGCTATGGTGCAGCGCATCTTGTCCTGGCAGCAACTGGTGGTCCACTGCCCTTGCTTAGGGCGCTTGGTCCTCTGCCTGGGGTTGGGCATAGCGCACTTGTTTGAGTCACAGCTCAACCTGACATGGTCCATATCTATACCTTATGTACATAGCTCGCCCTGCTTGTCTTATAGCATATATTCACAAAGCCACGTCAGCACCTTGACCCTCACTAGGGGTGGCCAACCTAAGGCATGAGGGGTCCTTGGTGCATAAGCCGTCAGCCATTACCAATATTCTCAAAGTCTCTTGATGACATCAAAGCCATGTCAGCGTCATCTAACCACTTGCCGCTGGGCAAGGGTTAGGGTTTAGGGTTAGTGTCATGGCCATTTGTTTCAGACAGACAGTTCAAACTTCAGGTTACGCATCTCCTAGTAGTAGGGGAACTATGCGCTGCTGCAGCCGGTTGTTATTAGTTCAGTTTCTGAGGTGTGCCATGGCCAAGAAGTAGCACCCTTCCCCAACTGAGCCTGGTGTATCAACCAGTGCCAGCTTAAAGTACGTAGTGCCGCATCTGAAAGTACTGAAAGGTGTCTGCCTTTATGACAGAGTAGCTGGCAGGTAGCTCTAGAGCCGGATGGTCTGTTTAACCCGGCTGTATGCAGCTGAGTTGAGTGCTGCCTGGCATTGGGAAAAGGGTCTCATCACTCAGCCCCGTGTTCCCATAGTGGGACTTCACAAGAGCCTGACCTTTGGCATGCATAAGTTAAGGACCACAGCAAACTCTGCTGCCGCCGGCTCCTGCTTTGGGGGGTGCATGTGCAACGTGATTGAGAAATACAACACTGGTGTCTAGTGCAAGCTCCACTACTGTTGTCTAACCTGGGTCCATGTGCTCGTGAACAGCTACCTAACAGTGACGCCATGCTATGGTGCTCTACAGGGGCCTGCTGCACAGGCTTGAGTACTATTTGCTGAGGATCAAACAGTCCTTGACTGCCCAGGACTCCACCCTGGTGTTGGCGCTACTCTTCACTGCAACACCCCTCAGTTGCTTTCTCAAGTTCTTCAGGTGAGGCACTTTCTCAAGTGCTTTCTCAAGTTCTTCAGTCCTTCGCAATGTCCTTCATCATGCCAAAGTTTTGCACTTGTCCTTCTGGTTATTGTGGCCTATCTAGGCAAGAGCACCAGCAGGGCATGAAGCATGGCCATGCTTGGCTGCCAAAGCCCAACCAGCAGCAAATGTCAGGCGGCACATATGAGGCACGGGGTTCCTGGCCTAGGCCTGCAAGCTGCCATGTTTGTTCCCAGTTGGTCCCTAGTGCTCCGACTCTATTGTAGGCCGTGATGCGTTGCGAGGGTGCTGGTTGTTAATTGGAAGCAGTTGGTAGTGAAGCAGTGAAGCAGTTTGTACTGGTGTACACTGCTACGCTCCTCAGGCTGCCCTGTGGTACTGGGCCGGGCTGGGTCTGCAAGCTGCCATTTGGGTGATGTTGAACAGGCCGAATCCAGCACTATACTGCATACAGCTGTTTGTTTTGTTACAAACCCCGCGTTTCCAGGGCATGCCATTGATCTAGGGTTTGTGGTTGTAGAGGGTGCTTTAGTGAGAATTACTCACAGGGAAACCATACCTTCCAGTAAAGTTCTTGCTTGTTGAGGTGCATTGATAATGCCAGTCCTGCTTTGCTGTTTGGTGCTGTTGATGACGGCATGCGCCCTGACTTGGGCACCGGTGTACTATTATCTGAAGGCTCTACTTGGACGCTACCTGCCATCAGAAAGCAGGCCCATGCGAGCAGTTCGTCTCCTTCATCTGCATGTACCTCTTGGGCACACTGCAGCTGGAGCACATGCAGCTGAGCATCACAAGCCGGCTCCAGGATGCGCAGGTATGTGCATTGCTTGCACACAACCAATAGCTCCTGCTGCCACAGTCATCTTGTGTTCCCTTCCATATAACCACAGTAACGTTGCTTGCTAGCTGCTCCTTTGCTAGACATTGTTGAAGATCACGTGCATTGCGGGAAAAAGGTCACAATTATACCAGTACATGCCATTGTGACCTGCCCCTTTCCTTTGCTTTCCTTTGCCCCTTGTGCTGCGCATTGCCCTGCACCAGGAACTGCTGTGCGACCTCCTCCCTACACATGTGGTCCAACTGTTGCTAGCAGCTGGAGCAGCGAAGCGTCAGCGAGAGCAGGGCCTGATCTCTGCGGTCGCCATCTTGGGAATTGGCAACCACACCCCACCCCAGACCAGTCTCGACAACTTGTCACAGCGTACCCCACCCCACAAGAGCAGCAGTAGGCACCGTCTGCGCACGCAAGCCACAAATGTCAGCAATGGCTCAGCTGGGCCCAGTGCGCACACAGAGGACGTTGCCAGGAGGCGCCACAGGTCTGCGCATCGGTCCCCTAGCTCCCTGTGTCAATCCCCACATGTTGCCCCAACCACCTCTCATGAGACATTGGCAGGAGGGTACCTTATCCCCAGCGTGCTCAGTGAGCAGGATGCAGCAGCTGCAGCAGTATCAGCACCGTCCTTACAGCCTGCCATGCATGAAGGGCTTGAGCCAGACCAGGACAACCCACTCACATTTCCCACCCCACAGCAGAGCACTGAACGACAGCCACTTCAGCATCTGTCCAGCCTACTGCTACCCACTGGGCCCCACTCCTCCTCTCTGGAGTTTGCCATAGACATTGCCAGTGGATCCTCAGGCCCAGGCTCACACCCCCAGCACACCAGCTCCCTGCCCAGCAGCCTACCGCCACAGTCCAGCTCTAGGTCGCATCCGGCAGCTGGCCTTTTAGAGGTGCTGCACAAGCATGCACGGCAGGGTGATGCTGCTTGCAGCTCGTTACCCCAACCTTACTGCCCAAAGTCAGCAGAGGCAGCTCCATGTCAGCTACATGACCCAGAAGCTCAATACTCTCCTGATGCCAGTGGCCACCCTAAGGCACCAGTGGAGCCTGGGCTTACTGGCCACTGCAGTATTGCCGCTTGTGTTGTTCCCGCCACATCACCAGCTCCAAGGGAAGGGTCACACCCTGCACCTGGGCAACCTGGTTCCTGTGAATGGGGCGACTTTTGCCAGCAGACACAGCAGCTCGTGACCAAGGGCCCACCTGAGCAACAACAGCAGGATCATGGGCTCGATGGGAACAGCCAGAGCAAGGTTGGAAGTGTGTGCAGCAAGAAGGCAAAGGAAGGTTGGTCGCGCCGTGTCCTGGGCAAGCTGGCTTTGGCATTATCTCGCAACAGGAGCTGGACAGACAAGGTAAGTGACCTGTCACCGCCAGGAAGCTGCTCACCAGCTGATCTCGACCATCATCTTGATGTAGATGACAACAGCTGCTGCTCGCAAAGCACCTGCCTGGCCTACACCTTCGCACCTGCACCTTTACCTGCACCTTCACACGTGCACCATCATTACCACAGTGTTGGGCCTGACAGTCACCATTACGATGATCACAATGGCAGTGACACAGGCAATAGCTATGGCGATTTTAGTTGAGAAGCAGCTGGAGATGGGGCAGTGTGTCAAGGCCAGGTGTTAACGGAGTCACATGCACAGGGCAGCACAGGAGTTCACAGGAGCATGCACACCTATGATGGTAACAGGCTACGCGGTATGTGCACTGTGTTCTGATGCAGTTGGCCAGCAAGTGGATGCGTGCTTCACCTAGCTTGTTGACTATTACACATGCATCATTCATGCCTGCCATGCGAGGTGCGTGGGGGAGGCCATGTGTTGCCTGGTTTGTGACAACGCTGCAGAAGGTCAAAAGGTTCAAGCGTGCCGAAGCTGCTGCACTTTCGTCCATCGCTCCGACCACCTCTGACCAGGCAGCTGTTCCTGTCATGAACAGCTTAACACAGCCACCAGATGGAGGGCAGCAGCGACATCTGCACCGATTGGAGGGCAACAGAGACAACTCTAGCCAAACAGCAGCACCAGCAGCTCCTGGCCCCTCCCTTGCAGCTGGGACTGCAGCGGAGGCGGCAGCGGAGACAGCTTACAGTGCGGTAAGGACAGCCTGTCTTCCCCATCCCAGTCCCATCCTGACTCCAACCACTGCTACCCCATTTGAGGACATCCTTGCCTCCATTGTGAGGCAAGGCACAGGCGAACTCCAAGTCACCTCAGGGTTCCTCACCTCCCTGGATGGATCTGTGTTTGCCAGCTTAAGCACAGTAGGCCAAGCCCAGCTAGCAGAAATTGTTTACGACGACAGCGGAGACCTGCACTCAGCCATGTCAGATGCTGTACCTGACCCCTCGCAGTCCTCCCTACCCACTGTGTCACGGTCTCAGAGCTCTACTGGCATAGAGCTTTGGCAGCTGCCTGCTCCTCTTCACACCAGCTCTAGAAGGAGCCAGCCACACACCTTCCAGGCCCCCGCACCACACACCCCTGCCCTCCAGCCCAGCAGCCTGAACCCCTCACACTCTATGCCTGTTTCCAATACCAGCAGCACCAGGATGCTGGAGCTCTTTGGGCTACGTTCACAAGTGCCGGCATCCCAGGAGGGCTTGTCTCAAGACGCTGCCTCATCTCCCTCTTGGTCACAGCTGCTGTACAACTCATTGATGACTCCCAGTGGGGTCCTGAAATGTGGCTTCAGCGCTGCCCTCTTCAGCAATGGCCGCACACAGCCCAGTGAGGCCATAGCGTGCCCACCGGCAGTGGCATCTGAAAGGCAGCTTGGCAATGTTGATGGCAGCAACCATGCGGGTCGGGCAGGGACAGCAGGAGGGGCCAACCCATGGCTGTCCTGGCCAGGCATGAACTCCTTGCTGTACAGCAATGCAGAGGGTCCACCCCTGCGCCACACTCATGATGGCGCAACCCACCTCAGGGAAGGCACTAGTGACGGGGCTGAGCGGCCAGGCAGCCCCTTGTCAAGCCAGGAGGAACAAGATCAGCTGCTGAGCACCGACAGTATTGACATGGGCGTGGGGGCTGGCAGTGAAGGCGGGCTGCAGGGTCTGACAAGTCAGCTCGCGGAGTGGCATGACAACATCTCCATCATCTTCTCAGGTCAGGGCTGTGGGGGGGTTATGTCAGGGACAACGCATGTAATAGCAGCAGTGACAATGTTCTGATGTTGATGCTTATCAGTCAAGTTTGCAAGGCTCATGATGGTGTCATCTCTGCTGCCCTGCCACTGACATGTGGCCAATGTGACGCCCGACCCAAGCATGCCTCTACTGTGCCATACTGTATGCTGCTCTCAGATGTGGTGGGCTTCACAGACATGGCTCAACAAGTCCATCCCCAGCTTGTCATGACGATGTTGAATGACATGGTAAGGCGTGAAACGTGATGCAAACCCTTGCACAGGTACATCACCAATAGTCCCCTGGCACTGATCCCACCCCAGCTGCATCACCCCTGTACAACAGCTGCACCAGCAGCTGCACCAAACTTGTTCATGACCAGCAACATGGCTGCTGCTACTGCTGCTGTTGCAGTATTCGCGCTTTGATGACTTGTGCTTGGCCTTTGGCAATGCTGTCTACAAAGTGGAGACAATTGGGGATAGTCTGATGGTGGGAGGCATCAGCCAAGCAGCAACAGCATACCCAGAACTTGCAGCTACATGCGATTAGTTGTTGGAGCTGATGATTGAACGGGCTGCTACCTGCACCTGCAGGTTGCCACAGGCCTCATGCGGAAGGACCCAGACCATGCTGCCACTGCCGTGCGCTTTGCAATGTTAATGCGCAGTGCCGCTCACAAGGTCAGTGCCTGGGACCTTCTCTCATTACTTCCGTATTATGAGCTCCTGACTTTGCTGCATCAACTGCTCACCAGGGCTATCAATTGCTCCACAGAAGTGTATGACAGAGCTGCCTGTATCAGCTCAACCTGCAGCTGGCCACACCATATTCTTCCTCTTCTCCCTGCTGTGTGGCCTACTCATTAGTGGCAGAAGTGCCCTGTTTGCAGGTCTCGTTGCCCACCACAGCACAGCCAGTGCAAATCCGCATTGGTGGGTGGCAGAATACATGTGCAACATGGTGGCAGAGTGCCGCAATGTGTCATGTCCACGTCAGTGCTGCCAATGTGCTGCTCTCACTAGCAGCAAACAATCAATGGTCATTTCAATAGTACTCTTGTGTGGTGAGGTGTGTTGGTCTTGACATGCAGGCATCCACAGTGGCAGGGCCATGAGCGGCATTGTTGGCAAGCTGCGCCGCAGGTTCTGTCTGTTTGGCGAGTGAGTTGCCGGCATCAAGCCCATCATCACCACCTATCTGATGTCATGAACACTTGAACATGATGAAGTGCATGCACCCTGTCATCTCCCTGTGGCAGTGTAAGTGTGCGTGCAGCAAAGAAACCAGATGCACCCAGCAAGTCTGGGTCACAGCACTGGAGCACCCATCTGATCATCCTCAAATCTGAGCATGCCCTTGTGAGCACTAGCGTGACGCTGCTCTTGTATGTCTTGGATGACTCGCCTGGCACTGCAGCACCGTGAACACAGCCTCACGAATGGAGAGCTCATCCAGCCAGCCAGGGGCGGTGCACATCAGCAATGACACTTACCTCCTCGTTCGTCATCTAGAGGAGTACCAGTTTGCATGCCGCGGTAGTGTGGACATCAAAGGCAAAGGGCTGATGACCACGTGGTGGGTTGAATTCATCATGATGTAGGCACAGCAGCCAGCTCTTACAGCAGGTCAAATTAATAAGGTGCAAGTGCACTGCGTCTGCTATGGACTGGGCAACGAGCTAAGGAGGTGCCACAGGAGCAATAGAGCTAAATGACTTCACTAGGGGTGCTTCACCTCTGCCCATGGGCATGACCAAAACTGTTCACCTTGCCTGCCTGCCTGCCTGCCTGCCTGCCTGCCTGCCTGCCTGCCTGCCTGCCTGCCTGCCTGCCTGCCTGCCTGCCTGCCTGCCAAACAGGTGGGTGGAGCCACGTGGAACCCGTGGTGCTGCCAGGCTGCGCTTGCTGCCCAGTGTCCCGCCGTCATCAGCACTGGCAGCTTCATCTGCCAAGTCACTCCGTGGAGAATCACTCGGTGAGATGAGCTGGTGTTGCCCATTGTACTCATCTCGTCCTTATCACCCAAGGCCAGGGACAGTTGAGCATCGCATCTGCTCCTGACACTCTGCTAACAGGCTGGTGAATCTTGGTAAGCAGTGGCCAGCAGTAGGAGTGTACAATAATGGAGATTAAGCTGCTGGGTGTAGTGTCAGACCAAGTTATTTTGGAAGCCCATGCCCAGTGTACAGGGGTCGAGGCAGGAGGCATTGACACCATGCTCGCTGCCGCCATGACATTCGCCATGTGCAGGTCAGGCTGGCTCAGACTCACCCCTACCAGCTTCCCATGCCCTCCCTTGCCTTGCGCCGTTGCCAGGCAGCAAAAGCTACAGCCACCTGAAGGCTGTGGGAAGCACACGTTTCCAGAATGGTAGTTCAGATGTGGCAGGTGCTGCTCCCTTTCTGGAGCCCTGCACTCCCCCAGCCTCAGCCTTGGAGGCGCAAGGGGCATGCCAGCCTCAGCCACAAGGTTTCTTGGGAGCTTCTTTGGCAGCAACCAGTGGCTTGCGCAACAGGGCGCTTGAACCAGAGCAGCTTCAGCAGCCCCATGTTTCCTTTCTTGGGCAAGCTGCCCGAGAGGACAGCACATCAGCTGCTGAAGCAGGGCACATGCTGGCAATGCCCAGAAATCGTGCCAAGGGAGTCCGTCCCCAGCCCAGCAGCCAACGGCTTGGTGGTGATTTGGCTCTCTCACCATCATCCACCAGCATGACGCTGTCTCTGTCTTTCACACCAAAGCAGGCTGACTAGGAAAGCGTGTCAAGAGGTGCAGTAGGAGGCTACTAGGCGCAGTACAGCAGAACAGCTGACATCAGGAAGTTTACTAGGAGATCAGGGCTAAGGTCATTCAAGGGGGGGGGCGCCCAGTGGCAGCACAGATGAGCTGCACCAACACTTTACTAGTGGGCCTGCATCACGTGATGCCTTTACATAAATTGTTTGCCGTGCACTGCTGTCATGGGCTGCCCACATGCTGCCCACAGGCAGCAATGGTGGCTGCATGGACAACTCTAGAACTGCGCATAATCCAGCAGAGTGCTGAGATGCGTTGAAAACGATGCCATGCCTCACTGATGTGGCAGCTCTGCAGGCGAGTGACACTTCCTAGCACCACGGCCGACTTCAAGATTCCTGCAGCTAGAGCTGCCACAGGACGTCACGCCTGCGTCTGCTCAGGCACTCTTGTTGCTAACAAGCTAATGGCGCATAAGCCTACTGCAAGTCAGGCACTCACAACACTGACATGACCTTGGCCCTGTTAAATGGATGTGGTGGCAACATGCTTAGAACATTTGCAGAGCACCTGTCTGGCCCCCTCATAGAAGTGCCTTGTTGTGCTGGTGCATCTGTTGCGCTTTTTGTACGCAGTGCTGTGTCAGGACATAAGGGTTGCTTGACATTAAGACCTGTTGTTCCCAGTTTGATTTCAAGACTTGTGAATGAGACGCATGCAGATTGTGTCCGTTTCCACGAACTGCTCATGTCTTCCCTTCAAGTCAGTTTATTGGTGACGGCAGAAGCAACAGAAGCAACAGCCTTTGCATCATGTGTAAGGACCGCTCTCCTGTTACATGTCCCATCCTTAGGCAATCGTGCAAAACCTGCCGCACCACCTCGTGCCACCCACCCTCCCTGGCTGAAGTCCTGGCTAGGGACTGAAGGAGCCCTAATTGCCAGATGTGATCTGGCTGGAATGTAGCGTCACACAACCGTGTATGGGAAACCCCAAGTTGCTTAAAAAGGCCACCGCCCGTCTCAATACGCATCGCGTGATAGCTAAGGATAAGCGGAAGGGCAGCGACAAGCACAAGAAGGACCCGGGAAAGAAACAGCCCTGTGAGGAGGAGCTGAACAAACTCAGTGCCACAAGGCCTGCAGGTTGGAAGCCCCCAGCAGGGCAGGTGGAACAGCGCCTGGTGCGCCCAGCATGGAGCCAGCAGCGTGACCAGCCAGTGCGGGGCCTGATGTGGTGCCCAGTAGTGGCCCCCCGCAAGCCACCACAGGCCCCAGGCAGCAGCCAGGCAGCCACACCGGCAGCAGCCTCAGAGCCAGGGCCCAGCAATCCCCCGCCAGCCAAGCGCAGCAAGCGCACTGAGGCTGAGCAGGCAGCTGAGCCCACCCAGCCCACCAAGGGCAAAGGCAAGGCCCAGGGCAAGGCTACTGAAGCCAAGCCAGCCCCACAGCCAGGCAGGTGGCTGGACAGGGACTGCAATGCATCGCTGAACATACAGCGCATTGGGAGAGATGGTGGCAGCCGCTGGAGCTGTGCTACTGGCCAGACCAGGGAGCGCTGCCAGCCAAGGGCAAGGAGTACCCTGGCCTGGGCTACAAGCAGCTGCGAGACAAGCCACCCAAGGCCCAGCAGCAGCAGCAGCCTGCTATGGCACAGTGGTGTGTGCCCCCCCATCTGAGCTGTCATCAGCTGTTAATCAGTGCATGTCTTGTCATGCCAACTCTACACGATAGCCCTAACGGGTCAGGCAATAATGTAGGTGGTAGGCGCTCATGTGCCATGTGCACTGGGTTTACTCCACACAGCCCAGTAACATCATTTGAGCTGGACCAGCAGCCACTAGTATATTTCCACTATTGGCCACTACTGGTCCGGCTCAAATAAAGGCCCTAGTGAGGGAAAGGGGGGCTGGCAACAGTTCATGAAACAAACAAAACTGCCATGTCCTAATGTGTGTGCCATCATAATGCGTAACGACAATGAATCTTGTTGACCTGGTTGACAACTAGGTAGCGGTTGAAGGTGTTGATTGACGACGTTAGGAGTTCCGTGTATTCTTACCTTGCATGGGCAGCTCACAAGGTCTATACCTGGGGAGCGTGCTGGCAACAGTGCTGGCGGCTCACAAGGTCTAGACAAACAAAACTTATTCAATACGGAACAACATGTTTACCTGTGGGTAATTCAGGCGACTCCAACTAACAAAAAATGACAGGAAATGATAGGAAACAGACCCCTGGTAATCAAAACGACGCCGCGTCTCAGCCACGTGGTTTCTATTTATGCATTGCACATCGCTGGATAGATGGATAGATAGAGGGCGGTGCTGGGGGTGGGAGGGGGTGGTAGTGCGGTGCTGGGGCTGGGAGGGGGTGGGAGTGCGATGCTGGGGATGGGGGGGGGGGCTGGAAGGGTTCCAGGTGGTCCAAGTGGGCTAGTCAGCACTGCAAGGCAAAGTTAGGTCACGCCAAGTTATGTTCCCACAAGCCTACTCAATGAAATGACGTGCTTTCTTCTCCAACAGCTGTGTCGTTGGGTTAGGAACAAAGTTGACACTCGAAAGTCTGGAAAGTCACATTGGTCAGCTCACAACATGCCATTTGTGCAAGGGGGTCCTTTTTCCTGTGTGGCTGGCTAGAGACCTCTTTCCATTCGCACCTCGCAGCAATGTCGAGTGTCACCTTGCTTAACGACGGTCCTCCGACACCGCCTGCACTAAAGAAAGGCTCGCGGAGCGAGCAAGGCGGGCTGAACATTGATTGTACTTCCTGCTCGATAGCAGGCGCAGTTCAGCCAATGATGCCGCTACATACCACTAATGCAATTGATGGTGAGCAGCTGAGGTGTGTCCGCGATCGCTTGCGCCGGCATGGCCTCACTCGCAAGATTTAACGCGCCGCTTGCCAGGAAACGCGCAATAGCTCGCAGCTGCCCTTGTGACAAACGCTATCGAAAACGGTGCAGTATTGAAAGTGTAATTGCATGAAGATTACCAACCCCATGTTGGGACATCCTGAGGGTAATCTTACTCAACTACTCAAATTACGCTGAAGCATCCTCGGTCGCACCCTTGATGAATACAAACCCCACACCGATGGCATTGTCCCCCTAGACCACTCGGCACGTCATCAAAACTACCCGTCGGTACTCTGCTGCCCGCTGCAACCTCTGCCCTTGGGCTGCCAGTCATTGGCTAGCTTGTAGCGCTGCTGGTACTCATCGCCTCCAGGCCCTCATAGCTGCACAACTCCAGGGGGCACTGCATGCTCTCCCCAATGCGTTGTAAGTTAAGGCATCCGCCGGTGTCCCGGTCCAGCCACCTGCCCCATGGGGGGGCCTGGGGTTAGTTGCTGAGCCAGGTGCAGCAGGGAGGGGCTGGAGTGCGGCTTATCAGTGCGCTATGCGTAAGCGTACACTGCCAATGCCTTTGGGCTTCTGCTAGAGTGTGTGGTTGCATTGCTGCCCTGTAAACTTCCTAGCTGCTCACACAAGTCATCTGGGCTGCTAGGAAGTCGGGTGACCATGTTTGATCGCGCCTTAGTTGTAGCCTTGCTATGGTGGGAGGGCGGGCCGTCCTAGGCTGTGCATGGGATGTGTAAATATGTGGACACGAGTCAGATGAAAGAGAGGCCACGAGGCCGCATGCGGGTGATGGGAGGTGGCTGCTGTGCCTGCTCCGTGGCGGCGTACCGGGCTGTGATGCCTGTCATGACCTCCGCAGCATGGTCAAACATGGACAACTCCATGTATTGTTCATAATGGTGCGTGTACACCCTGCGTGGAGATGAACAGACATGAACATTTTGTAACTGCAACCACCAACTCCCCTTGCACTCACTATCAATGACGTTGGACGTGGACGGCCATATGCCTTGCAGATACCCTGCCAGCTTCCGTGCTTGCTCTGCCCTGACTTGCCTATTAGACCATGCTGCAAGGCATGCCCACCTCCTTTTGTACAGCTTCTCAAAGCGTTCCTTCATGGCGCGAAAGGTGGCAGTGATGGCGGAGTTGTTGGCCAGGCACAGAAGAGCATTGGGTAGGCCCACCGGGGGCACGCTGCAAATGCCCAACTTGAAGCCCTGCACGTGATGCACAGCCGCAGCTTTGCTTGGCATGCCTTTCAGCCTTCAATATATGCAACCATTAGCTCACATCACTGTTCCAATGCGCCATTTGCAGCGACGGCCTGATGCGCGCCACGTTGCGGTTGATATCGCTGATGTTGGCGCTGGCGCCGCGCATGAGGAGACCGCACGCGAGGTATGTTCCATGGCGGGGGTCAGCGCGGATCAGCTGGTGCTCTCGCGAAAACACATCGGTGAAAATCTGCACAGTCAATCATCGAGGCCCCCGGCACAGTCTGACGTGGCCCCGGCGCAACCCCGGCGCAACCCCGGCTCCACTCTGCGATTGCTTTTTCGCACACCGCGGCAGACCGTGCGTAAGGGTTGTAATACAATCCGCACCTGATCAACGGTGCGCGGCGCGGCTAGCTTTGCCAGGTCCTTCGGTGCGCAGAGGGGTGACATGGAAGAAATCAAGAAATGCATCTGTGCAGCAGGCGAACAAGGTAAGGGCAGCAATGTGGGCATGACGGGATTGGCTTGCCGTCACTGCTGCGAGTGCCACACCCTCATACTTGATGACAATGGTGTTTGCGCACCTGGGGGAAGGGTACCAGGTTCATGGTGATGTCGTTCAGGTCTACATTCAGCGAGCCCTCAAAGCGCATGCTGCTGGTCATGTTCAGCAGCATGGTGGCTGCAATGCCGTTCATGGCATCAAACGGTTTGGATGCTGCACAGGCAACAAAACCCATGCAGCTCGACAGGTGGCAAAAATGCAAGCCAAGAGCATGCAGCCATGCAGGCAGGAAGCGTAGAGGCGTGGGGGGCGAAAGAGCACATCCCAGCTCCTACAGACCTTTCCCAGATTCCAAGGCTTGGGCCGAAGTTGCCCCAGCAGCAAGTTTTGGCTCCCACCTGGTCAGGAACCATAGTGTGACACGTGTGGCCAGGCCTGAAGGCGTCACAGGGTGTGACCAGGAAGCATGTAGTGCAAGGTGTGACCAAACACTGCAGGGTCTTACGTGCAGCAGGGTGACCGGTGCATGCCACAGGGAAAACCACAGGGTGGTGGGTGTGATCATTTGTTACGCACTGTGCTAAAAGAGCACCTGAGGCTGTCGGCAGGGTCGGCAGCGTCAACAGCAGCAGCAGCGGCAACAGCAGCGGCAGCAGTAGCCATAGCAGCAGTGGCAGTAGTGGCATGCCAAGCATGGCATATGCTCCAGGTGGGAGGTGTGTCCCATTGGGTGCACACACCCATTGACATCTTGCCGCTACTGCTGCCGCTCCCGCCACCGCGACCACTGCCGCTGCCACTACCGCTGACACTGACGCTACCCCTACCGCTACCGCTACCACTGCCGCTGCCATTGCCATTGCCGCTGCCGCTGCCACTACTGCTGCCGCTACCGCTGCTGCATCAGGCAAGGGATGGTGTTGCCATGACCCCGTTCCAGCACCGCCAGCATCAGGGCAGGCCTAGACCTCTAGCGACCGCCAACCTAGAAGTATAGATTTTTCTAGCCTAGAATTCTAGGTTTTCAAGGTTGCAAGGTTTTTCATTTTTCCAAGGTTTTTTCTAGGCCCCTCTTGCCTAGAATTCTAGGCTTTTTCAGGTTCCGAGCCACCTAGAATTCTATGGGCGCGCCCTAGCTAGAGGGCCTGACTGCTGCCGCAGCCGGGCAGCTCACTTGTTGCAGATGTCGATGAGCGCTTGATTCTCCAGCGGCAGCACACAGTCCGCGTGCTCCACCAGCTTGCTGGCTGCCAGAAGGGCGTTGTAGGGGGAGGTCACCACGTGGTCGTCCTCACTGGGGAACACGCTGGCGGTGAAGCGGAACACGTCAGGGTAATGATCCTGGCCAAGGGGAGCAGGGGAGGGCAGGGGGACAGGGCAGGGGAGGGGAGGGCAGGGGGGCAGGGGTCTGAGCTAGAAAGGGGTGGGGTGGGCTGGGTGATGAGGAAGGCGGGGGGAAGCGGGGGGCGGCAGGGGTAAGGCAGGGTGGCGTCAGGCTGGGATAGTCAATAGCCCATAGAATAGGCCATAGAATAGAAGTACAAACGAAGTGAAAGCACGCACCTCTCTAGCCATCCCCTCCCCCCTTTGCTTGTGCCGCCAGCCCACTCCCACCTCACTCCCATCTCACTCCCACCTCACTGTCAGCCTTTCTCCCTGCCTAGCCCCTGCCTGCCCGCTAGCCTTGTTCCCTGCCTGCCTGCCTGCCTGCCCCCCTTCCTGCCCCCTGCTAACCCACCTGCCTGTTCCCCTGACCCCCTGCCGGCCCCCTCCTTGTGACCCGCCTCACCGCCAGCAGCTCCAAGATGTAGGTGCCCACCCCACTGCCCGTCCCCCCACCCAGGGAGTGCAGCAGCAGGAAGCTCTGCAGGGAGTCGCAGCTTTCAACTGTATGCTGGATCTTGTCCAGCAGCTGCAGCCAGGGCGGCAGGTAGCGGCGGGTGGCCAGGTGGGCAGTTAGGCAGTTAGGCAGTTGGGTTTTGAAGTTTGGTGGGGGGCCCAGCGGGCGGGCGGGGTGGGGGGGAGGGAGGCAGGCAGGTAGACGGGTAGGGGGGCAGGGGGTAGGCAGGAGCTCGCCCAGGCTGGGTAGTGAGCTGGGTGGCGTTGGGTTGGAGTCAGGACATGGCGCCTAATTAGGCACAGTGCCACCGCAGGCCTCAGCAGGATGTGCTGGCAGTGTCCACTGTAGCTCCATCCTTCAACATTGCTTCTACTACAAGCTCAGCTTATGCCCCCTCATCCCCCTCGCCCCCTCAACCCCTAGCCCCCTTGCCCCTCGGCCCTCTCCCCCTTTCCCACTCGCTCACTGACCCCCTGGCCCCTCGACCCCTTGCCCGGGGCCCCAGGCCTATAGGGGAGAGACCAGGACAACCCCTGCCATGACATGCTCGTTAACACTAGCTAACGCCCGCCAACACCTGCCCCATCATGGCAGTCGTCCAGCCTGCAGCCCCCCCCTCCCCCTCACTCCTAGCCTAGCAACCCCTTTGCTGGTCCGCATGTGCAACCTGGATTTTGTCAATCTCCCTGAACACGATGGGACAACCTACCCCTACACCGCCGCCAGCTATGAACCCTGGCATTGAGATGCGGCTGCCCTGCTCACCAGGTCGTGGTATTGAGGGCCGTAGCAGTGGTTGCCATGCGCCCAGTTGTTGCCCGCCCCGCTGACATCAGAGATGAGCTGCTGCGTGTCCAGCACATCCCCCAGTGGGCCCTGTGGTCAGGGTAGGCAGGACTCACCCCTAGGCAGCGTACTAGGGGTCTTGTCTGATGCCTTGCTGCAGCCTTGGTACCGCTGGGCGGGGCAGGGGCCATGCAACCATTATTGAGCACAATCGCATGGACTTCGTCACCATGCGGTAAACACAGGCTGCCTGATACAGGGATGCCGTTCCTCGCAGACCCGGCACTGACTTGACCATTCCAATATGATTCCCATTTTTGTTTTTAATTATGGTTTTTATTGTGGTTTCATATTATGCAACCATGCCTGCGCCACCCACACACTCCTGCCAATTGCACTTCACTCAGGAGCCTACTTAAACTGTAAGCCTGCAGCCCTCCCTGGGAAGGGTAGGGGCCAGGCCAGGCGCCAGGCCATGGGTCAAAAGGAGGCTCATGCCGTGTGCGAGCTCCCTCTACCCGCAAGGCCCAAGGGCAGGAGGAGCAGCAGCGGCAGGGGCAGGGGAGGTGCCACAGCCCAAGCTCAAAGCCTGCAGTTGCATGCAGCAGGCTGCTCTGCACCGGGAGCATGCGACCACGCTGCAACATGCGCTGACCCGTTCAGAGCAAGGCAAGCCAGCAGACCCCTCTCCCTCCCCTCTCCACCCGCTAGGCCCTGCTCATGCCCCACCCACACCTGCCCAGCCCCGCCTATGCCTGCTTATGTGCTCCTACGCAAAGCAGAAGAAGTAGTAGAAGGAGAAGACGGAAGAGGAAATGAAGGGAAAAAGGGAAAAGGGAGAGAAAAAAAAAGGGAAAAGGAAGAGGAAAGAAAACCAGTATGCAGGACCCGGGTGCATGAAGGGAGGAGGTACTGCCTGGGGCATGGCCTTGTCCACCCCTGGCCCGCCCATGGGACAGGTGGTTGGACTGGAACCCCTAGCTCCCTGCACATTGGTGAGAGTCTGCAGCGGCGCCTAGAGCAGTGCAGTGGGACTGGGCTCTAGGCAGCAGGGCCTCACGCTGAAAACATGCTGGCTGCCCAAACCAGGCAGCGACTGCACTGGTGGGGTGCATCAAGCCGTTGAGGTCACAGGGGGCCTGGAGGGCGGGGCCCAACACCAGGCATTGGGGTGACAACTGACATGCATGCATCTCTCACAGCATGAACCTGTCGCCTGCCCTGAGGCCGACATGGCATTGAGTAAAACTCCATTACCCTGGTTGTCCAAGGCCATGGCTTTCACTAGGGTGCACCAAGTTTGGGTTAGGACATTTTTGGGTCAGGTAGCAGTTGAGGGTACGCCATGCATGCTCCATGCATGGTCACACACGGGCCAATGACCTGGTTGAGGTGTCACAAGAGGAGAGGTGTCACGGGCTGCCTACCTTGAGCATCTCGTTAATCACCCCACACTCCATGTCCACGATGACGGAGCGTGCCTAAGGGGAACAGCAGGCGAGCAGTACAAGCCGTACAAGCAAGTGGGTGGGCCAGCAGGCAAGGATAACAAACGATGCCAACAGTGCAGCTGTCAGGCTGGTGGCGGGCAGGTGGACAGCTGAGTGGGCAGCAGTGTAGGTGGGTGGGCGGGTGGGCAGGTGAGGTTCACCACTTCAGTGCTTCAGGGACTACCTGCTAAGGGTTGAGCTTACACAGGAGCTTGGAGCAGCTGCCTTGTGATGCATGGTGCACTTCAGCAGCACAAAATGATGTTGGGGTGGGTGTGTATGTAGTTGTGACCTTGGCATGCCCTACTCTGAAGCAGGCACATCCAGGCTGATGTATTTGTTGCACACATTGGCAGTGGGTAGCAACATCGTGATGTGGGTTGCCTCTCACTGGCAGAGGCCAGCCTGTCACTCTACTGCTGAAGCTGGGGTGAAGGCTGTAGCCAACGGTGAGACGAGGCCAAGCAGCCGGGCCAGGCACACTGTAAGCACAGCGGACAACAGCATTGCTTACCTTGAGTGTTTGGATGCGGCCGCGCCCATCTCCCACTTCCAGGTTTCTGTGTGGTTCCACTCGGGTGTCAACATTGCGGAAGAAGCTGCAACATGGAGCACCATGCACCAAGCATTGTCAACAACAGGTGCATGGCACTCGTTAGGTTGCATAGGGTGGTGACTGCCTGCTGAGGGCTTCGTCAAAGACGCCCTTGGTGTTGTAGGCTGCATGCTCTCGTAGGGCCAGCTCCCAAAACCTGCACCCAATCTGATTCCCGCATTGCCCGCACTGTATGGTTACTAGCTCGCGGGGCATACGAAACAAAAAAGGAAGCAGATCAAACAAAAAATGGGGCAACTACTTCCTCACTCGCGCAATTCGTAAGTGGTGGGCGTCTAACGGCTGAAGAGCTGACCGTCTCTGCATTTCGTCGCTACATTTCTTCTGTCTTAACATGAAACTAAGAGGAGAACCAGGAAAAAGGAAAAACAGGACATCGAAGGCAATTGGCGATACAGTTAGCGAAGCGAGTTAGGAAAACGCAGCGAAACAGACAGCGCAGACGTAATCGTAATGCCTCGGACAGTTAGGTTGACCGTGAGGCCGACGCGCCGCCAGAACCAAGTCAGGCCCAGCGGAGCATGCAGGCCAACGGTGCAGCGCACTGGACTCACAACCACAATAACACATGGCGCCTTGATGAGGGGTGTATCCGCTGCGGGGTCGTCCGAAGTGGTGGAGGCGCGGATCTACGTTCAACTTGTGCTTTGGGTGGAGGCCTGCAGCAAGAGGGCGCTGCTCGCCAGCTTGCTGTTGGGGCTCATGGTGCGCGGCTGCTTCACGCGTCACTGTACTTGCGGATGGCCAGGAGCTCTTGGAGGAAATCCCTGCTGAGGACGCGTTCATCCCGGTCTTGGCGGAGCGCAACCTGTACCTGCAGCTCGGCCGCGGTACGCCCCCTCCCGGAATGCAGTCTCGGCCCAGCTTAGGTGTGGTTGCTGTTTGGGCCGCGCACCCGGGACTCCGCGACGAGCTCAACGCTGTACCTCGCTAACCGCAAGACCGCAACACCGTCGACGATGTGGGCCAGAAGCTGGAGACTAGCTTTGCCAACAGCCTCACCGAGCTGTTCAAGCGCGGAGTTGGGCAAGCGGTGGCTCTGGCTGGAGCCGGAGTCATCGCTGGCTCACACGAGCACCAGCGCCGCTTTAGGTTGCCCGTGGATGGCAGGCCAGCCTGGACTGAGCGTCAGCGCAGCTGGGTGTCGCGGAGTGTGCGGGGTGACCTGGCTACAGCTGCAAGGCGCACCACATCAAGCTCGACACCCAGGCCATCTATGGCCTGATGCGGGCCGCTGGCATGCTGCCAGCGGACATCACCTCCTTGACCAAGTTAAGGAATGGTGTGGCCGGGCCCAAGGACAGTGAGGTGAATGAGCGTTGAGCTGGCCAGCCTGGCATGTTGCTTTGAGGCATATTGCTGGTGGCATGTTGCTTTAGGCATGTTGCTAGTGGCATGTTGCTGGTGGCATGTTGCTCGAGGCATATTGCTCGTGGCAACATTGACTGATGGTGTTTGGGTGGCTCCAAGTGTGTTGAGTCGATTGATGTTGGCTACAGGTGGCCAACCGGTGGATCGCCTTCCTGCCCGACCAATCCCTCTGGCCAAACGACGGGCAGACATTCGCGCAGGTGGTCCACACGGACGGAGTCACGGTCAGCATGTTGTTCACGCGCCCCAAGCCAGCAGGGCCGCCCGACGAGCTGCCTCGCATGGGCAAGCAGGAGGGCGCTGTCAACCCGCTGGCGCACATGGACGCCGACTGGCTGGGCTGCGACCCGGGCAAAACGAACATGGCGACAGTGGCCCACGAGGAGCGGTACCCCTCCGGCGCTGTGGAGTCCGTGTGGCAGCGCAGTCTGATTGCGGGGCACTACTACCGGCAGAGTGGCATCACGCAGCACGCCAAGGTTTCCAAGGCCTGTCTGGCCGGCCAATGTGCTGTCGCAAGTCACCAACTACACCGCCTCGCTGCAGCGGTACTGGGAGTACGCCGCCATGACGCTGGTGACCTGGCCCGCCATGTGGGCCGAGCTGTCCAAGCCGCGCTGATCCAACGCCAGATTCCGGCTGTACCGATACAAGCAGAGCACGGTGGCCAAGTTCTGGGCTGAGGTGAGTAGGCCGTACCAAGCCAGTGTGTGTGCTAGTGTGTGTGCTCACGATGCTTGTCTTTGCCATGGCTGGACCTGAGCTCACAATGTGTCTCTCCTTGTGTGCCTTGGCTGCAAACTGTGAGGGGTGCCAGGGTACGCTGAAACTCGGCTGCCACAGGTCGCCCCCTGGCCCTGGCCTATGGGTCAGCAGCTTCAGCGGCAGCGGCAGCATTGGCAGCAGGGGCGTGCCCGTCAAGCAGATGCTCCGGGAGGCATGCAAGCAGTTCCCCGGGCGTGTGGTGATGGTGCATGAGTTCCGTACCAGCCGGGTCAGCTCTGCCCGCACGAACGTGATGGCAGGCCAGGCAGAGTCTTTCAGGTAAGACACCCCAGGTGCATGCGCATTGTAGGAGTGGAGTCATGGTCACCCCTCCCAATGAACCACCAACCCCACTCACGGTAAGGGACAACAGCTTTTCCGGACTCATTTCTGCACGGATTTACACGCGCATTGAAGCGTCGGAAAGCGGCTGCGCTCAGCCACACGTTGAGCTGGTCGGGCATTTTGCCGGGTATCCGACCCTGCCGAGCCTGCGGACTTGATGTACGCTGACCCAGTATCTGTGAGCCCCTGATTAACGCGATGGATAGTGCGCGATGTACGAGGAGCCCGACCCCATGTCCAACATCGTGACCAACATGCGCTGGCTAAGGGGCTCTGAGACTAGGCTCTGGGGCTCTGGAACTAGGAGGAGACCACAGTAGGAGCACAGCAGTGGCAACTGCATCAATCCCTTGTTGATTAGGCTCCAAGAGGTGGGATAACCCTCCTCCATGCTGCCCCACTCTATTGATGCCCGGCTGACAACCATGCAACTCAAGGTAACTCTCCAGCCTTGCGTCATTGGCTAGGGAGCTCACTGTGAACCCCCCTGTCAAGATCTCAGCTCATCCTGAGTTATCCCAAGAGGTGTTTCAGAAGCTGGCGTGTGCACATGCCTGCAGCATGCCGACATCCAAGTATCACCCCTACAAACGGCAGGGGGGGCCAGGCTGCCCGCTGTGCGTGTTGTGTGAGGTCTACGGCAGCTGGCAGCACTGGCTGGGTGGAGATTCATGTGCAGGGGGAGGCTGTGTAAGAGGATGTTGAGAAAACTGGGCACCATGCGTAAAGTGTACCGCAGCTCAGGCGACCCCAACTAACAAAAAATGACAGGAAATGATAGGAAACAGACCCCTGGTAATCAAAACGACGCCGCGTCTCAGCCACGTGGTTTCTATTTATGCAGTGGAGTCATAATCAGGCGACCCCAACTAACAAAAAATGACAGGAAATGATTGGAAACCGACCCCTGGTAATCAAAACGACGCCGCGTCTCAGCCACATGGTCTCTATTTATGTTTCGCACATCCCTGGATAGAGTACTCTGTCAGCTATGCGGTGCAGCTTGTAACATTAAATATTATGCACTGTGCTGAGTGCTATGGCGGCTCAAATCTTGACATTCAAATCTTGATATTCATGCCAGTTTTGCTCATGCGGGCCTCGCCGCGACCGACCGCCGCGACCGACGTGGCCCAGTAGCCTCTTCAAGCAGTCAGGGACAGTCGCCGCAGTCAAAACAATGCACATGGCACGCCAAACCGATGTAACGACGCCCCTCCACCCATGCTCGGAAGTATACAAGGCTGCTGCATTGCTTGACCGCTTCGTGAGTAGTACCTACTACCTGGCCACTCGGTAAGGCCACTGAAGGTGTGTAGGCCATTGCTACGTTACCTTGCTCGATATGTTGGGTCCGATCCCTCCCGCCCGCCCTCCGCTTGCGTGTCGAGCTTGTGTCCAACTCCGCCCTGACCCCCTGCTGCTCAGCTGGAGGGGTGGGCAGCCCAGGGGAAGCACCAGCACCAGCTGCCTGCTGCTGCCAGGGGGGTGCAGCTGGAGGGGTGGGCAGGTCAGGGGCGGCACCAGCACCAGCTGCCTGCTGCTGCCCAGGGGGTGCAGCAGGAGTGGGGGGCAGGTCAGGTGCGGCACCAGCACCAGCTGCCTGCTGCTGCCAGGGGGGTGCAGCAGGAGGGGGGGGCAGGTCAGGGGCGGCACCAGCACCGGCACCTGCTGCTACCCCCAGCTCATCGCCATGCAGGGCGGCTACTCGTGCACTATAGCATTGAGGACCTCCTCATGGGCATGCTGCCACTCGGCCTCAGTCATCAGCAACTCATTTTCGGCGTGCACCTCCAAAGCAATAGCTTCAGCCCTCCTTGCTGCGGCTTTCAAGCCATTAGGACTGTGCAGATAAGCAGCCCTTGGTGACTTCACAAGTGCTGCAAGATGAGCACGCCGCCGGCTCTGAACCATGGGTTTGCGTCTTGCAATGACTTGCTAGGGCCAGGGGTTGGGAGGGGGTGGGAAGAGTTGGCGGGGCAGAGAGGGGGCTAGGAGGGGGTGGGAGGGGCTGGGAGGAGGTGGGAGGGGGTGGGGGGGGGGTGGGGGAGGGTGTGGCGGGAGGAGGTGGGAGGAGGTGGGAGGAGGTGGTAGGAGGAGGTGGGAGGGGATTGGGGGGGGTTGGGAAGGGGTGGCGGGGCAGTAGGGGGGCTGGGAGGGGGCGGGAGGGGGTGTGAGGCTTCTGCGTGGGCTGGGAGGTGGTGGGGCTGCAAGGGGGTGCGAGGGGGCAGGGTCCGGGCGGTCGGAGTAGGTTAGAAAATCCTGCAAGGCAGAGTTGGGTCACGCCAAAGTATGTTCCCACAAGCCTACTCAATGAAATGCCGTGCTTTCTTCTCCAACAGCTGTGTCGTTGAGTTACGAACAAAGTAATAACTCGAAAGTCTAATAACTCACAGTGGTCAGCTCACCACATGCCAGTTTGTGCAAGGGGGTCCCTTTTTCTGTGTGGCTGCCTAGAGAGACCTCTATCCATTCGCACTTCGCTACAATGTCGAGTTATTACTTGGCACTCCGACGCAGCCTGCACCAATGAAAGGCTTGCGGAGTGAGCCTGGCGGGCTGAACATTGATTGTACTTCAGGCTCGATGCCAGGCGCAGTTCAATCGCTGATGCCGCTACATACCACTAGAACAATCGATGGTGAGCAGCTGAGGTGTATCCGCGCTCGCTTGCGCCGGCATGGCCTCACTCGCAAGAGTTAACGCGCCGCTTGCCAGTAGATGCACAATAATTCGCAGCTGCCAGTGTGATGAACGCTATCGAAAACGGTTCAGTATCGAAAGAGTACTTGCATGAAGATTACCAACCCCATGTTGGGACATCCTGACTCATAACATAGCTGTAAAATAGCCTCACACACCAACCCTTGACTGTGCCCTGCACCGTTTAGACTAAACATGGCTTGACTTAACACTTGGTTTGGCAATCTTACAAATGTGCATTGACATATATGTCGCCTTGCAGGTGGCTGCTCCCGGTGCGCAGCATGGCGACGCAATCCCGGATGTGCTCAACAAGCAATGGCATCAGGTTCTACGATCGAGACGTGTCAGCCGCGCTCAACATCCGCCGCATTGCAGCCGGGCCGGGCCGCCCTCGCGAGCTCAGCAGCTGGGTGGGCGCCATGCCTAACCCAGGCAGGCCAGGCCAGGAGTGGGTGCTCGTGCGCGACAGAGGCCTGCTGCGGAAGCGGCAGCGGCGGCACCAGCGGCAGCTATAGTGACATGTGCATTGATGGCCATGTGCATGATCATGCCATGGATCAGACAAAAAAACAATTCGATTGCCCCTGACAAAGGGGATGTGTGTGCGATACAGTATGCATAGGGTAGGATAGGGTTCTATCGACTCCTAGGGTTAGGGACCTAGGTTAGGGACACACACCGGTCTCTGACTCCTGTGGAGAAGTGTAGTGTCCTGGATAGGGATACAGGACGGCCTGAAGAGCTGACCGTTTTGCATGTCTTCTGTTTGCCCAGCATCAATGTAGGCCGGCAGCACATATACAAGGCAGTGGTGAGTAGGCTGAGTTTCTCAATAAATCACACAGGCTGCAGAGTGACCCGTGCCTAGCAAGCTGAGGCTCGACCGGGGCACCACAAGCACAACATGGCAAGTGTTAGAGCCTTGAGCCCAAAGATCGGGCCTGCTTCGCCACGCGGATTTTCTAATCATATCTCCACACGCTCTCGCGTGGCGACTGCCTGTCTGCCGAGACCAGGGACAGTGGCAACCGTCTCCCTGTGCGCACTGTTTGCACTGGTGGGCGCCAAATCGTATCTTGCACTTCCTCGGTCATCGCAGCTAATCCCAGAGCTTCTTTGGTTCGATCATAACCATGCATGCTCAGACATCTCCAGTCTCCGCAGCTGCTCCGAGCACCTTTGCCGCCAACCAACAGTACCAGGATGAACTGCTGGCTGCAATCCGCATGCGCAAGGAAGCGTTAGAACCCATGGTATGACCAGTCCACTAGTATGTCAGAAACATGCATACGCCACGTGCTTGCAGCCTGCTCTGAAACCTTTTGTGTGAAAGTGTGTGGGTTGACTATACTCAGGTGCAAGCACCAGATGTTGTAGTTGGTGAAGGTGAGAGCCTCTCACTCAGCTCCTGATCAAGGCTCCTGTTGCAGACCAGCCACTCACGTTCTAATCTAAGTAATGGGTACATTCGCTGGTATCAGGTGCCGTCCCCAGCCCTGCTCCCACGCCAGCGGAAGCTCCACCAACACTTGCTGTGGAAGCAACAGTAGCTGAGCCACCTCAGCCTCAACCAACCGCTGACCCACCAGCCGCAGCTGAGCCAGCACTGCCACAGCCAGCAGCAAGCGCAGTTCTGGCCGCCACCCCCACACCCCAGGCGGCCCCAGCCATGGGCGTCCCAGAACCCTCGGACCCCCTCCCAGGGCCAGCTGCCCAACCCGCTGAGCCAGCTGCCGCACCCGCACCAGCGTCACCTGCTGCAGCAACCCCTCAGGCCCCGGTGCAGGCAGCAGCTGCTGAGGTGGCTCCTGAGGTGTCAGCCCCTAGCGCACCCAGCCCTGCTGTCAGTGGTGGCGAGCCTGCTCCCATGGGTGGGTGGCAGGTGGCTGGTCTGTGAGGAAGCAAGTTGATTTGAATGCTTGAGCATGACCTTGAAATTGCGCATTGAGCCAACCAAGCCAGCACCTGTGTGTAAGGAGAGGCAGAGTTGAGGTCTTTGATGCAATGCCTGCATCACCTTTGCTCCCTCACGCTCACTTGTCACACTTCGCTTTGTCCTGTTGCGTCTCTGGCTTGCAGAAGTGGCCACAACCCAGGCGCCACCAAGCAATGCTGCCCTGGCTCTTGGAGCAGTGGCTGTCCTGGCAGTTGCTGCAGTCGCAGTCGCTGGTGGTAACAAGGCTGCAGACCAGCCAGAGCAGCCAAGCACTGCTCAGAGTCCCAACACGGATGCAGGAGGAGCTGTTACAAGAACAAGCAACAGTGAGAGCAGCAGCACCACAGACACGTCCGCTTAACAAGGCGTGTTGCTGACTGTAGGAGTTGTGAGGTTGTGTCTTGACCACAGTTTCTCTGTGGGGGACAGGCCAGGGACGGCAGTTCTGCCTTTGCAAAAGGGCATCAATGTGGCAAGCACACATGGTGCCTGGCTATCACCCTTATCCATGATGTTGTTGCATGGGCCGATGCTGGTTTTGTTCTACAGTCATCGTCATGGAGTATGACACGCTTGCATTGGAAGTTCCACTAGCATTGTTTTTTTCCTTGTCAGCGTGTTGAGTTGCGTGAGACATGGAGCGAATCATGGTGAGCACTGTGCATGTGCATGTCGCTGTGGTCAACATGATCTACGCTATAAGGAAGGCAAATACTAGCACAATCACTCTCTGACAGGTGTGACGTATGGTCAAACCTACAGGTCGGACTCATGTGTCGCAACGCACGCCTGCCCACAATACAAGGTTACCCTGACCAAACATCCCACTACCATCCATGTCTAACATCGCAGCAACGCACAATGCCAGCACAATGCGCAAGCTCGTGAAAGAACTGAGCGATTTACACGACCAGCCTCCGGAAGGCATCCGAGTTATCGTTAATGACGCGAACGTTTGGGATGTAGCATTCGAGGTCGAAGGCCCGTCCGCGACACCCTTTGAGGGAGGCGTCTTTAAAGGCAGACTGGTGCTAGGCCCCGACTTCCCAGTTGCTCCACCCAAGGTTAGCTCGGACAAGACTTTGCCTTCCCATTTCTCGTTGACTTGGTCAGACTGCGGCTAGTGAGCCTGCCACTGCCAGCTACACCCTGAACGCACGGGCACCTGTACTGTCGACGGTGTAGGAACCCTGCCTAGTCGTTGCCGGCTCCATGCATCACAGCCGCAGGTTTTACTGTGTTAAGCATACTCCTGTAACAACTCAAGTATATTAGCCAAACATTGGTGCAGGTCATGCATCGTAGCCTTCTGCTGTGGGGCTGGCTGACAGAGTTGTGATGGTGTTGACTTCATTGCACTTTGCAGGGCTTCTTCATCACCAAGATATTTCATCCGAATGTATCCCAGAGGTGAGCTCAGAACCTGCTTCATCACTGGTGGCAACTGGTGCCTGTCAGTGGCAGCTGAATGCTTGCAAGTATACTCTTACTGCAGTGGCGAGATATGCGTCAACGTGCTGAAGAAGGACTGGACTGCAGACACTGGGCTTCGCCATGTTTTGGTGGTGATCAAATGTGCGTATCTTGCGGGAAGTAGCATCCAGCCTAGGCACCCGTGCACCTGACCATGCACTGCAAGGCACCTCAATGCCTTGCAGGCCTTCTTGTCGACCCCAACCCGGAGAGTGCACTCAATGAGGAGGCTGGCCGACTGTTGCTGGAAGATTACGAGGAGTATGCTGGTAAAGCACGCCTAATGACCAGCATTCATGCTCGACGAGGACATGGACCCTTGGCCACCAGCAATGGGCATGCAAATTTTGTTCCAGTCACCGCAGCTAATGACAGCTGTGCGACACAGAAGTCGAGCGTGATCACCGATATCAGCATGTCGCCAGCCAGCAAGAAGAGTAGAGGGGACATGCTCCCTAAGCCAGCAGCTCAAGTGGCAGCATCCAAAGTCAAAAAGTCACTCAAGAGGCTGTGAGCTCACCTTGCTCGGGTATCATTGCTAACCAGTCACAATGCATGTTTGCAGCAGGTTTGCAGTCCTTGTCATCTGTCTATTTATCCCTTGCCACCATTGAGTAGGGCATTTCTCTACATTGGTGATCAGTACTTGACACATAGTTATTCTTGCAGGGCTTCTTGCAGCTCGTTGTTTTGTGAAGACCATTGGGTCAGCACCTTGTGTCTGTCTGATTATTTGTAATCGGCGACCCACATTTTATGACTGTCTAGAGAACGCCACTTAAGAGCCACTGTAGCTGGTAAACTGGCGTTACTCCTTGTCACCCACTGCGTTAGACGGCATTGAGGCATTAATGAACTACTGTGAACTACTCTCTGAACTACTCTCTGGCACGCTTGCATGCCTGGCGCATGGCGAAGAACATGCCAGCCCTCATATGAGTGGCAGCAAAAGCAGGGGTGGCGATGGGGTTGAAGTGCTTGCCTAAGTACTTGAACTCTCTTACCACAGGCAGGATCTCATGCTTGTACCGAATGTTAGGTGCTGCAATTTGTGAGTTGCCATTGAAGACCATCACCTTTGACTTGCCCACATTGACTGAAAGGTGTTTCCTGTCTGCAAAGCCTTGAAGCTGGCAGACCAGCCGCTGCAGCCCGTGGGACGAGGTGCTCACCAGGGTCAGGTCATCAGCATACATAAAGTGGGTGACAGGTGTGCCTTGCACTCTCACAGCATCAACAGGACCCAGGAACTCCTTACTAATGTCGTGAACATAGAGAGCAAACAAGAGTGGGCTGATGGGGCAGCCTTGCTTGACACCTTGGTCTGGAGTCACTGGGGGGGTGCGGTGGGGGCCATCTATCAGCACATAGCTATCATCCCTATACAGACCCTCCAGGCAGGCAAGCAAGGGCTGTGGCAGCTTGACCCCAACCCGCAAGTGTTCCCACAATTGTTGTCAAGGTATGTGGTCATAGGCCTGTTTGAAGTCAATGAAGGCAGTGAAAAGCTTGCGGTGATTGGCATCTACGTTGGCCTGAGTTGCTTGGCCTGAGTGCTTGGCATCTACGTTGGCATTGAGGCATTG
>JASKMD010000008.1:17097734-17159003 GCA_030144725.1 Haematococcus lacustris | reverse complement strand
TCACTCCTACAAATTAATCCCTGCGTCCGTCCCTGCGTGTTGACCAACCTTGTCCGATCGGGCTGAAATTTTGATAGATGGTAGTTTGCAGAAAATAAAACATATTTTTCAGATAAAATGTTTTAAAAAAATCAAAGGCGGCTGCGCTGTGGCCCTGTGGCTAGAGTGCAGGGATGAGTGCAGGGATAGGTTGCGGGCCACAGCGCAACAGCTTTTGGATTTTTCCAAAAAAATTTCCTTGAACAATATGTTTTATTTTCTGAAAACTGCCATCTATCAAATTTTCAGCCCGATCGGACAAGGTCGGTAGAACGCAGGGACAAACGCAGGGACTAAATTGTAGGAGTGTTGTGTTGACCTTGCAGCACACACCCATCTCCAAGCCACAGGGTGTTCGCACATCTGACAAGGCCACCCGTGATCATCCTATTCATCAGGTGTGTTCACCACTCTGTTGGACCACACAGTCTACTGACACCATGCCATGACATGCCTGCCATGACTGCATCCCTCATATGTTGTGAGGCACCCTGCCGTTGTCCACAATCACTGATGCACACGAGCCCTTGGGCCTGTGCAACACTAGTTGCATGGAATTCCACACCATGCTGCCTGCCATGATGTCTTGAGCCATGAAGGATGTACGCTCTTCACCTTCTGGTGTTCGTTACAACCGTCCTACTCCTTTCCGCATGGACGATGAGGATCCTGTTGAGGTGGAGGTGAGCATTGACACTACATCACCACAATTGCACAAGTCATCATTACATTCACACTGCCACACTACCTACCTGGTGCAACACGCACATCACTGATGGGTCAATGCTATGATTTCATCACACTGCACAATATGTAAATGCTGCATTGCATGTACTTCTGGCATGTGTATGAAACGTGTGCCTAATTGTTGCAACAACAGTGGAATTGTCCACATGTGCTTCATTGCTCACAGCCAACATATGTGGACGTACGTGTACGTCGCCGCCTGCAGCCAAACATGGGGTCTCCAAGACTTGTAAGCCACTGTCCTCCTAGGACACACCAGCTATCATGCATGCTGAATGTTTCAACTCCACAACCCACTCAACTCTGTATTCATTGTGCTCCATTGTCGTCATGTAGGACCCACCAACACTGGACTCTAATGTACGTAGCGTGCGACAACGTACAGGCAGCATGCCAAACACCCATGCACCTGGTAACCAGGTATGGTAGTGATGGTACCCACCAGTTAGTGCCTTAACAGTGTCACACCACTAACATATGGTGCTCATTACTGTGTGGTCCACATTTTGCAGCGCCCAGATGTTGAGGCACCTCAACGACGACACCTACTGCCCAATGTGCCGCTAGTGCGACAGGTGAGCCACTCTTCCTCCAACCCATGCCACCATCACTACATGCAGTGCACAATGACTTTGCCAAACTTCATGCTACATACTGCATGCACTGTAACTCCTCGTCTTTGCCATTCAGGTCCCTCCTAAAGACGTCATTGACGTAGACTCTGACACCGACTCTGTGAGTGCTTCAGAATCAAGCACAATTGGCCACAGTCTCTCACATGCTCGTGTTAAACAACATGTTCAGGAACCACTGAGCGCAAGCAACAACCGCCACTCTGATTCTGAAGATGCTGACATCATCCCCCGTCGCAACATCCTCGCTCGCCCACCGCTCCCAGTGCGTTGTGTCTTTCACATGACCTAACAATCAGTCACAACCATTCTGCTGTGCTGTCCCCATCTCCTATTCCCACATCCCCTACAATCCAGTTCAGCTCAACTCTTGCTTCACAGGAGGTCTTGGACGATGACAGTGATGATTCAACCTCACCCTCCCAAATAGATCCAGTACCAGAGTGAGTACATCTACCAACCCCTTGTCGTACATGTGTTTCAATGAGCTTTGCCCTCCCAACACATGTCATATGTGTTGTTCGACAGGCCCACCTTGTACCTTGAGTACGATAGCTCAGTACGTGCATCGGTTAAAAAGTATCAGAAGCACCACATCAAGGTCCTTATCAGCAAGGACATTGACACAGCACCCACCAAGATCCGGGCTTTTCTGCGTCAGCAACTCAAGTCAAAAGGCGCAACCAATGCCCCCTCTCGCGTGACCTGGGGCACCACCACTTTGTACACGTCCTGCAACACAAGTGCGTGATCATCCACAAGCATGACGGCTGCATGACTGAGCGCTTACATTGCTTCTGCACAACTCAGACTACCACTTTCCCTATGCTATTCAGCATGGAAGTACCAGCATGTCAATGTTGTATGCCAACGACGATGCTACTATTGCCTGTGCAGCTCGAGTGCACATGTTGTTTGGGTATAGAGATGCAGAGATCAGGACATGCTAAAATGGGATACATGTGCATCCATGTTGAATACGGTGCAGTGTTGCTACTTGACAAAGAGGCATGGCTAATGCGTACTGACACCGCAATGTCAGTAGCATGGTGTAAAGAAATATGGAACTTAAATTGGAACCACAGGCGCATTAACTCAGGGCCCATACCTGGCACGCCTGCAGTGTTAAGCCAAACAGCGTACCTGGTCAGGCACGATTGCGGCTGGGGTATAACGCCAACCCACGTACCTGGTCAGGCACGCCTGCTGCTGCCAAGCCGCGTACCTGGTCAGGCACGCCTGCGGCAAATTATGGAATCTAACGTTAGATTGGCTTCCTATATCTAGCCTAACCATTGCATCTCACGTTACATCTACGTAGATCTACGTAGGTAGGACAATCCCTAAGCACAACATGTAGCGGCAACATGCACATAGTACAAGGCACGGGCTGTATAAACACATGCACAACTATGGCTAGAATGTCACCATAGCTTGAAACTTAACAGTCGACCTCTTGGTTTATGTAGTAGATAGTTGGCAAACATGGAGTGTTAAGCCCGCCTAAAGACGCGAGGCCGAGGTCCGAGCGCGTAACAGCCCGAGACCTCAGCCATCGGCAGATCCTACACTTCAGTGACAAATATGAGCAGAGCCAACACTGTGGCCATGTGGAAGACGCGGAGCGATGGCGTGTGACCTTCCCGCGCATGTGCTCGAGGTCTCGCGGATGTTTGAACCGCACGGGCATGGCAACTGCTCACTCTCACCACGCTCACTCGTGCGCTGCAGGAGCTTGGATTGTTGCTTTCTCCATTGGATTTGCTAAATGCACGCACAGCATGCCGCTGGTGGTGAGCACAGAGAAATCCATTTGACATGAGGTGCAAGCCTGGAAGCTTGCAGACTTTGGTGCAAGCCTGGAAGCTTGCCCCGGCTCTCACAGGCGTGCTCACATTGCTCAGAGAGTGACATGCAAGCCAGGAGGGGACCTGCTGGACCTGGTGGTGCGGCCACAGGCGCTGTTGACCCAGGGTAGGGGGGCATGGCCGCATGTGAAGAATTGGCTAGCAGCTGGGGCGAGGCCGTCCCAGCTACTACTGTAGAATGATCCCTCCAATTGCTGCCCCTAGTCGAGCTAGAGCAGCAGCCTGGGTGAAGAAAGGCAAGAAAAAAAATGAAAGAAAGACAACACCGTTGATGGCCGCGTCCATTTGCGTGAGAAGGGTGGCATCTGGTGTGACCCTCTGCTGCACCAGGGGGGCTGGAGATGTTCACAGCAGGCGGGGCACTGCCACCAGCTGTGCCAGCGCCACGTGTGATCACACACCCACACCCAGAAGCAGGTCTCACTAGCAGGTCTCACTAGCAGGTCCTACTAGCAGGTCTCACTAGCAGGTCTCACTAGCAGGTCTCACTAGCAGGTCTCACTAGCAGGTCTGGCATGTCTGCTCCACTTGCAGGGGTGGCTGCCACCTCCCTTGCAACCTCCCATGCTTCCTCTACCAAGCCCCTCAACAGCTGGGCAGCAAAGCTGGTCGGCCTGCGGGTCGCCTTCCCAGCAGCTTCCGCCTTCCTCTTGTATGTGGGCCCGCGCGTGGCAGCCCACTGCCTGGCAGCCCAGCTGCAGCAGCTGGCCGCCAGCCTGCCCCACACGACCCAGATGGAGGTGCGCTACCTGCTGGCGGAGGAGGCGGGGAGGCTGCCACCAGACTGCACCCCGCCACCTGCTCCAGTCCCAAGGTGCAGTCCACACGGCCTGGTGAGGGTTAGCGTGAGGCTGGCCCTGGCCCTGGCCCTGGCCCTGGCCCTGGCCCTGGCCCTGGCCCTGGCCCTGGCCCTGGTTCAGGCCCTGCCCTGCCTGTTGACCTGGCCTGCCTCACCTGCTGCCTGCCTCACCTGCTGCCTGCCTCAGCCGCCTGTGCCCTATCCGACCCTCTCCCCTCTGCCTGCCTGCCACCCAGGGGCCTAGCTCACCTTAGCCACCTGCAGCGCCTGACCTTGGTCATGACCTGCCGCTCCTCTGCCTCAATAGGGGCGGCTGACCTGGCCTGCCTTCCTAGAGGCCTCAAGGAGCTGCGCATCGCCACAGGTGGGTCTAAACTGTGCCACCCACCCCTGCCCACCCACCCACCCCTGCCCACCCACCCACCCCTGCCCACCCACCCACCCCTGCCCACCCACCCACCCACCTCTACCCACCTACCCTGCCCACCCACCCTGCCCACCCTGTAGGCGACCCCGAGTGCGGCCTGACGAGCAGCAGCCTGGTGGCCCTGGGCCGTGCCTGCCCCCACCTGAGCTTGCTGGAGGCCGAGGTGCAGCCCTACTCCGTGACAGCCTGCGGCTTGCGAGGCCTGCCCCGAGCCCTCACACAGCTAAGGCTGCAGGGGCTGGTGCCGCTGAGGAGGGGGGAGGGGCAGGCCTTGTGTGCCGCCACGCCACAGCTGCAGCAGCTGGCGTTGGAGGTGAGGGGGCTGGGGCCAGGCTCAGGGCTGCAACAGATGCTTGCTTGACACTGGGAACCACAGCTGGCCTGTATGGCCACCCTGACCTGCTGCTGGCCCTCCTGACCTGCTGCTGGCCCTCCTGACCTGCTGCTGGCCCTCCTGACCTAGCAGGTGCCCAGCGATTGCTGCGAGCATGCGGCCAGCCTGCTGCAGCGTCACCCCTGCCTGACCCGCTGCCACCTAGAGCTGGACCAGGAGGCCTCTGACGAGGATGACTGCGCCCTGCTACAGCTGCAGCAGCTGCTGGCTGCATGCAGCCACACACCCCTGCAGCAGGAGGGCCAGAGCAGCCTTAAAAGCGCAAGGGCAGGGCCAGGGCCAGGGGCAGGGCCAGGGCCAGGGCCAGGGCCAGGGCCAGGATTAGGGCCAGGGGCAGGGGCAGGGGTGGTCAAGTCCCAACCCCATCTCGAAGGCCTGACCCTGACTGGCTTCACAGTGGCAGGGTCTCAGTGGCCCCCCCCAGGGCCTGACCTGCTGACCACCCTGGCGGCCTTCACCACCCTGACCTGCCTGAAGCTCTGGGAAACCCACAGGCTGCCGCCCGACAGCTGGGAGGGGGTGGGGGGCACAGGCGCCCCCCGGAGCCCTGCTGCTGCTGCCACCACCGCCGGCCCTCCTGCTGGGTGGGGTGTGGGTGTAGGGGGCGCTGGCAGCTCTGGCTCAGTGCCTGGTGTGGGTAGGCCAGGAGGGCCGTCTGGTGGCAGCAGGGCTGCATGGGGGGTGTTGGAGCCTGGGTCAGAGGCCAGCTTGATGATGGGGGGTGCGCTAAGGGGCCTGGCGGCCTTGTCGAGGTTGCGCAGCTTTTGCATCGCTTTCATGCCGGGGTGTGAAGTGCACGAGCTGATGTTGACACCACAAGTGAGGGGGGAGGGGGAGGGGGAGGGGGAAGGGGAGGAGGGGAAGGGGGAGGTGGAGAGCTGCCTCCCACCCAGCGCTGCCCACCCAACCGCTGCTCCCTCCCCCCTGCAGCTGCCCCCCCCCCCTGCCTCAGCCCTGCCCCCACTGGTGTTCCCCTGCAGGTGCTGGGGGAGCTGAGCTCTGCCTGGCGCTGCCTGACCGCCCTGACCTCCCTGCACGCCACCCCTGCCTTGCCCCAGCTGTCATCCAGCCTGGCCAGCTTCCCCCGCCTGCAGAGCCTCAGCCTGCACCCCTGCTCCCTCACCACCATGGCAGGGGGCTGGAGGCAGCAGGCAGGGGGCCAGGGCTGCCCAGCAGGGGCCCCCCCCTCAGCCTCCCTCTCAGTCAGTGCAGCCCAGGCTGCCAGCAGCACAGCTATGGCAAGGGAGCATCACAGCAGCCGGAGCTGCCCACCTGGTGAGACATGAGCTGCTGCCCATGCCCAGCAGTATAAGACCGAGGCTCAGCCTGACCCTGACCCTGACCCTGACCCTGACCCTGACCCTGACCCTGACCCTGACCCTGACCCTGACCCTGACCCTGACCCTGACCCTGACCCTGACCCTGACCCCGACCCTGACCTTGAGCTTGCCCCCCTTTGCCCTGCATCTCCTGGTGCCCTCCTGCCCACCCCTTCCCCTCGTAACGCACTTTCACCATCTGCTGTCACCTCTCCTACCCCCACCTTCCTGCCTGCAGCAGATGTGGAGGTGCGCCTGGCTGCCCTGCTGCCTGCCGCACTGCAACTGAGCCCAGCAACAGGGGGCCAGCAAAGTCCAAGCAACGCCCCCCACACACCCACCCCACACCCTCCCCCCAGCCCTGTTGACATCAGCCTCCTGCCCCCCAGCCTGACCAGCCTCTCCCTTCATGACTGCTCCATCGTAGCCTCCCTGCCCCACCTGCCCTGCCTGCCCAGCCTGGAGGACCTCACACTCTCCAGGTGTGACCTGGCACGCAACCACAGCAGGTGCAGGAGCTGCGGGGCCTGGTCAGGAGACCCCGGGATCAACTCCCCGCTGGCTACAGTTTTGGCGGCTGCCTCAAACCTGCAGTCGCTGGCTGTGTTGAATGTGCCCAGCGTGTCCCAAGCAAAGCTGTCAGCGCTGGTGCTCAGCGGCACCCTGCCTGCCCTGACGTCCCTGGACTTCATGGGGGAGGTTGAAGCTCGGGGGGCTGCGGGGCATGTTTGGATAAATGACCCCGCGGTGGCAAGCAGCCCGGCCGCAGGCAGCCAGGCAGGCCGGCAGCTGCAGTGCTGCCAGGCCGCCCCCAGGCAGGCGGCAAGGCGGCAAGAGGGGGAGGGGGACCTGCAGCAGGGACAGCATGCAGCCAGTTGGCCTGCCGCTGACACAGACCTAGAGTCAGAGGACCGACCGGGTCAGCAGGTCAGCCCACTCGCTTCACACCCTCCCGCCCTGCAGGCCTGCAGCGCTGCCCAACACGCCAGCAGCCCGCCTGAGCTCACCTTGCCTAATCAGGACACCCCGGGGGGCCAGGAGCGCCAGGAGCTGCCTGGCGGAAGCAAACACCACGTCAGCCCCCACCGCTCTTGCGCCCCCTCTCCCACTGCCGCCAGCCTGCCAGCCTGCCCTCCCCCCCATCCCAGCAACGCACCTCCCCACCTCATTGACCGTCAGCCAAGCAGCCCCTGCTGCCATGTGGCCCAGCACATGCTGCCGTTGCCCCCTCTGCCGGCTGCCGTGGCTGCTTGTGCCGGCGGCCCCTGCCCCCTGCCTCGCCTCAAAGTGCTGAGGTGGCGGACCTGGATGATTGCAGGGCAGCCGGCTGGCCTGGGCGCAGGGACGGAGGGTGGCGAGGCCGGCTGCCTGGGCATCCTGCGCAGCCGGCCACCTGTGCTGCAGCTGCTGCACTTGTCCTGGCACCTCAATGAAAAGGCCAAGCAGCAGGTGCTGGATATAGCTGCCAGCTGGCTGCCGTACTGCGCCGTACAGTTTCGTTAATTACTATAATCCGATCAAACTTAAAGAGCAGCAGGCACGATCACTTACAATAAATGTGCGAGTGCTAAACATAGGAGAAGCAGTGGGGCATGTCGGGCTTGCTCTGCTCCCTGTGCTGCCTCCCGTCGCGCTGTCGAGGAGCTAGCTAGCGGTCAGGTGTCCAGCTAGCTGGGCCTAGACGTGGTCACCAAGGCTAGCTTCACAAACAAGGCCTATAGTACTTCTGGGTGCATGAGGTGCGTGGTGCAAGCAGGCAACGACATGCAAGCCATGGCCTGGGCGCTGAGCAGTGGGCTTGGAGCAGCTGGGCTCCCTGCAACAACTGGACAGCTGTGAGTTTATCTTGTTGATGTATGCCACAGCATACGTGTACAAACTGCATGCCACCATGCATGTCCAGACATGCGCGACGGTGAAAAGCAATGACGTCAGCAACCAGCGCGGCTAAACAATTGATTGTTGCTGCTGCTGGTGTGGGAAGTGTCTCAATCCACATGCCCCAGCACACCTCCTATGGCAGTGCTAAAGCCCGGGGTGGAGCCTACCCTGCAGCCTACCATACGGCGCAGGCCCAGCAGCTGGTGTGTCCCAGCAGCAACACCAAGCTGACAATAGGACAATGACGTGGCTCCCACAGCCAGGCAGGCAGGAAACTGGGCGGGCTGGATTGTGCAACTGCCTTGCTTGCCACCACTGCTCCCCGCTTCCCCTGAGTGTGAGGATACAATGCAGGTGACAGGGCAGATGGTGGAGACTCCACGGTCAGCAAGAAGACATGGCTAGACACGGCCTGCTGCTCCGCTCTTCTCACTGTTGGCGTCAGGCAGGGAGGGCTGTGTGGCCAGGCTGTCCCATTGGACTGCTGCGGCCCTAGGGGCTGCGGCACACACCCAGGTACAACTAAGTTGCAGTCCGAGTCCCAGTCCCAGCTCAATGGGGGCGGTGGGTGCTCCTATGCAGCAGCAGCTGCCTGGCAGGCAGGGGGGGCCAGTCATGAGGCTGGCTGGGCAGCTGGCTGGCTGCATTGGGGCCCATGGCCAGCCTGGCCAGCCATGCGCTGAGCTGTCACACCGCTGGCTTCATGGTCAGCACAGCACTCACTTCACCTCTGCAGCCGCTGGTGTGCCTGACATGCTGTTGATCATGGCGCCCATGCCACCATTCTTGCGCAAGTTGGTCAGGTATTGGTTCTCTGCTTCCTCTGAGTGGTACACACATGCCACTTCTGGCGAATTCTTCAGGTCACCCATGTATGCGAAGGTGTTCATGCGGGACTTGCACAAGTCCACTTCGTGCGGAGTGACCAGCTGCTCACGCTCCAGCATGCCCACATTGGCTCGCCGGAGCACACAACCGCTCTTTATGACTGGCTGGGTTGTGTACACATTGAACCTGCATGCCGCACAGCAGCGCCCATGCTGCAAACTTGCATGCTGCAGCTAGTTTGCTTGGAAAACACCGCGTGGTGGTGTTCATGTAGCTAGGCTGTGCTGCATGGTTGAGATTGAGCATCACTCCCTGCTGCAATGCTCCTGAGGCGAGCATGAGACCTGCTGTCAGCCTTGACCTATGTGTGTCTGTGACTCTAGCACCCACGGGTTGAAGGTGACATACAGCTTCATGTCGAACACTGAAGCTGAGTAGCCATTGGCCATGCAGATGTCCGCATTAGGCGTGCTGCGGTCAATGATCTCAGTGGAGGAGACATTGTTAGGGCTCAGCGTGACCTCGGAATCGAAGTACACGCCAAGCCCTAGCCCTGCCACGAACGCCGCTGCTATGAGAGCGTTGGCATAGCTTCCGAGCTCCTGCTGCGGCTTCTGTGGGGTGGGGGGCGGGGGCTGGTAGTATCCTTGCTGTTGCTGTGCTGGTGGTGGAGGGAAGGGCGCTGGCGGTGGTCGGGGCTGCACAAACGGAGACTGTGCTGCGGGTTGTGGATCAATTCGACCTTGCGGTCGCTGTGTTTGAGCTGCTAAGGCAGTCGATGCCCGTCGGTGCACTCGCTGATTGCACCTGGCTGGGACTGGGCTGCCCGTAAGGGCAGCCCCCCTGTTGCATGGAAGTGGGCGACTGGGAAGCTGCATTGCAGAGCTACTAGGATACCATTCAATTATGTCTCGCGCTTTGCTTCTCGCTCTGAACCGTTCAACCGAATGGTGGTTGAGCAGAGATGGTGAAGCACGGCCATTGCATCGCGTGCTGGGACGGCTCTTGTGGAAATGCTGCAGCCGTCAATGCAGGTAGCGTCGGCGCACGGCCTTACAGGCACCCTCGTAGCTGCTCGCAGCTGCACGCTGAAGTCGAAATGACTCAGCGAGCTGCTACAAGTACCCATTGTAACAGTTTGTTGCGCGCAGACAAGATGCATGCGCAGCAGCCGGCCAAGGCACATGTTCAGGCGTGTCACACCCCAGGCAGTGGCTTCGCCAGCGACCTTGGAGGCAGAAGCACCACAAGAAAGCCAGCTGTCCGGCATTGCCCATAACATCACACATGTGATTGGCAACACACCAATGGTTTACCTCAACAGAGTGACAGCAGTGAGTTCATGTGGGTCCCTCATGAACATGTGGGTTCCCCATCTCTGTGTCTGTGTGTGTACACGATCCTGTACCTCATCGTGCATGTGTGTGTATGCGTGTCACCAGCATGTGGGTCCTTCATCAACACGTGGAGTCCCCCACCAACATCCCGCATGTTGCTTCCACGTGTGCAGAACCATGTCACAGCGCTCTTGAGCTGGGTTATAACTGACAGGTCACACCACTGGCTGCAATGCAGCAAGGCTCGCCCTGTGCACAGCGATAATCACCACAGGGCTGCCTGCAGCAGTGCTGCACTCCGTGCTGCATGGCTGGTGTTGCACGCTGCCATGCAGGGGTGCCATGCCAAAGTGGCCGCCAAGCTGGAGATCATGCAACCCTGCTGCAGTGTCAAAGTGGGTGCTGTCAGGGGGCAGCCAAGGGGTCAGCCAGGGCTGGTACTCCCACCTGCCACCCTCAGCCTGATTCAAAGCTGTTCCACAACCCATACCCAGATCCGTGTGACATGCACCATGCAGCCATGCACCATTTCGGCACCCATGCAGGACCGTATTGGGCGCAGCATGATTGAGGATGCGGAGGCCAAGGGCCTGATCCAGCCCGGTGAGACGACGCTAGTAGAGCCCACCAGCGGCAACACCGGCATTGGCCTGGCCTTTGTGGCAGCAAGCAAGGGCTACCAGCTCATCCTCACCATGCCCGCCTCCATGTCACTGGAGCGGCGGGTGCTGCTGCGCGCCTTTGGCGCACAACTGGTGCTCACTGGTACGCCCGCCTGCCGCCATGTCTTAGCCAGCAGCAACAGCAGCAGCAGCATTGTGTTCATCACATCGCACTAGCACACATGGCACATGGTACACGTGTTAGTAATGGCAGACATGGGAGTGGCAGACATGGCACTGGCATGGCATGGGCCTGTTGAATGCATGACCTCAAGCCTTAAGACATGACATCACATGGTGGCAATGCATGCTGTGTGCCTGCTGCAGCAGCCAGGGTTGTGCCAAGCAGCAGGGCTAGGGGATGGGAATGCCGGAGCACAACATCTTAGCACTGGCCCCTGAGCTGATAAGCAGTGGAGGGAATGACACGGGCAGGGATGATGCGGTACAAGGCAGTCAAAGTGGCAGGGCTGCTCAGCCTGCCCAGGGCCCTGCCTAGCAGCAAGTGTGTTGTGGCTGGCTGTAACGACAGTGATGTGTGGTGCCTGGTGCTGACCCGGTGTGCTGCCTGTCAGTCCAGGCTATCCAGGAGTAAGGGTTGAGGACAACAGGTGCATGGGTTAGGGTTAGGGCTAGGGTTAGGGTTGTGGTTAACCCTAACCGTAACCCTAGCCCCAACCCTTGCATGTGGATGTGGTGTGTGTTAGGCTGGGTGGGCTCCTAGGTGGGCTGGGTGCCTTGGTGGGCCGCCTGCAAGCCTGCCTGCCTGCTGCCTGTTGTGCTGCAGACCCTTCCCAGGGCATGCGGGGTGCGGTGGAGAAGTGCAGGGAGATTGCAGCCAAGACGCCCGGCTCCTACATCCTGCAGCAGGTGCGATATGCCAGGATGTATGGGTGCCTATCCACCTGCCTCATCCCCCCTTCCGCTCAATAGGTGAACTGGTCTTCTCCCCTACCTTGCACCCCTTGCCCTCCCTCATCTCCTTCAACCTCACCTAGGTCACCCTAGGTCACCCTAGGTCACCCTAGGTGGAGGGCTACACAGCCATACACCCACCTTACCTCAACCCACCCTCGTCCACACAGCAGCATGTCAAGCTCAGAGGCTTGTCTGGGCCATCAGACAGCTCAAGAACCAGGCTGGGTGAGAGGCCCCACGCACCTGATGGCAGTAAGGCTCATGCCTGAGAAGGAGGTCAGAAGGAGGACAGCCAAGCAACTGCTCGGCTGACGTCTTGAGCGGTGTCAGCCATCTCCACCCGGATGGCAGCCAGGCCAGGCCAGGCCAGGCCAGGCCAGGCCAGGCCAGGTTCGAGACCACAGCTGCCCAGGCACCCATACAGGGCACTGACACCCAGACCCCACTCTGGCTAAGTGCTGCGGGAGGTGCTCAAGCCCTTGGGCAGCCTGATGAGAACTGTTTGCCCGGCTGTCTGGTGTGGCTGCAGTTCGAGAACCCTGCCAACCCGGCTGTTCATCGTAACACCACAGGTGCGCTGTCCGCTGCTGCCAGGTGTCCTAATCAGGCACCAAGGCAGCTGCATGGGGCATTTAGTTGAAGAGGCCAGAACAGGCATGGGGCACAGCCAGAGGTAACCCGCAGCTTCCACCCAGCTTCCCAGAACCCTCCAGCCCCGCCCCAACCGCCGTGGCCCTGGCTTTCCCTTTTCTGCTGTCTTCAATTGGAGCTGGGTACCTGACTGCCGGTGGCCCCCTTCCCTCCCCCTGCTGCCTCTCCCCTCAGAGCCTGCTGCCCAGTGTGTTGACGCAGGGCCTGAGATCTGGCGGGACACTGCAGGCCAGGTGGACTTCCTGGTGTGCGGTGTAGGCACCGGAGGCACCATCACCGGCGCTGGCTCCTACCTCAAGTCCATGAACCCAGGCGTCAAGGTCAGCAGCAGGGGGGCAGTGGGCGGGCCAGCAGCGGGGGGAAGAGGGCAGGTCAGCAGCAGGGGGCAGAGGACAGGTCAGCAGCCAGAGGCAGGCTGGTGTGTGCTGCAACAACGCAGACCTCCACCAACCTGGGGGAAGCAGGGTGCAGCGGGGGCCAGCAGGGGCCAGCAGGGGCAGCAGGGCCCCTTACCCTGGACAGAGCGCTGGCTGCTGCTGCCTGGCTGCTGCTGCCTGGCTGCTGCTGCCTGGCTGCTGCTGCCTGGCTGCTGCTGCCTGGCTGCTGCTGCCTGGCTGCTGCTGCCTGGCGCTGTCTGGCCTGCAGGCGGTGGCAGTGGAGCCCGCTGAGAGCGCCATCCTCTCAGGCGGCAAACCCGGTCCGCACAAGATCCAGGGCATTGGGGCGGGCTTCGTGCCCGGAGTCCTAGACCAAGCTGTGTATGATGAGGTCATCAAGGTGACATAACCCCCACTCTGCCTTCCCTGCTACCTCTTCGTTCTACCCTCACTCCTGCCTCTCTCACTCTGCCCTCACTGCCACACCAATGAAACCTGCCCTCTTACTCCTACTTTTCCCACTTTGCCTTCACACCATGTTGTCACACCTATGACATCACCTTCAGCAACGCAATGTCAGCCACGCACCGACGATGGCCATACCAGCCATGCAGCATGCTGCAGCTGCCAGCAGCAGCTCCCTCCTCGCTAACTCCCTGCCTACCCTGCGGCTTACGAACTGCTGTGTGGCTTGAGTGCACAGACCGTAGACTCTCTACTTCCATGACCTCCACTCAGCAGGCTGCTGCTGCTGCCGCCCTGCTCTGTGTCATGCCCCCCAGGTGCCCTCAGATGACGCAGTGGCCATGGCCAAGCGCCTGGCCGTAGAGGAGGGTCTGTTCTGTGGCATCTCCTCTGGCGCAGCAGTGCTGGCAGCAGTGCAGGTGTGGCTGCAGGGCAGGCAGGGGGACAGCTGCAGGCCAGCAGGCCAGCGCTCAGCTGGGCTAGATGCAGCCAATGGCCTGGGTGGGGGCCCTGGCTGCAGGCCTGGTGTCACAGCTGAGAGCTAGCTCAGCCAGCTCAGCCACCCTGCCAACACTCAAATGTGCACAGCTTGCCAGGTGGTGACTTGTATGACAGCACCCAGTGCCTGGTGCCGAACAGTAGTTGGCCACCAGGGCCAGCCAGCATGTGAGGAGCGGTGCCTGACCAGCTGCACCCAGCTCCTGCACTCACTTCAACTATAATCGCCTCACAGCCTCATCAGCATTGCCCTAGCAGTGCCATGGGGGTGTTGCAGGTTGCATCAAGACCTGAAAACAAGGACCGCCTGGTGGTGGTGGTGCTGCCCAGCTTCGGTGAAAGGTGGGGAGGGAGTACCTTTGTAGTCAAGGCTGATTTGCCCTGAACTGTATAGCGGTCTCGACGTTGTAGTGGCATTGCCGTACAGGTACCTGTCCAGCGTCATGTTCGCGGATGTGCGCGAGGAATGCGAGAAGTTGCCGATCAACGGGAGGATCCTGGTTTCAGACATTGCCGGCAGAGAGTTTTACGTGCCTGCAATAAGCAGTTAGATTGGGCACAGAGGCGTGTGGCGTCAAGTTATTGATGTATACATGATCTGAGCATGGTGTTACACTGTCTACTGTACACTGTCTACTGTACACTGTCTACTGTCTACTGTCTACATGTCTACTGGGCCATGTCACACTGTCCTCCCCAACATCGTCGTTACACAACCGTCTCCCAGGGAGTCATGCTACTCAGCGACATTGGTGTGGCGACATTGACATGGCCAGAGGGGATGCTTCACTAGTTCAAGTTTGCAGGCGTTGCCAGCGCACCTTTTCCCGTGGAGCACATCAGTGTAGCTTGCAAGCTAGCCACTGCTGTTGATATGCACTGATGACACTCAGCTCAAAAACTCGACATCGGTTACAGAGGTGCTTGCACGCTATCTTTCAGTGCGAAAAGCAGGTGCACCAACCCAATCAGGGTGAGATAACTTCAATAAGCCACATGACGCTGGCAGCCATGATGCTGGTCAGACACACAGCGAGGAGCATAAGGGCACTCAGTGATGTCTTGAATATGTTCGTTGTAGTCTGGGAAGCGTCATCAATGATGCATGATTTTGCATTGCCCATGCATCGTAATGGACGCAGGGCGGCAGCAGTACTTGAGATTGGCAGGCTGGTCTGCCTCTCCTGCGTCATCTCACTTCTTCGCCTGCATTTGAGGTGGTCACGGGCAGCAAGGGTGTCACATATGAAATTAGCAGGTTGCTTCAGCCCTTCAGCAACAATTTTGCTGATGTGTGTCCGCCCCAAGTGACAGCCTTGCTTTAACCATCAATCTGGTACACACTAGGGCACGCATCTTTGACCAGGCTCAAACATTGCACGCTCACAAGGAGTGCTGGCTGACGTGTGCCCCATCCACCTCAACGACACTGGACTGGCAGGCCGGCTGAATGGCCACCAATGCCTCGTGGCTCCTTCCCATTCATAGCCAGGAACCTATGGCTGGCCAGCAATGCCTCACAATTCCCAACTGTGCAAGGCCAGGGCCCTGTGCGTAGGTCACACTGCCCGCCCTGATGTTGGTGCTGGTGTGACCACGCAGACAGCCATGGGAAGCCACGGGAAGCTCCTGCCCTGGCTGCGCTCTGGCAGGAGGGCCACCAGCAAGGCGAGCAGCATAGGCGAGGCAAGCAGCAGGGGCAGGGCGGGCAGCCAAAGCAGTGTCAGCAGGGGGCTCACTCACCGGCTCTGTAGACCCAGTGGTGGGGAGCCCGACATAGACCTTGTAGGCGTCATAGATGCCCCACTGCAGGCCGGTGAGGGTGCCCACCATGATGATGCGCAGGCCCAGGCCACGGGTGCACAGCGCGTACCACCCCATGTCCTTGACAATCTGGCTAGCCTGCACCGCCGGGTTAGGCAACAGTAGGCTAAGCAGGCCACGCCTGCAGAACAGGACCCTGCAAACTGATCAACCTGGATGGCCATTGTCTCACCCCTTGCCACAGTAGGCAGCAAGTGGCCTACATCCAGCTGCATGCAGCCCAACCATCACTGCAGCTGGCTGCTGTTGGACTCCCTAACACCATTCTGCACTGATATGTCTCCATACCATGTGCCCGCACTGAACGAGCATGAACACAGCACGTGCAGTAGGTTGTGTATGAGTCTGAGCAGTGCCAACAACAGTATGCCATGTAATGATGATGACGACGACTGCTGCACTCACTGGGACACCCTTCTGGGAATTCATCTTGGACACCAGGTTGTCTGCTGGGTGCGACACCACTGCGCAGAACACGCCTGCGATGTAGCCTGCCAGGAAGGACACGCCCAGCTGCTCTGTCTTGCTGCACTCCGCCTTGGGCTTGGGGATGACATACTTGTACAGAGCTTGAACAGTGTTCTCAAAGGCCCCTGGGCAGGGTACCACACAGACACAGCTTGCACAAGTCTAACGAGCTGATGGTGGCAACAAGTAAGGGCAGGATGAATGCAGTAGACAGTGTAGGTACTGGCCAGCAGAGGTGAAGCACGCAAGGTGCAGCATGTGTGAGCCAGCAGCTGATGACCCACCAAACTTCATCATGGTGTAAGGGATTTGTCGGCCCCACAGAGGTGTCAGGCCCTTGTATAGCCTGCGCCAAAGGAGGTCCTGACAGTGGCATACATCTCAACCTGACCTCAGTCCATCTGAGCTTCTAGCAAGCGCTGACAAGAGATGCATGATCGATAGTGCTCACCCTGCAACACCTTCTTGTGCCACGAACTTGGGGAAGCCGTCAGTGAGGCCTTTGGCATACCCTGGCACTGTCTGCACCTTGACCTGCAAGGTAACTGGCAATGCAATGCAATCAGCGGGTGCACAGGAGCCCTGGTTGTTCAAGGCTGTGTCACAAGCCCACCTACCTTGACTGCCTCAAAGGGACACAGCGCAATGTCTGCAAAGAACTCTGCACTGGCTGAGCCTGCCAGGTAAATGGCATTCTGGTACTTCTTGGTCAGCTCCTCGCCCGCCAGGTCCGAATAATATCTACGAGAATCCCAACACGCGTTAGGTGTAACAATGGCCACTTGCAATAAGAAGCAGCCTGTGTCCGAGCACGCACTTCTTAAAGTACTCGTAGAGTCCGAATTTGAAGGATCCCTGTGCACCATAGCCCAGTAGCGTGGGCGCCCAGCCGCGAACAAGGCCGGCCATGCCCTGCTCCTTGGCAACGATGCCAAAGCCTTGACCGATGCCTCCATATTTCTTGGGATCGACTTGGATATTGCATTTCACAACGTCAAGTGGCGTGACTGCCATATGCGTTGCTCCACAGGCCAGCGCTCCGCCAATTACGCACGCCCTGTATGCAAATATCTAAAGGAACTCAAGGTTTGCGGAGGGTGTTTTCGCTAGCGCTGGCAGATAGTCTAGCAATGTCGGCACAGCTCTTAGAACAATTGCGGCGGTACTCACTGATAAAACTCCTGCGGTGCAAAGAAACGAACACGCAGCATCCTTGGTTGCTTGTCTGCCAAAACAGCGTCTTCAGGGCTCAGAAAGAATTGCAGCTCACCGGCGAGTACATCTTGATCTTGCCAGGTGCGGCTGCTTCCGCGGGCGCGGCGGCCACAATGGACGCCAGCATACTAGGTGATGGAGCGGGCATGTTGCTGTTCTCCGCCGTGGCAATGAGGCCAAGGCTCTGGGCTGCGACCTTGAACATCTTGTGACTAACAACAGCGACCGCGGTAGTGAAGAAAGTGGGTGACAGAGAAGGAAGTCGGTTAGGACGGCAATTTGGACACCCGTCACTCATTACAAATCACGAACAGTAGTTCATCAATGCCTCAATGCCGTCTAACGCAGTGGGTGACAAGGAGTAACGCCAGTTTACCAGCTACAGTGGCTCTTAAGTTGCGTTCTCTAGACAGTCATAAAACGTGGGTCGCCGATTACAAAGATTCAGACTGACACAAGGTGCTGCCCCAATGGTCTTCACAAAACAACGAGCTACAAGAAGCCCTGTAAGAATAACTATGTGTCAAGTACTGATCACCAATGTAGAGAAATGCCCTACTCAATGGTGGCAAGGGATAAATAGACAGATGACAAGGACTGCAAACCTGCTACAAACATGCATTGTGACTGGTTAGCAATGATACCCGAGCAAGGTGAGCTCACAGCCTCTTGAGTGACTTTTTGACTTTGGATGCTGCCACTTGAGCTGCTGGCTTAGGGAGCATGTCCCCTCTACTCTTCTTGCTGGCTGGCGACATGCTGATATCGGTGATCACGCTTGACTTCTGTGTCGCACAGCTGTCATTAGCTGCGGTGACTGGAACAAGATTTGCATGCCCATTGCTGGTGGCCAAGGGTCCATGTCCTCGTCGAGCATGAATGCTGGTCATTAGGCGTGCTTTACCAGCATACTCCTCGTAATCTTCCAGCAACAGTCGGCCAGCCTCCTCATTGAGTGCACTCTCCGGGTTGGGGTCGACAAGAAGGCCTGCAAGGCATTGAGGTGCCTTGCAGTGCATGGTCAGGTGCACGGGTGCCTAGGCTGGATGCTACTTTCCGCAAGATACGCACATTTGATCACCACCAAAACATGGCGAAGCCCAGTGTCTGCAGTCCAGTCCTTCTTCAGCACGTTGACGCATATCTCGCCACTGCAGTAAGAGTATACTTGCAAGCATTCAGCTGCCACTGACAGGCACCAGTTGCCACCAGTGATGAAGCAGGTTCTGAGCTCACCTCTGGGATACATTCGGATGAAATATCTTGGTGATGAAGAAGCCCTGCAAAGTGCAATGAAGTCAACACCATCACAACTCTGTCTTAAGAGCCAGCCCCACAGCAGAAGGCTACGATGCATGACCTGCACCAATGTTTGGCTAATGTACTTGAGTTGTTGAAGGAGTATGCTTAACACAGTAAAACCTGCGGCTGTGATGCATGGAGCCGGCAACGACTAGGCAGGGTTCCTACACCGTCGACAGTGCAGGTGCCCGTGCGTTCAGGGTGTAGCTGGCAGTGGCAGGCTCACTAGCCGCAGTCTGACCAAGTCAACGAGAAATGGGAAGGCAAAGTCTTGTCCGTGCTAACCTTGGGTGGAGCAACTGGGAAGTCGGGGCCTAGCACCAGTCTGCCTTTAAACACGCCTCCCTCAAAGGGTGTCGCGGACGGGCCTTCGACCTCGAAAGCTACATCCCAAACGTTCGCGTCATTAACGATAACTCGGATGCCTTCCGGAGGCTGGTCGTGTAAATCGCTCAGTTCTTTCACGAGCTTGCGCATTGTGCTGGCATTGTGCGTTGCTGCGATGTTAGACATGGATGGTAGTGGGATGTTTGGTCAGGGTAACCTTGTATTGTGGGCAGGCGTGCGTTGCGACACATGAGTCCGACTTGTAGGTTTGACCATACGTCACACCTGTCAGAGAGTGATTGTGCTAGTATTTGCCTTCCCTTAGTTAGCTTATAGCGTAGATCATGTTGACCACAGCGACATGCACATGGTTGGATGCACAGTGCTCACCATGATTCGCTCCATGTCTCACGCAACTCAACACGCTGACAAGGAAAACAACAATGCTAGTGGAACTTCCAATGCAAGCGTGTCATACTCCATGACGATGACTGTAGAACAAAACCAGCATCGGCCCATGCAACAACATCATGGATAAGGGTGATAGCCAGGCACCATGTGTACTTGCCACATTGATGCCCTTTTGCAAAGGCAGATCTGCCGTACCTGGCCTGTCCCCTAAAGAGAAACTGTGGTCAAGACACAACCTCACAACGCCTACAGTCAGCAACACGCCTTGTTAAGCGGACGTGTCTGTGGTGCTGCTGCTCTCACTGTTGCTTGTTCTTGTTACAGCTCCTCCTGCATCCGTGTTGGGACTCTGAGCAGTGCTTGGCTGCTCTGGCTGGTCTGCAGCCTTGTTACCACCAGCGACTGCGACTGCAGCAACTGCCAGGACAGCCACTGCTCCAAGAGCCAGGGCAGCATTGCTTGGTGGCGCCTGGGTTGTGGCCACTTCTGCAAGCCAGAGACGCAACAGGACAAAGGGAAGTGTGACAAGTGAGCGTGAGGGAGCAAAGGTGACGCAGGCATTGCATCAAAGACCTCGACTATGCCTCTCCTTACACACAGGTGCTGGCTTGGTTGGCTCAATACGCAATTTCAAGGTCATGCTCAAGTATTCAAATCAACTTGCTTCCTCACAGACCAGCCACCTGCCACCCACCCATGGGAGCAGGCTCGCCACCACTGACAGCAGGGCTGGGTGCAGGGGCTGCGCTAGGGGCTGACACCTCAGGAGCCACCTCAGCAGCTGCTGCCTGCACCGGGGCCTGAGGGGTTGCTGCAGCAGGTGACGCTGGTGCGGGTGCGGCAGCTGGCTCAGCGGGTTGGGCAGCTGGCCCTGGGAGGGGGTCCGCGGGTTCTGGGACGCCCATGGCTGGGGCCGCCTGGGGTGTGGGGGTGGCGGCCAGAACTGCGCTTGCTGCTGGCTGTGGCGGTGCTGGCTCAGCTGCGGCTGGTGGGTCAGCGGTTGGTTGAGGCTGAGCTGGCTCAGCTACTGTTGCTTCCACAGCAAGTGTTGGTGGAGCTTCCGCTGGCGTGGGAGCAGGGCTGGGGACGGCACCTGATACCAGCGAATGTACCCATTACTTAGATTAGAACGTGAGTGGCTGGTCTGCAACAGGAGCCTTGATCAGGAGCTGAGTGAGAGGCTCTCACCTTCACCAACTACAACATCTGGTGCTTGCACCTGAGTATAGTCAACCCACACACTTTCACACAAAAGGTTTCAGAGCAGGCTGCAAGCACGTGGCGTATGCATGTTTCTGACATACTAGTGGACTGGTCATACCATGGGTTCTAACGCTTCCTTGCGCATGCGGATTGCAGCCAGCAGTTCATCCTGGTACTGCTGGTTGGCGGCAAAGGTGCTCGGAGCAGCTGCGGAGACTGGAGATGTCTGAGCATGCATGGTTATGATCGAACCAAAGAAGCTCTGGGATTAGCTGCGATGACCGAGGAAGTGCAAGATACGATTTGGCGCCCACCAGTGCAAACAGTGCGCACAGGGAGACGGTTGCCACTGTCCCTGCTCTCGGCAGACAGGCAGTCGCCACGCGAGAGCGTGTGGAGATATGATTGGAAAATCCGCGTGGCGAAGCAGGCCCGATCTTTGGGCTCAAGGCTCTAACACTTGCCATGTTGTGCTTGTGGTGCCCCGGTCGAGCCTCAGCTTGCTAGGCACGGGTCACTCTGCAGCCTGTGTGATTTATTGAGAAACTCAGCCTACTCACCACTGCCTTGTATATGTGCTGCCGGCCTACATTGATGCTGGGCAAACAGAAGACATGCAAAACGGTCAGCTCTTCAGGCCGTCCTCTACCATACACTTCTCCACAGCAGTCAGAGACCGGTGTGTGTCCCTAACCTAGGTCCCTAACCCTAGGAGTCGATAGAACCCTATCCTACCCTATGCATACTGTATCGCACACACATCCCCTTTGTCAGGGGCAATCGAATTGTTTTTTTGTCTGATCCATGGCATGATCATGCACATGGCCATCAATGCACATGTCACTATAGCTGCCGCTGGTGCCGCCGCTGCCGCTTCCGCAGCAGGCCTCTGTCGCGCACGAGCACCCACTCCTGGCCTGGCCTGCCTGGGTTAGGCATGGCGCCCACCCAGCTGCTGAGCTCGCGAGGGCGGCCCGGCCCGGCCCGGCTGCAATGCGGCGGATGTCGAGCGCGGCTGACACGTCTCGATCGTAGAACCTGATGCCATTGCTTGTTCAGCACATCCGGGGCTGCGTCGCCATGCTGCGCACCGGGCGCAGCCACCTACAAGGCGACATATATGTCAATGCACATTTGTAAGATTGCCAAACCAAGTGTTAAGTCAAGCCATGTTTAGTCTGAACGGTGCAGGGCACAGTCAAGGGTTGGTGTATGAGGCTATTTTACAGCTATGTTATGACTCTCTCAGCTGGTGTGTGAGGCTATTTCACAGCTGTGTGAGGTGCCATTCATGTAATGAGTCCACTCCTACAATGCACATGCACCTGGGGTGTCTTACCTGAAAGACTCTGCCTGGCCTGCCATCACGTTCGTGCGGGCAGAGCTGACCCGGCTGGTACGGAGCTCATGCACCATCACCACACGCCCGGGGAACTGCTTGCATGCCTCCCGGAGCATCTGCTTGACGGGCACGCCCCTGCTGCCAATGCTGCCGCTACCGCTGAAGCCTGCTGACCCATAGGCCAGGGCTAGGGGGCGACCTGTGGCAGCCGAGTTGCAGCGTACCCTGGCACCCCTCACAGTCTGCAGCCAAGGCACACAAGGAGAGACACATTGTGAGCTCAGGTCCAGCCATGGCAAAGCCAAGCATCGTGACCACACACACTAGCACACACACTGGCTTGGTACGGCCTACTCACCTTAGCCCAGAACTTGGCCACCGTGCTCTGCTTGTATCGGTACAGCCGGAATCTGGCGTTGGATCAGCGCGGCTTGGACAGCTCGGCCCACATGGCGGGCCAGGTCACCAGCGTCATGGCGGCGTACTCCCGGTACCGCTGCAGCGAGGCGGTGTAGTTGGTGACTTGCGACAGCACATTGGCCGGCCAGCCAGGCCTTGGAAACCTTGGCGTGCTGCGTGATGCCGCTCTGCCGGTAGTAGTGCCCCGCAGTCAGACCGCGCTGCCACACGGACTCCACAGCGCCGGAGGGGTACCGCTCCTCGTGGGCCACTATCGCCATGTTCGTTTTGCCCGGGTCGCAGCCTAGCCAGTCGGCGTCCAGGTGCGCCAACGGGTTGACAGCGCCCTCCTGCTTGCCCATGCGAGGCAGCTCGTCGGGCGGCCCTGCTGGCTTGGGGCGCGTGAACAGCATGCTAACCGTGACTCCGTCCGTATGGACCACCTGCGCGAATGTCTGCCCGTCGTTTGGCCAGAGGGATTGGTCGGGCAGGAAGGCGATCCACCGGTTGGCCACCTGTAGCCAACATCAATCGACTCAACACACTTGGAGCCACCCAAACACCATCAGTCAATGCTACCACCAACAATATGCCTCAAGCAACATGCCACCAGCAATATGCCACCAGCAACATGCCTCAAGCAACATGCCACCGGCAATATGCCTCAAAGCAACATGCCAGGCTGGCCAGCTCAACGCTCATTCACCTCACTGTCCTTGGGCCCGGCCACACCATTCCTGAACTTGGTCAAGGAGGTGATGTCCGCTGGCAGCATGCCAGCGGCCCGCATCAGGCCATAGATGGCCCGGGTGTCGAGCTTGATGTGGTGCGCCTTGCAGCTGTAGCCAGGTCACCTCCGCACACTCCGCGACACCCAGCTGCGCTGACGCTCAGTCCAGGCTGGCCTGCCATCCACGGGCAACCTAAAGCGGCGCTGGTGCTCGTGTGAGCCAGCGATGACCCTGGCTCCAGCCAGAGCCACCGCTTGCCCAACTCCGCGCTTGAACAGCTCGGTGAGGCTGTTGGCAAAGCTCGTCTCCAGCTTCTGGCCCACATCGTCGACGGTGTTGCGGTCTTGCGGTTAGCGAGGTACAGCGTTGAGCTCGTCGCGGAGTCCCGGGTGCGCGGCCCAAACAGCAACCACACCTAAGCTGGGCCGAGACTGCATTCCGGGAGGGGGCGTACCGCGGCCGAGCTGCAGGTATAGGTTGCGCTCCGCCAAGACCGGGATGAACGCGTCCTCAGCAGGGGTTTCCTCCAAGAGCTCCTGGCCATCCGCAAGTACAGTGACGCGTGAAGCAGCCGCGCACCATGAGCCCCAACAGCAAGCTGGCGAGCAGCGCCCTCTTGCTGCAGGCCTCCACCCAAAGCACAAGGTGGTCGTAGATCCGCGCTTCCACCACTTCGGACGGCACGACCCCGCAGCGGATACACCCCTTATCAAGGTGCCATGTGTTATTGTGGTTGTGAGTCCAGTGCGCTGCACCGTTGGCCTGCATGCTCCGCTGGGCCTGACTTGGTTCTGGCGGCGCGTCGGCCTCACGGTCAACCTAACTGTCCGAGGCATTACGATTACGTCTGCGCTGTCTGTTTCGCTGCGTTTTCCTAACTCGCTTCGCTAACTGTATCGCCAATTGCCTTCGATGTCCTGTTTTTCCTTTTTCCTGGTTCTCCTGTTAGTTTCATGTTTATTTAGAAGAAATGTAGCGACGAAATGTAGAGACGGTCAGCTCTTCAGCCGTCAGACGCCCACCACTTACGAATTGCGCGAGTGAGGAAGTAGTTGCCCCATTTTTTGTTTGATCTGCTTCCTTTTTTGTTTCGTATGCCCCGCGAGCTAGTAACCATACAGTGCGGGCAATGCGGGAATCAGATTGGGTGCAGGTTTTGGGAGCTGGCCCTACGAGAGCATGCAGCCTACAACACCAAGGGCGTCTTTGATGAAGCCCTCAGCAGGCAGTCACCACCCTATGCAACCTAACGAGTGCCATGCACCTGTTGTTGACAATGCTTGGTGCATGGTGCTCCATGTTGCAGCTTCTTCCGCAATGTTGACACCCGAGTGGAACCACACAGAAACCTGGAAAATGGAGATGGGCGCGGCCGCATCCAAACACTCAAGGTTAGCAATGCTGTTGTCCGCTGTGCTTACAGTGTGCCTGGCCCGGCTGCTTGGCCTCGCCTCACCGTTGGCTACAGCCTTCACCCCAGCTTCAGCAGTAGAGTGACAGGCTGGCCTCTGCCAGTGAGAGGCTACCCACATCACGATGTTGCTACCCACTGCCAATGTGTGCAGCAAATACATCAGCCTGGATGTGCCTGCTTCAGAGTAGGGCATGCCAAGGTCACAACTACATACACACCCACCCCAACATCATTCTGTGCTGCTGAAGTGCACCATGCATCACAAGGCAGCTGCTCCTGTGCCCCTGTGTAAGCTCAACCCTTAGCGGTAGTCCCTGAAGCACTGAAGTGGTGAAGCTCACCTGCCCACCCGCCCACCCACCTACACTGCTGCCCACTCAGCTGTCCACCTGCCCGCCCGCAGGACCACCAGCCTGACAGCTGCACTGTTGGCATCGTTTGTTATCCTTGCCTGCTGGCCCACCCGCTTGCTTGTACTGCTTGTACTGCTTGTACTGCTCGCCTGCTGTTCCCCTAAGGCACGCTCCGTCATCGTGGACATGGAGTGTGGGGTGATTAACGAGATGCTCAAGGTAGGCAGCCCGCGACACCTCTCCTGTCGTGACACCTCAACCAGGTCATTGGCCCATGTGTGACCATGCATGGAGCATGCATGGCGTACCCTCAACTGCTGCCTGACCCAAAAATGTCCTAACCCAAACTTGGTGCACCCTAGTGAAAGCCATGGCCTTGGACAACCAGGGTAATGGAATATTACTCAATGCCATGTCGGCCTCAGGGCAGGCGACAGCTGCATGCTGTGAGGGATGCATGCATGTCAGTTGTCACCCCAATGCCTGGTGTTGGGCCCCGCCCTCCAGGCCCCCTGTGACCTCAGCGGCTTAATGCACCCCACCAGTGCAGCCGCTGCCTGGTTTGGGCAGCCAGCATGTTTCCAGCATGAGGCCCTGCTGCCTTGAGCTCAGTCCCACTGCACTGCTCTAGGCGCCGCTGCAGACTCTCACCAATGTGCTGGGAGCTAGGGGTTCCAGTCCAACCACCTGTCCCATGGGCGGGCCAGGGGTGGACAAGGCCATGCCCCCGGCAGTACCTCCTCCCTTCATGCACCCGGGTCCTGCATAGTGGTTTTCTTTTCTCTTCCTTTTCCCTACTTTTTCTTTTCCTCATCCTTTTCCCTTTTTTTCTTCTTTTCCTCTCCCTTTTCCCTTTTTCCTTTCGTTTCCTCTTCCGTCTTCTCCTTCTACTACTTCTTCTGCTTTGGGTAGGAGCACATAAGCAGGCATAGGCGGGGCTGGGCAGGTGTGGGTGGGGCATGAGCAGGGCCTAGCGGGTGGAGAGGGGAGGGAGAGGGGTCTGCTGGCTTGCCTTGCTCTGAACGGGTCAGCGCATGTTGCAGCGTGGTCGCATGCTCCCGGTGCAGAGCAGCCTGCTGCATGCAACTGTAGGCTGTGAGCTTGGGGTGTGGCACCTCCCTGCCCCTGCCGCTGCTGCTCCTTCTGCCCTTAGGCCTTGCGGGTAGAGGGAGCTGGCACACGGCATGAGCCAGCCTCCTTTTGGCCCATGGCCTGGTGCCTGGCCTGGCCCCTACCCTTCCCAGGGAGGGCTGCAGGCTTGCAGTTTAAGTAGGCTCCTGAGTGAAGTGCAATTGGCAGGAGTGTGTGGGTGGCGCAGGCATGGTTGCATAACATGAAACCACAATAAAAACCATAACTAAAAACAAAAATGGGAATCATATTGGAATGGTCAAGTCAGTGCCGGGTCTGCGAGGAACGGCATCCCTGTATCAGGCAGCCTGTGTTTACCGCATGGTGACGGAATCCACGCGATTGTGATTAATAATGGTTGCATGGCCCCTGCCCCGCCCAGCGGTACCAAGGCTGCAGCAAGGCATAGTACGCTGCCTAAGGGTGAGTCCTGCCTACCCTGACCACAGGGCCCACTGGGGGATGTGCTGGACACGCAGCAGCTCATCTCTGATGTCAGCGGGGCGGGCAACAACTGGGCGCATGGCAACCACTGCTACGGCCCTCAATACCACGACCTGGTGAGCAGGGCAGCCGCATCTCAATGCCAGGGTTCATAGCTGGCGGCGGTGTAGGGGTAGGTTGTCCCATCGTGTTCAGGGAGATTGACAAAATCCAGGTTGCACATGCGGACCAGCAAAGGGGTTGCTAGGCTAGGAGTGAGGGGGAGGGGGGGGCTGCAGGCTGGACGACTGCCATGATGGGGCAGGTGTTGGCGGGCGTTAGCTAGTGTTAACGAGCATGTCATGGCCTGGGTTGTCCTGGTCACCCCCATATAGGCCTGGGGCCCTGGGCAAGGGGTCAAGGGGCAAGGTGGCGGGGGGCTGAGGGGGCAAGGGGGATGAGGGCCGAGGGGCAAGGGGGCTAGGGGGTGAGGGGGCGAGGGGGATGAGGGGGCATAAGCTGAGCTTGTAGTAGAACCAATGTTAGAGGATGGAGCTCCATGTGCCCTCTGCCAGCACATCCTGCTGAGGCCTGCGGTGGCACTGTGCCTAATTAGGCGCCATGTCCTGACTCCAACACAACGCCACCCAGCTCGCTACTCAGCCTGGGCGAGCTCCTGCCTACCCCCTGCCCCCCTACTCGTCTACCTGCCTGCTTCCCTCCCCCCCACCCCGCCCGCCCGCTGGGCCCCCCACCAAACTTCAAAACCCAACTGCCTAACTGCCCACCCGGCCACCCGCCGCTACCTGCCGCCCTGGCTGCAGCTGCTGGACAAGATCCAGCATACAGTTGAAAGCTGCGACTCCCTGCAGAGCTTCCTGCTGCTGCACTCCCTGGGTGGGGGGACGGGCAGTGGGGTGGGCACCTACATCTTGGAGCTGCTGGCGGTGAGGCTGGTCGCAAGGAGGGGGCCGGCAGGGGGTCAGGGGAACAGGCAGGTGGGTTAGCAGGAAGGGGGGCAGGAAGGGGGGCAGGCAGGCAGGCAGGCAGGGAACAAGGCTAGCGGGCAGGCAGGGGCTAGGCAGGGGGAAAGACTGATAGCAAGGTGGGAGTGAGATGGGAGTGAGGTGGGAGTGGGGTGAGGGGGAAGTGAGGGGATGTCTAGAGAGGTGCGTGCTTTCTCTTCGTTTGAACTTCTATTCTATGGCCCATTCTATGGGCTATTGTCTATCCCAGCCTGACGCCACCCTGCCTTATCCCTGCCGCCCCCCGCTCCCCCCCGCCTTCTTCATCACCCAGCCCACCCCACCCCTTTCTAGCTCAGACCCCTGCCCCCCTGCCCTCCCCTCCCCTGCCCTGCCCCCCTGCCCTCCCCTGCTCCCCCTGGCTAGGATCATTACCCTGACGTGTTCCGCTTCACCGCCAGCGTGTTCCCCAGTGAGGACGACCACGTGGTGACCTCCCCCTACAACGCCCTGCTGGCAGCCAGCAAGCTGGTGGAGCACGCGGACTGTGTGCTGCCGCTGGAGAATCAAGCGCTCATCGACATCTGCAACAAGTGAGCTGCCCGGCTGCGGCAGCAGTCAGGCCCTCTAGCTAGGGCGCGCCCATAGAATTTCTAGGTGGCTCGGAACCTGAAAAAGCCTAGAATTCTAGGCAAGAGGGGCCTAGAAAAAACCTTGGAAAAATGAAAAACCTTGGAACCTTGAAAACCTAGAATTCTAGGCTAGAAAAATCTAGACTTCTAGGTTGGCGGTCGCTAGAGGTCTAGGCCTGCCCTGATGCTAGCGGCTGCTGGAACGGGGTCATGACAACACCATCCCTTGCCTGATGCAGCAGCGGTAGCGGCAGCAGTAGCGGCAGCGGCAGCGGCAATGGCAATGGCAGCGGCAGTGGTAGCGGTAGCGTCAGTGTCAGCGGTAGTGGCAGCGGCAGTGGTCGCGGTGGCGGCAGCGGCAGCAGTAGCGGCAAGATGTCAATGGGTGTGTGCACCCCATGGGACACACCTCCCACCTGGAGCATATGCCATGCTTGGCATGCCACTACTGCCACTGCTGCTATGGCTACTGCTGCCGCTGCTGTTGCCGCTGCTGCTGCTGTTGACGCTGCCGACACTGCCGACAGCCTCAGGTGCTCTTTTAGCACAGTGCGTAACAAATGACCACACCCACCACCCTGTGGTTTTCCCTGTGGCATGCACCGGTCACCCTGCTGCACGTAAGACCCTGCAGTGTTTGGTCACACCTTGCACTACATGCTTCCTGGTCACACCCTGTGACGCCTTCAGGCCTGGCCACACGTGTCACACTATGGTTCCTGACCAGGTGGGAGCCAAAACTTGCTGCTGGGGCAACTTCGGCCCAAGCCTTGGAATCTGGGAAAGGTCTGTAGGAGCTGGGATGTGCTCTTTCGCCCCCCACGCCTCTATGCTTCCTGCCTGCATGGCTGCATGCTCTTGGCTTGCATTTTTGCCACCTGTCGAGCTGCATGGGTTTTGTTGCCTGTGCAGCATCCAAACCGTTTGATGCCATGAACGGCATTGCAGCCACCATGCTGCTGAACATGACCAGCAGCATGCGCTTTGAGGGCTCGCTGAATGTAGACCTGAACGACATCACCATGAACCTGGTACCCTTCCCCCAGGTGCGCAAACACCATTGTCATCAAGCATGAGGGTGTGGCACTCGCAGCAGTGACGGCAAGCCCATCCCGGCATGCCCACATTGCTGCCCTTACCTTGTTCGCCTGCTGCACAGATGCATTTCTTGATTTCTTCCATGTCACCCCTCTGCGCACCGAAGGACCTGGCAAAGCTAGCCGCGCCGCGCACCGTTGATCAGGTGCGGATTGTATTACAACCCTTACGCACGGTCTGCCGCGGTGTGCGAAAAAGCAATCGCAGAGTGGAGCCGGGGTTGCGCCGGGGTTGCGCCGGGGCTACGTCAGACTGTGCCGGGGGCCTCGATGATTGACTGTGCAGATTTTCACCGATGTGTTTTCGCGAGAGCACCAGCTGATCCGCGCTGACCCCCGCCATGGAACATACCTTGCGTGCGGTCTCCTCATGCGCGGCGCCAGCGCCAACATCAGCGATATCAACCGCAACGTGGCGCGCATCAGGCCGTCGCTGCAAATGGCGCATTGGAACAGTGATGTGAGCTGATGGTTGCATATATTGAAGGCTGAAAGGCATGCCAAGCAAAGCTGTGGCTGTGCATCACGTGCAGGGATTCAAGTTGGGCATTTGCAGCGTGCCCCCGGTGGGCCTACCCAATGCTCTTCTGTGCCTGGCCAACAACTCCGCCATCACTGCCACCTTTCGCGCCATGAAGGAACGCTTTGAGAAGCTGTACAAAAGGAGGTGGGCATGCCTTGCAGCATGGTCTAATAGGCAAGTCAGGGCAGAGCAAGCACGGAAGCTGGCAGGGTATCTGCAAGGCATGTGGCCGGCCACATCCAAAGTCAATGATAGTGAGTGCAAGGGGAGTTGGTGGTTACATTTATAAAATGTTCATGTCTGTTCATCTCCACGCAGGGTGTACACGCACCATTATGAACAATACATGGAGTTGTCCATGTTTGACCATGCTGCGGAGGTCCTGACAGGCATCACAGCCCGGTACGCCGCCACGGAGCAGGCACAACAGCCACCTCCCATCACCCGCATGCGGCCTCGTGGCCTCTCTTTCATCTAACTCGTGTCCACATACTTACACACCCCATGCACAGCCTAGGACGGCCCGCCCTCCCACCATAGCAAGGCTACAACCAAGGCGCGATCAAACATGGTCACCTGACTTCCTAGCAGCCCAGATGACTTGTGTGAGCAGCTAGGAAGTTTACAGGGCAGCAATGCAACCACACACTCTAGCACAAGCCCAAAGGCATTGGCAGTGTACGCTTATGCATAACGCACTGATAAGCCGCACTCCCTCCCTGCTGCACCTGGCTCAGCAACTAACCCCAGGCCCCCCCATGGGGCAGGTGGCTGGACCGGGACACCGGCGGATGCCTAAACTTACAACGTATTGGGGAGAGCATGCAGTGCCCCCTGGAGCTGTGCAGCTATGAGGGCCTGGAGGCGATGAGTACCAGCAGCGCTACAAGCTAGCCAATGACCGGCAGCCCAAGGGCAGAGGTTGCAGCGGGCAGCAGAGTACCGACGGGTAGTTTTGATGACGTGCCGAGTGGTTTAGGGGGACAATGCCATCGGTGTGGGGTTTGTATTCATCAAGGGTGCGACCGAGGATGCTTCAACGTAATTGGAGTAGTTGAGTAAGATTACTCACAGGTAAACATGTTGTTCCGTATCGAATAAGTTTTGTTTGTCTAGACCTTGTGAGCCGCCAGCACTGTTGCCAGCACGCTCCCCAGGTATAGACCTTGTGAGCTGCCCATGCAAGGCAAGAATACACGGAACTCCTAACGTCGTCGAACAACACCTTCAACCGCTACCTAGTTGTCAACGAGGTCAACAAGATTCATTGTCGTTACGCATTATGATGGCACACACATTAGGACATGGCAGTTTTGTTTGTTTCATGGACTGTTGCCAGCCCCCCTTTCCCTCACTAGGGCCTTTATTTGAGCCGGACCAGTAGTGGCCAATAGCGGAAATATACTAGTGGCTGCTGGTCCAGCTCAAATGATGTTATTGGGCTGTGTGGAGTAAACCCAGTGCACATGGCACATGAGCGCCTACCACCTACATTATTGCCTGACCCGTTAGGGCTATCGTGTAGAGTTGGCATGACAAGACATGCACTAATGTAAGCTGATGACAGCTCAGATGGAGGGGCACACACTACTGTGCCGCAGCAGGCTGCTGCTGCTGGGCCGTGGGTGGCTTGTCTCGCAGCCGCTTGTAGCCCAGGCCAGGGTACTCCTTGCCCTTGGCTGGCCGCGCTCCCTGGTCTGGCCAGTAGCACAGCTCCAGCGGCCGCCACTTGCTCTCCCCAATGCGCTGCATGTTCAGCGCTGCATTGCAGTCCCTGTCCAGCCACCTGCCTGGCTGTGGGGCTGGCTTGGCTTTGGCTGCCTTGCCCATGCCCTTGCCATTGCCCTTGGTGGGCTCAGCTACCTGCTCAGCCTCAGTGCGCTTGCTGCGCTTGGCTGGCGGGGGATTGCTGGGACCTGGCTCTGAGGCTGCTGCCGGTGTGGCTGCCTGGCTGCTGCCTGGGGCCTGTGGGGGCTTGCGGGGGGCCACTACTGGGCACCACATCAGGCCCCGCACTTGCTGGTCACGCTGCTGGCTCCATGCTGGGCGCACCAGGCGCTGTTCCACCTGCCCTGCTGGGGGCTTCCAACCTGCAGGCCTTGTGGCACTGAGTTTGTTCAGCTCCTCCTCACAGGGCTGTTTCTTTCCCGGGTCCTCCTTGTGCTTGTCGCTGCCCTTCCGCTTATCCTTAGCTATAACGCGATGCGCATTGAGACGGGCGGTGGCCTTTTTAAGCAACTTGGGGTTTCCCGTTAGAATATGCGGTCGTGTGACGCTACATTCCAGCCAGATCACAGCTCAATCAAGGCAGCGGGGAGGAATATTAAAGCGACCTTGCCAATCAGGCTTGCCAATCAGTCCCCATCACAAGCCCACAGCCATGAAGCTTGAGCCATGCCAGTGCAGGGCTATGGTCTCATAACACCGTATAGGATTGCATAAATACACCCGATGTGTGTCCTCAGCAACTCTTATTTACAGCAAGTCTTATTCAGGTGTAGGCCAAAACCAATGCCTGACTCCCAGACCCAAAGGCTAGAACAGGTTCTTGAGGCGCCTTGTGTGCCAGATGTGTCATGACAGACGCTGCAGTTAATGCCATGCAATGACGGCATGGTGAGTTTATTCCAGCCAGATCACAGCTGGCAATCTGGGGTACTTCAGTCCCTAGCCAGGACTTCAGCCAGGGAGGGTGGGTGGCACGAGGTGGTGCGGCAGGTGAGGCCTGGCAGGTTTTGCACGATTGCCTAAGGATGGTCCCATTGTTGTGTATATGTAACAGGAGAGCGGCATGATGCTATTCAGGCTGTTGCTTCTGCCGTCACAACAAACTGACTTGAAGGGAAGACATGAGCAGTTCGTGGAAACGGACACAATCTGCATGCGTCTCATTCACAAGTCTTGCAATTAAACTGGGAACAACAGGTCTTAATGTCAAGCACCCCTTATGTCCTGACACAGCACTGCGTACAAAAAGCGCAACAGATGCACCAGCACAACAAGGCACTTCTATGAGGGGGCCAGGCAGGTGCTCTGCAAATGTTCTAAGCATGTTGTCACCACATCCATTTAACAGGGCCAAGGTCATGTCAGTGTTGTGAGTGCCTGACTTGCAGTAGGCTTATGCGCCATTAGCTTGTTAGCAACAAGAGTGCCTGAGCAGACGCAGGCGTGACGTCCTGTGGCAGCTCTAGCTGCAGGAATCTTGAAGTCGGCCGTAGTGCTAGGAAGCGTCACTCGCCTGCAGGGCTGCCACATCAGTGAGGCATGGCATCGTTTTCAACGCATCTCAGCACTCTGCTGGATTATGCGCAGTTCTAGAGTGGTCCATGCAACCACCATTCCTGCCTGTGGGCAGCATATGGGCAGCCTATGACAGCAGTGCACGGCAAACAAAATATGTAAGGTCATCACGTGATGCAGGCCCACTAGTAACTTGTTGGTGCAGCTCATCTGTGCTGCCACTGGGCGCCCCCCCCCCTTGAATGACCTTAGCCCTGATCTCCTAGTAAACTTCCTGATGCCAGCTGTACTGCTGTACTGCGCTTAGTAGCCTCCTACTGCACCTCTTGACACGCTTTCCTAGTCAACCGGCTTTGGTGTGAAAGACAGAGACAGCGTCATGCTGGTGGATGATGGTGAGAGAGCCAAATCACCACCAAGCCGTTGGCTGCTGGGCTGGGGGCGGACGCCCTTGGCACGGTTTCTGGGCATTGCCAGCATGTGCCCTGCTTCAGCAGCTGATGTGCTGTCCTCTCGGGCAGCTTGCCCAAGAAAGGAAACATGGGGCTGCTGATGCTGCCCTGGTTCAAGCGCCCTGTTGCGCAAGCCACTGGTTGCTGCCAAAGAAGCTCCCAAGAAACCTTGTGGCTGATGCTGGCATGCCCCTCGCGCCTCCAAGGCTGAGGCTGGGGGAGTGCAGGGCTCCAGAAAAGGAGCAGCACCTGCCACATCTGAACTACCATCCTGGAAACGTGTGCTTCCCACAGCCTTTAGGTGGCTGTAGCTTTTGCTGCCTGGCAACGGACCAAGGCAAGGGAGGGCATGGGAAGCTCGTAGGGGTGAGTCTGAGCCAGCCTGACCTGCACATGGCGAGTGTCATGGCGGCAGCCAGCATGGTGTCAATGCCTCCTGCCTCGACCCCTGTACACTGGGCATGGGCTTTCAATTCAACTTGGTCTGACACTACACCCAGCAGCTTAATCTCCATTATTGTACACTCCTACTGCTGGCCGCTGCTTACCAAGATTCACCAGCCTGTTAGCAAAGTGTCAGGAGCAGATGCGATGCTCAACTGTCCCTGGCCTTGGGTGATAAGGACGAGATGAGTACAATGGGCAACACCAGCTCATCTCACCGAGTGATTCTCCACGGAGTGACTTGGCAGATGAAGCTGCCAGTGCTGGTGCCGGCGGGACATTGGGCAGCAAGCGCAGCCTTGCAGCACCACGGGTGCCACACGGCTCCACCCACCTGTTTGGCAGGCAGGCAGGCAGGCAGGCAAGGTGAACAGTATCGGTCATGCCCATGGGCAGAGGTGAATTACTCCTTCCTAACTCATTTAGCTCTATTGCTCCTGTGGCACCTCCTAGCTCGTTGCCTAGTCCATAGCAGACGCAGTGTACCTGCACCTTCTTGATTTGACCTGCTGTAAGAGCTGGCTGCTGTGCCTACATCATGATCAATTCAACCCACCACGTGGTCATCAGCCCTTTGCCTTTGATGTTCACACTACCGCGGCATGCAAACTGGTACTCCTCCAGATGACGGACGAGGAGGTAAGTGTCATTGCTGATGTGCACCGCGCCTGGCTCTCCACTACTTTCCATTCGTGAGGCTGTGTTTACGGTGCTGCAGTGCCAGGCAGTCATCCAAGACATACAAGAGCAGCGTCACGCTAGTGCTCACAAGGGTATGCTGAAATGTATGGATGATCAGATGGGTGCTCAAGTGCTGTGACCCAGACTTGCTGGGTGCATCTGGTTTCGTTGCTGCATGCACACTCACACTGCCACAGGGAGATGACAGGGTGCATGCACTTCATCATATTCAAGTGTTCATGACATCAGATAGGTGGTGATGATGGGCTTGATGCCGGCAACTCACTCGCCAAACAGACAAAACCTGCGGCGCAGCTTGCCAACAATGCCGCTCATGGCCCTGCCACTGTGGATGCCTGCATGTCAAGACCAACACACCTCACCACACAAGATTACTATTGAAATGACCACTTATTGTTTACTGCTAGTGAGAGCAGCACATTGGCAGCACTGACGCAGACATGACACATCGCGGCACTCGTTGCATATGTATTCTGCCACCCACCAATGCGGATTTGCACTGGCTGTGCTGTGGTGGGCAACGAGACCTGCAAACAGGGCACTCCTGCCACTAATGAGTAGGCCACACAGCAGGGAGAACAGGAAGAATATGGTGTGGCCAGCTGCAGGTTGAGCTGATACAGGCAGCTCTGTCATACACTTCTGTGGAGCAATTGATAGCCCTGGTGAGCAGTTGATGCAGCAAAGTCAGGAGCTCATCATACGGAAGTAATGAGAGAAGGTCCCAGGCACTGACCTTGTGAGCGGCACTGCGCATTAACATTGCAAAGCGCACAGCAGTGGCAGCATGGTCTGGGTCCTTGCGCATGAGGCCTGTGGCAACCTGCAGGTGCAGGTAGCAGCCCGTTCAATCATCAGCTCCAACAACTAATCGCATGTAGCTGCAAGTTCTGGGTATGCTGTTGCTGCTTGGCTGATGCCTCCCACCATCAGACTATCCCCAATTGTCTCCACTTTGTAGACAGCATTGCCAAAGGCCAAGCACAAGTCATCAAAGCGCGAATACTGCAACAGCAGCAGTAGCAGCAGCCATGTTGCTGGTCATGAACAAGTTTGGTGCAGCTGCTGGTGCAGCTGTTGTACAGGGTTGATGCAGCTGGGGTGGGATCAGTGCCAGGGGACTATTGGTGATGTACCTGTGCAAGGGTTTGCATTACGTTTCACGCCTTACCATGTCATTCAACATCGTCATGACAAGCTGGGGATGGACCTGTTGAGCCATGTCTGTGAAGCCCACCACATCTGAGAGCAGCATACAGTATGGCACAGTAGAGGCATGCTTGGGTCGGGCGTCACATTGGCCACATGTCAGTGGCAGGGCAGCAGAAATGACACCATCATGAGCCTTGCAAACTTGACTGATAAGCATCAACATCAGAACATTGTCACTGCTGCTATTACATGCGTTGTCCCTGACATAACCCCCCCACAGCCCTGACCTGAGAAGATGATGGAGATGTTGTCATGCCACTCCGCGAGCTGACCTGTCAGACCCTGCAGCCCGCCTTCACTGCCAGCCCCCACGCCCATGTCAATACTGTCGGTGCTCAGCAGCTGATCTTGTTCCTCCTGGCTTGACAAGGGGCTGCCTGGCCGCTCAGCCCCGTCACTAGTGCCTTCCCTAAGGTGGGTTGAGCCATCATGAGTGTGGCGCAGGGGTGGACCCTCTGCCTTGCTGTACAGCAAGGAGTTCATGCCTGGCCAGGACAGCCATGGGTTGGCCCCTCCTGCTGTCCCTGCCCGACCCGCATGGTTGCTGCCATCAACATTGCCAAGCTGCCTTTCAGATGCCACTGCCGGTGGGCACGCTATGGCCTCACTGGGCTGTGTGCGGCCATTGCTGAAGAGGGCAGCGCTGAAGCCACATTTCAGAACCCCACTGGGAGTCATCAATGAGTTGAACAGCAGCTGTGACCAAGAGGGAGACGAGGCAGCGTCTTGAGACAAGCCCTCCTGGGATGCCGGCACTTGTGAACGTAGCCCAAAGAGCTCCAGCATCCTGGTGCTGCTGGTATTGGAAACAGGCATAGAGCGTGAGGGGTTCAGGCTGCTGGGCTGGAGGGCAGGAGTGTGTGGTGCGGGGGCCTGGAAGGTGTGTGGCTGGCTCCTCCTAGAGCTGGTGTGAAGAGGAGCAGGCAGCTGCCAAAGCTCTATGCCAGTAGAGCGCTGAGACCGTGACACAGTGGGTAGGGAGGACTGCGAGGGGTCAGGTACAGCATCTGACATGGCTGAGTGCAGATCTCCACTGCCGTCATGAACGATTTCTGCCAGCTGGGCTTGGCCTACTGTGCTCAAGCTGGCAAACACAGATCCATCCAGGGAGGTGAGGAACCCTGAGGTGACTTGGAGTTCGCCTGTGCCTTGCCTCACAATGGAGGCAAGGATGTCCTCAAATGGGGTAGCAGTGGTTGGAGTCGGGATGGGAAGGGGAAGGGGAAGAGCAAGGGAGGGGCCAGAAGCTGCTGGTGCTGCTGCTTGGCTAGAGTTGTCTCTGTTGCCCTCCAATCGGTGCAGATGTCGCTGCTGCCCTCCATCTGGTGGCTGTGTTGAGCTGTTCATGACAGGAACAGCTGCCTGGTCTGAGGTGGTTGGAGCGATGGACAAAAGTGCAGCAGCTTCAACACGCTTGAACCCTTTGAACTTCTGCAGCGTTGTCACAAATCAGGCAACACATGGCCTCCCCCGCGCACCACGCATGGCAGGCATGACTAATGCATGTTTCATAGTCAACAAGCTAGGTAAAGCACGCATCCACTTGCTGGCCAACTGCATCAGAACACAGTGCACATACCTCGTAGCCTGTTACCATGATAGGTGTGCATGTTCCTGTGAACTCCTGTGGCTGCCCTGTGCATGTGACTCCGGTAACACCTGGCCTTGACACACTGCCCCATCTTCATCTGCCTCTCCACTAAGATTGCCATAGATACTGCCTGTGTCACCGCCATTGTGATCATAGCAATGGTGACTGCCAGGCCCAACACCGTGGTAATGATGGTGCAGGTGTGAAGGTATAGGTGTAGGTGTAGGTGTAGGCCAGGCAGGTGCATTGCGAGCAGCAGCTGTTGTCATCTACAACTAGATGATGGTCGAGATCAGCTGGTGAGCAGCTTCCTGGCGGTGACAAGCCGCTTACCTTGTCTGTCCAGCTCGTGTTGCGGGATAAGGCCAAAGCCACCTTACGCAGGACACGGCGCGACCAACCTTCCTTTGCCTTCTTGCTGCACACACTTCCAACCTTGCGCTGGCTGTTCCCATCAAGCCCATGACCCTGCTGCTGCTGCTCAGGTGGGCCCTTGGTCACGAGCTGCTGTGTCTGCTGGCAAACGTCTCCCCATTCACAGGAGCCAGGTTGCCCGGGTGCAGGGTGTGACCCTTCCCTTGGAGCTGGTGATGTGTTGGGAATAACACAAGCGGCAATACTGCAGTGGCCAGCACGCTCAGGCTCCATTGGTGCCTTAGGGTGGCCACTGCCGTCAGGAGAGCATTGGGCTTCTGGGTCATGTAGCTGACATGGAGCTGCCACGGCTGACTTTGGGCAGTGAGGTTGGGGTAACGAGCTGCAAGGAGCATCACCCTGCCGTGCCTGCTTGTGCCGCGCCTCTAAGAGGCCAGCTGAAGGATGCGACCTAGAGCTGGACTGTGGCGGTAGGCTGCTGGGCAGGGAGCTGGTGTGCTGGGGGTGTGAGCCTGGGCCTGAGGATAAACTGGCAATGTCTATGGCGAACTCCAGAGAGGAGGAGTGGGGCCCAGTGGGTAGCAGTAGGCTGGACAGATGCTGAAGTGGCTGTCGTTCAGTGCTCTGCTGTGGGGTGGGAAATGTGAGTGGGTTGTCCTGGTCTGGCTCAAGCCCTTCATGCATGGCAGGCTGTAAGGACGGTGCTGATACTGCTGCAGCTGCTGCATCCTGCTCACTGAGCATGCTGGGGACAAGGTACCCTCCTGCCAATGTCTCATGAGAGGTGGTTGGGGCAACATGTGGGGATTGACACAGGGAGCTAGGGGATCGATGCGCAGACCTGTGGCGTCTCCTGGCAACGTCCTCTGTGTGCGCACTGGGCTCAGCTGAGCCATTGCTGACATTTGTGGCTTGCGTGCGCAGACGGTGCCTACTGCTGCTCTTGTGGGGTGGGGTACGCTGTGACAAGTTGCCGAGACTGGTCTGGGGTGGGGTGTGGTTGCCAATTCCCAGAATGGCGACCGCAGAGACCAGGCCCTGCTCCCGCTGACGCTTCGCTGCTCCAGCTGCTAGCAACAGTTGGACCACATGTGTAGGGAGGAGGTCGCATAGCAGCTCCTGGTGCAGGGCAATGCGCAGCACAAGGGGCTGAAAGCAAAGGAAGGGGGCAGGTCACAATGGCATGTACTGGTATAAGTGTGACCATTTTCCCCGCAATGCACGTGATCCTCAACAATGTCTAGCAAAGGAGCAGCTAGCAAGCAACGTTACTGTGGTTATATGAAAGGAAACACAAGATGACTGTGGCAGCAGGAGCTATTAGTTGTGTGCAAGCAATGCACATACCTGCGCATCCTGGAGCCGGCTTGTTATGCTCAGCTGCATGTGCTCCAGCTGCAGTGTGCCCAAGAGGTACATGCAGATGAAGGAGACGAACTGCTCGCATGGGCCTGCTTTCTGGTGGCAGGTAGCGTCCAAGTAGAGCCTTCAGATGACAGTACACCGGCGCCAAGAGTCAGGATGCATGCCGTCATCAACAGCACCAAACAGCAAAGCAGGACTGGCAGTATCAATGCACCTCAAGAAGCAAGAACTCTACTGGAAGGTATGGTTCTCCCTGTGAGTAGTTCTCCCTAAAGCACCCTCTGCAGCCACAAACCCTAGATCAATGGCATGCCCTGGAATTGTGGAGTTTTGTAACAAAACAAACAGCTGTATGCAGTATAATGCTGAATTCAGCCTGTTCAACATCACCCAACTGGCAGCTTGCAGACCCAGCCCGGTCCAGTACCACAGGGCAGCCTGAGGAGCGTTGCAGTGTACACCAGTACAAACTGCTTCACTGCTTCACTACCAACTGCTTCCATTTAACAACCAGCACCCTCGCCGCTCACTAGGGCCTACAGTAGAGTCGGAGCACTAGGGACCAACTGGGAACAAACATGCCAGCTTGCAGGCCTAGGCCAGGAACCCCGTGCCTCATATGTGCCGCCTGACATTTGCTGCTGGTTGGGCTTTGGCAGCCAAGCATGGCCCTGCTTGATGCCCTGCTGGTGCTTTTGCCTAGATAGGCCACAATAACCAGAAGGACAAGTGCAAAACGTTGGCATGATGAAGGACATTGCGAAGGACTGTGCCTCACCTGAAGAACTTGAGAAAGCAACTGAGGGGTGTTGCAGTGAAGAGTAGCGCCAACACCAGGGTGGAGTCCTGGGCAGTCAAGGACTGTTTGATCCTCAGCAAATAGTACTCAAGCCTGTGCAGCAGGCCCCTGTAGAGCACCATAGCATGGCGTCACTGTTAGGTAGCTGTTCACGAGCACATGGACCCAGGTTAGACAACAGTAGTGGAGCTTGCACTAGACACCAGTGTTGTATTTCTCAATCACGTTGCACATGCACCCCCCAAAGCAGGAGCCGGCGGCAGCAGAGTTTGCTGTGGTCCTTAACTTATGCATGCCAAAGGTCAGGCTCTTGTGAAGTCCCACTATGGGAACACGGGGCTGAGTGATGAGACCCTTTTCCCAATGCCAGGCAGCACTCAACTCAGCTGCATACAGCCGGGTTAAACAGACCATCCGGCTCTAGAGCTACCTGCCAGCTACTCTGTCATAAAGGCAGACACCTTTCAGTACTTTCAGATGCGGCACTACGTACTTTAAGCTGGCACTGGTTGATACACCAGGCTCAGTTGGGGAAGGGTGCTACTTCTTGGCCATGGCACACCTCAGAAACTGAACTAATAACAACCGGCTGCAGCAGCGCATAGTTCCCCTACTACTAGGAGATGCGTAACCTGAAGTTTGAACTGTCTGTCTGAAACAAATGGCCATGACACTAACCCTAAACCCTAACCCTTGCCCAGCGGCAAGTGGTTAGATGACGCTGACATGGCTTTGATGTCATCAAGAGACTTTGAGAATATTGGTAATGGCTGACGGCTTATGCACCAAGGACCCCTCATGCCTTAGGTTGGCCACCCCTAGTGAGGGTCAAGGTGCTGACGTGGCTTTGTGAATATATGCTATAAGACAAGCAGGGCGAGCTATGTACATAAGGTATAGATATGGACCATGTCAGGTTGAGCTGTGACTCAAACAAGTGCGCTATGCCCAACCCCAGGCAGAGGACCAAGCGCCCTAAGCAAGGGCAGTGGACCACCAGTTGCTGCCAGGACAAGATGCGCTGCACCATAGCGCCCCCACATACTCGGCCTCAGCTCCCTTGCAGTGCTCACCTGCCACGAAAGCACAGCAAGCACAATAAAACATCCACACAGCCAACAGCCCCACTGCCCACAAACCTACCATGGCTACCCAGCCTACTTGATGCAAGGGCAAGGCTGCTGCCCCTCCTCCCTGCATACTGCCACAGCCGCCTGGCAGGTGACTATGCCAAGACAGGAACGCGGCGACGAAAGTACATGCGACGCCCCCTGCAGCTGTTCTGGTGGCCTGGCCTCCAGCCACTGTGTCGCCCCATTGAGAAGGCACTGGCATCACCAGTGGCTCAGCGAGGAGCACAGACCAGGCCACTGTCATGCTGCAAGTAATGCTGGAAGTTGCTGTAAGTAAAGAGGGCCGTGCTCCTGCTGCTGTGCCTGTAATGTGCCTGTGACTGTAATGTGACCCTCACACAGTCGATTAACAAAGCGGCAATCCAGCGACAGCTCACATCGCGTTATGGCTAAGAAGAAGCGGAAGGGTAGCGGCAAGGAAAAGAAGGGCCCGCCAAAGAAACAGAAAGGTGCGTGTCCCTAGCCGACTGTGAGCTCCGTCAGTTACGCGCTGTGTAGTAACCGCGTGGATGAGCACCGCACCACCCGGGTCAGCTCAGCAGTGAATGGCAAGCAGCCCTGTGAGGAGGAGCTGAACAAACTCAGTGCCACAAGGCTTGCAGGCTGGACCTCCGCCTAGTGCGCCGAGCCTGGAGCCAGCAGCGTGGCCACCCAGTGCGGGGCCTGATGTGGTGCCCAGTAGTGGCCCCCCGCAAGCCCCCACAGGCCCCAGGCAGCAGCCAGGCAGCCACACAGCCAGCAGCCTCAGAGCCAGGGCCCAGCAATCCCCTGCCAGCCAAGCGCAGCAAACGCACCAAGGCTGAGCCTGCAGCTGAGCCTGCAGGTGAGCCAACCCAGCCCCACCAAGGCCAAGGGCAAGGCTACCAAAGCCAAGCCAGCCCCACAGCCAGGCAGGTGGCTGGACAGGGACTGCAATGCAGCACTGAACATGCAGCGCATTGGGGAGAGCAAGTGGCGGCCGCTGGAGCTGTGCTACTGGCCAGACCAGGGAGCGCTGCCAGCCAAGGGCAAGGAGTACCCTGGCCTGGGCTATAAGCGGCTGCGAGACCGGCCACCCAAGGCCCAGCAGCAGCAGCAGCCTGCTGTGGCACAGTAGTGTGTGCCCCTCCATCTGAGATATCGTCAGCTGTTAATCAGTGCATGTTTTGTCATGCCAAATCTACACGATAGCCCTAACGGGTCAGGCAATGATGTAGGTGGTAGGCACTCATGCACCATGTCCATGGTATACTCCACACAGCTCAATAACACCGTTTGAGTCGGGCTACTATTGCCCACTAGTACATTCGTACTCGTGGCTGCTAGTGGCCACTACTGGTCCGGCTCAAATGGAGGCCCCAGTAAGGGAAAAGGGGGCTGAGCGAGGAACAGCATGGTTGATCAACTAAGATCAAGCATTGGATCATCAGAGACATAGTGGTTGCAGCCACCCAACTTATCAGGGAGCATGACAGCCTCAACTTTGCGAAGCAGCCATTAGATCATCCAGTATAGGCTGCTGGATTATGTGGAATGCCAGTGCATCAAGTTAACGTGGCGTGGAGCACCAGCTACTGTCATCAGCTACTGTCCTGAGTGATGAAGCCTTGCAGCAATGCCTCTGTGTGGTCGCCCCTCTCATACAGTGTTTACCTTTTGGGTGATGAAACACCAGCTTCAGACTCCTGACTAGATGAATGCGGGGTGCAGCTGCCAGAAGGGTGCCCCCGAGCAGTGCCAAAGTCCTTCACAGCCAGGGCGTGTACCAGGGTAACCCCGCACAACCAGCAGATCGCAAAGCTGACTTGTCGACTGAGGAGCTGCCACCAGCTTTTGGGTAGTAGGCCTTGGCAATACAAATTGTGCCAGTCCATGGCTAGGTATGTTGGAGTCAGGATGGCAGCGCCCAGCACAGTTGCCCCCACTGGAAGATCTGGGAGAGCGAGGGATACAAACATGCAGGTGAACAATGTGGCAAGTTTGCAAGTTTGCAAGTAGTTGTCATCTGGCTGTGCGGCAGAAAGCTCCAGCAGAAAGAAAACCATTGTGAGGCTTGACAATGGGCCAATGCCATAGCTTGTACGCAGCATTTTAGCTGTCAACTTACCCAGGAACGGTACGAGGACCAAGTGCAGGATAGCCTGAAAGAAAAGGTCGTCCACGCCTGATTTGTTCAGGTGAATTATGACGACAAACACTGTGCACAACCCTGCAGCTCGACACAGGCAGATAGTGAGGCAATAGTTACTCTTGTGTACATGTTGTCCAAAAAACACCCCTGTACACCAATGCCTCCCTTGCCCCTCTTCTGCATCCTTTGTACCATAATCATTGGGTACTATGCTGGGCAGAAATGGTATGGAGAACTGCGTCACCTGTGAGGTAAAATGTTTCCAGAAGCACACGGTACCGCTCATACGTTGCTGGCACAAGTATCATCATGAGAGGCAGGACGGTCAGGTAAACCTGCAATTGAAAAGGCACATGCCCGCAGCCATTGAGCGGTGACACCAGGTGCTGCATCACATATCCCAGCACGTACCACCATAGCAACTGTGCTGGCGAGGGCACTCCAGTTGATCAAGGCTTGACGTTGCAAGCATGCAGCCCACAGTGCTGGAAGCGACATGCTAAGCGACAGGCCAAGAAAGATGAAGTACACGAAGTTCTTGGCACGCATGTCGCACAGCCTGCACGCAGGTGCGGCAATCTGGCATGCAGAAAGCTTGGTAGCAAACTTATCTGCGGTCTGTGCCGAGCCGCATCTTGAGCCCACCTTGTTGTCTACACGTGTAGGGTTCCCAGCCGTGATGGTCACCGACACGAGCCACAGGGCCCACAGGGGTGCGTTTTTTGTGAATGATTCTAGTGAGCGGCGCGGTCCCCGTTACATGATACCAAGTGGCAAGCAGACCCAAAGGGCATTAGTTGCTTTGCGGATTTGTTCGTGCTAAGTGGCTGCTACATTGTTTGTCGATGCGCTGGAGTGGGAGAAGGTTGCACTGGTTTAGCACATTGTGATCTAAAAGGGTGCACATGTTGCAAGCGCATGGCAGGGGCCGTCTGAGAAGAGTGGCGGTGCTGATATCTACTCTCAATAAAACAGGAAGAAGGCTGGGAACAGCGCATACTTACCCTACACCTAGGAGATGTGTTATCTGTAATCCGAAATGTCGGTACCAATACCTAAAACAGCCGGCACCAATACCTAACTTCCTACCCCCACCCCCGTACGAGGGTGGGGCGATAGGTGTTGGCATGAAACACGTGCTCTGATGTAAGCAACAGCTTAAGCATTGCCTAGTGCACACATGCTACTGTGCTACAGGCAGCTGGGCTTGGGCCTTGGCTGCTCGGTCTGACAGCTTCTTGAAGCCCAATGCTGGGTACTCCTTACCTTTGGCAGGAGCCGCTCCTCGGTGTTGCCACCTACACAGCTCCAGTGGGCGCCATGGGGCCTCCCCAATGCGCTGGAGGTTGAGGGTTGTGTTGCAGTCCCTGTCCACCCCTTTGCCAAGGTTCCCAGGGGTGGCCTGGTCCAGCTTGGGGCAGCGCACATGAGCCCTCGCACCGGCGCCTCAAACCGCTTGCTCCAGGCTGGCTGCAGCAAGCGGTGCTGCACCTGACCTGGCTGGGGCTTCAACCATCAAGCCTGGTGGGCTTGCTGCGGTCAAGCTCCTCCTCACAGGGCTGGGGGCTGGGGGCTGCACTCTGGGGGCTGGATCAGGCCACTGTCATGCTGCAAGTAATGCTGGAAGTTGCTGGAAGTAAAGGGGGCCGTGCTCCTGCTGCTGTGCCTGTAATGTGCCTGTGCACTGAGCCACATAATGTGCAGGATACACCACTATACCATGCCTATGGCAGTTTTAAGACCTTACACCACACATAGCACCACAGACACGTCCGCCTAACAAGGCATGATGCTAATTGCAGGAGCTGTGAGATTGCGTCTTGACCACAGTTTCTCTATAAGGGCCGGCCAGAGGGCAGTAGTTCTGGCTTTGCAAGGCGGGATAGGCATAATTGTGAAAGCTCCCACCCCCTCCCAGCCCCAGCCCCGCCCTCCCACCCCCCCCTCCCAGCCCCCTCAATGCCTCCCCACCCACGCCATTGCCTTTCCACCCCCTTCCCACCCCTCCCACCCCTCCCACCTCCTTCCAACCCCAGCCCCGCCCTCCCACCCCTTCCTCCTAGCAAGACCGATGGGGCACAGCCAGAGGCGTGCTCAGCTCCAAGCCCTTGTAAACTCACCAAGGGCTGGCTAGCAAGGAAGGGCTGGCTAGCAAGGAGAGCTAAGGCTCTTGCCCAGCAGGAGAAGCCATTGAGGAGGTCCTTGATGCAAAATTGCACGACCTAGAGGAGAAGCACCAGCACCTACAGGCAGCATCTGCATGCAGCTGAGGTTGGAGAACGAGGCTCTTGAGGCACTGGTCAAGCAACAGAAGCGGGCTATGACTAATGCCAAGCGTGCTCAGCACCGCCTCAAGGCCCAGCTGCGCAAGTATCAGCGCCGCTCCTTACTTACCCGCAAGCAAAAGCAACAGCTGCAGGTTTTGAAGCAAACGGGTGTATCCACAGAGGTCCTGCAGCGGTGGGTTGCCTGCAACTGCAGCCTGCTTGGCACTCATGGCAGACCTGCTGTTGGTGCATCATTGCAGCCCACCCTTTGGGCCGAGCCCACTTGACCTCCTCATCCCCTCGCAAGAGGCCTCACGCGGACAGCCAGCAGCAAAGCCAGTAGCATACACGACTCAGCACTACCTCAGCACAGCCAAGTTGATGTTGAAGACACAGGTTAGCCGTCGCCGGCTCCCCACATGCCGGCGGCTGTTCATCAGCAACTGCGTGTGGTCTGCAAGTACATGCGGCAAAGAACCCGGGGCGGGGCGGGGCGGGGCGGGGCGGGGCGGGGCGGGGCGGGGCGGGGCGGGGCGGGGCGGGGCGGGGCGGGGCGGGGCGGGGCGGGGCGGGGCGGGGCGGGGCGGGGCGGGGCGGGGCGGGGCGGGGCGGGGCGGGGCGGGGCGGGGCGGGGCGGGGCGGGGCGGGGCGGGGCGGGGCGGGGCGGGGCGGGGCGGGGCGGGGCGGGGCGGGGCGGGGCGGGGCGGGGCGGGGCGGGGCGGGGCGGGGCGGGGCGGGGCGGGGCGGGGCGGGGCGGGGCGGGGCGGGGCGGGGCGGGGCGGGGCGGGGCGGGGCGGGGCGGGGCGGGGCGGGGCGGGGCGGGGCGGGGCGGGGCGGGGCGGGGCGGGGCGGGGCGGGGCGGGGCGGGGCGGGGCGGGGCGGGGCGGGGCGGGGCGGGGCGGGGCGGGGCGGGGCGGGGCGGGGCGGGGCGGGGCGGGGCGGGGCGGGGCGGGGCGGGGCGGGGCGGGGCGGGGCGGGGCGGGGCGGGGCGGGGCGGGGCGGGGCGGGGCGGGGCGGGGCGGGGCGGGGCGGGGCGGGGCGGGGCGGGGCGGGGCGGGGCGGGGCGGGGCGGGGCGGGGCGGGGCGGGGCGGGGCGGGGCGGGGCGGGGCGGGGCGGGGCGGGGCGGGGCGGGGCGGGGCGGGGCGGGGCGGGGCGGGGCGGGGCGGGGCGGGGCGGGGCGGGGCGGGGCGGGGCGGGGCGGGGCGGGGCGGGGCGGGGCGGGGCGGGGCGGGGCGGGGCGGGGCGGGGCGGGGCGGGGCGGGGCGGGGCGGGGCGGGGCGGGGCGGGGCGGGGCGGGGCGGGGCGGGGCGGGGCGGGGCGGGGCGGGGCGGGGCGGGGCGGGGCGGGGCGGGGCGGGGCGGGGCGGGGCGGGGCGGGGCGGGGCGGGGCGGGGCGGGGCGGGGCGGGGCGGGGCGGGGCGGGGCGGGGCGGGGCGGGGCGGGGCGGGGCGGGGCGGGGCGGGGCGGGGCGGGGCGGGGCGGGGCGGGGCGGGGCGGGGCGGGGCGGGGCGGGGCGGGGCGGGGCGGGGCGGGGCGGGGCGGGGCGGGGCGGGGCGGGGCGGGGCGGGGCGGGGCGGGGCGGGGCGGGGCGGGGCGGGGCGGGGCGGGGCGGGGCGGGGCGGGGCGGGGCGGGGCGGGGCGGGGCGGGGCGGGGCGGGGCGGGGCGGGGCGGGGCGGGGCGGGGCGGGGCGGGGCGGGGCGGGGCGGGGCGGGGCGGGGCGGGGCGGGGCGGGGCGGGGCGGGGCGGGGCGGGGCGGGGCGGGGCGGGGCGGGGCGGGGCGGGGCGGGGCGGGGCGGGGCGGGGCGGGGCGGGGCGGGGCGGGGCGGGGCGGGGCGGGGCGGGGCGGGGCGGGGCGGGGCGGGGCGGGGCGGGGCGGGGCGGGGCGGGGCGGGGCGGGGCGGGGCGGGGCGGGGCGGGGCGGGGCGGGGCGGGGCGGGGCGGGGCGGGGCGGGGCGGGGCGGGGCGGGGCGGGGCGGGGCGGGGCGGGGCGGGGCGGGGCGGGGCGGGGCGGGGCGGGGCGGGGCGGGGCGGGGCGGGGCGGGGCGGGGCGGGGCGGGGCGGGGCGGGGCGGGGCGGGGCGGGGCGGGGCGGGGCGGGGCGGGGCGGGGCGGGGCGGGGCGGGGCGGGGCGGGGCGGGGCGGGGCGGGGCGGGGCGGGGCGGGGCGGGGCGGGGCGGGGCGGGGCGGGGCGGGGCGGGGCGGGGCGGGGCGGGGCGGGGCGGGGCGGGGCGGGGCGGGGCGGGGCGGGGCGGGGCGGGGCGGGGCGGGGCGGGGCGGGGCGGGGCGGGGCGGGGCGGGGCGGGGCGGGGCGGGGCGGGGCGGGGCGGGGCGGGGCGGGGCGGGGCGGGGCGGGGCGGGGCGGGGCGGGGCGGGGCGGGGCGGGGCGGGGCGGGGCGGGGCGGGGCGGGGCGGGGCGGGGCGGGGCGGGGCGGGGCGGGGCGGGGCGGGGCGGGGCGGGGCGGGGCGGGGCGGGGCGGGGCGGGGCGGGGCGGGGCGGGGCGGGGCGGGGCGGGGCGGGGCGGGGCGGGGCGGGGCGGGGCGGGGCGGGGCGGGGCGGGGCGGGGCGGGGCGGGGCGGGGCGGGGCGGGGCGGGGCGGGGCGGGGCGGGGCGGGGCGGGGCGGGGCGGGGCGGGGCGGGGCGGGGCGGGGCGGGGCGGGGCGGGGCGGGGCGGGGCGGGGCGGGGCGGGGCGGGGCGGGGCGGGGCGGGGCGGGGCGGGGCGGGGCGGGGCGGGGCGGGGCGGGGCGGGGCGGGGCGGGGCGGGGCGGGGCGGGGCGGGGCGGGGCGGGGCGGGGCGGGGCGGGGCGGGGCGGGGCGGGGCGGGGCGGGGCGGGGCGGGGCGGGGCGGGGCGGGGCGGGGCGGGGCGGGGCGGGGCGGGGCGGGGCGGGGCGGGGCGGGGCGGGGCGGGGCGGGGCGGGGCGGGGCGGGGCGGGGCGGGGCGGGGCGGGGCGGGGCGGGGCGGGGCGGGGCGGGGCGGGGCGGGGCGGGGCGGGGCGGGGCGGGGCGGGGCGGGGCGGGGCGGGGCGGGGCGGGGCGGGGCGGGGCGGGGCGGGGCGGGGCGGGGCGGGGCGGGGCGGGGCGGGGCGGGGCGGGGCGGGGCGGGGCGGGGCGGGGCGGGGCGGGGCGGGGCGGGGCGGGGCGGGGCGGGGCGGGGCGGGGCGGGGCGGGGCGGGGCGGGGCGGGGCGGGGCGGGGCGGGGCGGGGCGGGGCGGGGCGGGGCGGGGCGGGGCGGGGCGGGGCGGGGCGGGGCGGGGCGGGGCGGGGCGGGGCGGGGCGGGGCGGGGCGGGGCGGGGCGGGGCGGGGCGGGGCGGGGCGGGGCGGGGCGGGGCGGGGCGGGGCGGGGCGGGGCGGGGCGGGGCGGGGCGGGGCGGGGCACGGATTGTGAGGTGGTGGTCATAGGCACATGGTGCAGGGTTGGGTTGTTTCAGGCCCAGCAATGTTGAACATGATTTGTGCATGCAGATCAGCTGCTACAAGCCGAAGCAATCCACGTGCAGTTTGATGGGTGCACATGCAAGACGCATGGCAAGGTGCTGGTCATCAGAGTGACAGCTGCTGTGCCCAAGGTTGCAAGCCATGTAATGGGTGCAGCTTCAGGACCAGCAAGAGATGCAGGTGCATGAGGAGCCACTGCTGAGGCCCATGTTTAGGTCATCACGCGCCAGCTTGAACGTAATTGTCTCAAGGGCGCCCACATTGCTAGCATGACTGTAGACAACGCATTTGTCAACATGGGGGGTCACAGCGGCATGATTGCACAACTTAGTGATGTGCTGATGCCGTTGCAGCCATGATGAACTTGCAGCCATGATGAGTCAACAACAGCGGGAAGGCCAACAGCAGCAGAAGACAGGGCAGTGGCTGCCAATGTGTGACCCTCGTGTGTGGGACGCGCATGGCACAGCGCATGGCATGGAACAGGGAGAAGCATGGCAAGCAGATCTGTGCCATGGCCATGGCCATGGCATCTGGAGGTGCATCACCTTGCCTGCTCAGTATCCAATGCCCATGTGGAGTCCCTGCTGCAGCTACTTAAGCATGGGACAGGCATGTTAATGTAGCTGCCTGGTCTGCTTGAGCTCATGTCCATGCGTAACCACAGCGATGCCATTGACGGCGTGGACGTCTTAACTTTGCACACGAGCGGCTGCCAGAGCTAGGCAAGGAAGTACGGCGTGAGGAGGCAGCAGCAGCTGGGGCACGACGGATAGCAAAGGCGGAGATGAAAGCAGCAGCAACAACTCAACAGGGTGGGGCGGGTGGTGGTTGATGTGGGGGACCATGTGGGGCAGCACAGACTGGCAGCAGCATATGCTCTGACCTATGATGGGCGCGATTACAGCCACACCACTGTCGAGGAGGCTAACAAGGGAGTTGCAAGCCTACCTTCGCTTCCACCAGCAGGAGGTCATGAAGGGGTGGCTGAAGCCCAAGCTGAAGGGTCTTGTCATGGCCCACACTCGCAACACATTGGCCGGCCTACATGGGGATGAGCAGCAGGCAGGCGCTGTCGCCGGTGCATCCCCTGTGCTGCTCACCCCTCCTGCTGACCCCCCCCTGGCAGTAGCTGGGAGCTGGTGCTGGTGCATCCCCTGAGCTGCTCACATCTCCAGCTGCCCCCCCCTGGCAGCAGCTGGCAGCTAGTGCTGGTGCCGCCCCTGGGCTGCTCCCCCCTCCTGCTGCCCCCCCCTGGCAGCGGCTGGCAGCTAGTGCTGGTGCCGCCCCTGGGCTGCCCACCCCTCCTGCTGCCCCCCCCTGGCAGCAGCTGGCAGCTAGTGCTGGTGCCAGGGCGGAGCTGGACACAAGCTCGACACGCAAGCGAAGGGCGGGTTGGAGGGATTGGACCCAACATGTCGATCAAGGTAACGTAGCAATGGCCTACACACCTTGTGTGGATTTACAGAGTGGCCAGGTAGTAGGTACTACTCACGAAGCGGTCAAGCAATGCAGTAGCTTTGTATGTTTCCGAGCATGGGTGGAGGGGCGTCGTTACATCGGTTTGGCGTGCCATGTGAATCGTTTTGACTGCGGCGACTGTTCCTCACTGTGTGCAGGTGCTCCTGAGCCACGTCGGTCGCGGCGGTGTTCCGCGACGAGGCCCGCATGAGCAAAATTGCATGAATTACAATGTCAACGTTTCAGCCGCCATTGCACTCAGCACACTGCACAGTATGTAATGATGCAAGTTTCCCCGCATAGCTGACAGGTTCTTCGATCTAAAGATGTGCGACACTAAGACAACCACGTGGCTGAGACCACATCTTTTTTATTACCAGGGGTAGGTTCTCTCTTAGTTGGGACTGGCTGACTAGCATTGTTATTGTTCTTGGCATCGCGTTGAACTGCGTGAGCAAGGCTGTGACTATGGATTGAAGTGCGTCAGCAAGGCTGTGACAAAGCGACAAAACAAGAGACAGAAAGACGAAAGACCTTTGGTATGTTGGTAAGGACAATAGAGTCTAAGCCGAGGCACAGAGGCGCTTGGAAGGTTTCTTCTCTAATGAATGTGGTTGTTTGATTTCTTCCTCCAGCCAAACGAGAGCCAAGGAGCAGTGCCAGTACATTGCATGCATGTCGAGCCAGCCATTTAGCAGTTTGGGCAGCAGCCTGAGATACTCAACTTCTCCAGGTACCTGACCCCAATACCTACAAGGCGCTAGGCGCGAGCACCAGGCCTCGGTGATGCAGATAGCAGCCCATTCCCTGGTCAGCTCCAGCCACAAGTAGCTGCAAGTTCTGGGTATGCTGTAGCTGCTTGGCTGCTGCCTCCCCCCATCAGACTGTCCCCAATGGCCCCAATGTCCCTGCCCCACCCACATGGTTGCCGCCGTCAAGTTTGCCAAGCTGCCTCGGACGCCAGACACACAATTCCAGCCTAGTGGATGCCTGTATGCTTAATGCCTGCTGGTGCAGCTGGGGCTCGGTGGGCTATTCCCTGGACATGGCAAGCTCTGCCGTGGCCTTCCTAGGGCCTTGCAGGGCTAGAATAACATCACCTGGTAGGGCCATATCTGGGCTGCCAAGGGAGCAGAAACTGCCTCCGTTAATGCAGACACATTGCCTGCCATTGGCCCCCACCAACACACTCGTCATTCTGCTTCTGCTGCCTCCCCTTCCAGGAAAGGGTTGTTCTTGAGCAAAACCATACCTGCTGTGGGAGCTACTAACATCACAGCCGTGCCTCTGCACACCTGCGCATGCATGGCAAAGCCACACAATGCAGCTCACATTGACTTGTGACAATTAACAGGAGGAGGGAGTGGAACCATACGTGACCTCTAAATCCTGCAGGATAGTCTGGTGCTCACCACAAGGCCCAAAGAACGTGTCTTGTCTGTGAGCTGAGTCGGGTCCAAGGGATCTGCAAGAATCGTCAGAATGAGCTTTTGCTGTGTGCAAAGAATCCCTGCTTGTCCTAGCCTTTTGAACTCATCCCTACCTCTCAAGTACTCGAGAGCCTCGTCGAGGACAAGGTTCAGCAACTGATCATATCCTTTGAGCACGCCGCTGACTGCAAGTAGCATGTGGGATTGCCTGTCTAAACTGTACATAGGGGTGACATGGGCAGACTGCGCACTGACCTTCCCGCCCACCAGCGAGCTTCACACGCACGCCTTTATCGATAAACTTTGAGAGGTCTAAGGCGCTTTCTTTCTTGCTTGTCATCTAAATATACCACTCCTGTTAGATCCGTGCTTGGTAGCATCGCGGTGCGTGCATGATTATCCATGCCGGGAACCAATTCAAAAGACGTCGATACTTCCAGCCCGAACGAGCAGCCATGCAAGCAAGAGACACCTGCGGTAGTGCCAGGTATGTCTCGCGAGCAAAGCAAGGAACAACCCCACCCTGACCCTGACCCTGACCCTGACCCTGACCCTGACCCTGACCCTGACCCTGACCCTGACCCTGACCCTGACCCTGACCCTGACCCTGACCCTGACCCTGACCCTGACCCTGACCCTGACCCTGACCCTGACCCTGACCCTGACCCTGACCCTGACCCTGACCCTGACCCTGACCCTGACCCTGACCCTGACCCTGACCCTGACCCTGACCCTGACCCTGACCCTGACCCTGACCCTGACCCTGACCCTGACCCTGACCCTGACCCTGACCCTGACCCTGACCCTGACCCTGACCCTGACCCTGACCCTGACCCTGACCCTGACCCTGACCCTGACCCTGACCCTGACCCTGACCCTGACCCTGACCCTGACCCTGACCCTGACCCTGACCCTGACCCTGACCCTGACCCTGACCCTGACCCTGACCCTGACCCTGACCCTGACCCTGACCCTGACCCTGACCCTGACCCTGACCCTGACCCTGACCCTGACCCTGACCCTGACCCTGACCCTGACCCTGACCCTGACCCTGACCCTGACCCTGACCCTGACCCTGACCCTGACCCTGACCCTGACCCTGACCCTGACCCTGACCCTGACCCTGACCCTGACCCTGACCCTGACCCTGACCCTGACCCTGACCCTGACCCTGACCCTGACCCTGACCCTGACCCTGACCCTGACCCTGACCCTGACCCTGACCCTGACCCTGACCCTGACCCTGACCCTGACCCTGACCCTGACCCTGACCCTGACCCTGACCCTGACCCTGACCCTGACCCTGACCCTGACCCTGACCCTGACCCTGACCCTGACCCTGACCCTGACCCTGACCCTGACCCTGACCCTGACCCTGACCCTGACCCTGACCCTGACCCTGACCCTGACCCTGACCCTGACCCTGACCCTGACCCTGACCCTGACCCTGACCCTGACCCTGACCCTGACCCTGACCCTGACCCTGACCCTGACCCTGACCCTGACCCTGACCCTGACCCTGACCCTGACCCTGACCCTGACCCTGACCCTGACCCTGACCCTGACCCTGACCCTGACCCTGACCCTGACCCTGACCCTGACCCTGACCCTGACCCTGACCCTGACCCTGACCCTCTCGACCCTTGCCACTGACCATGCCCCATCCCCTGCCCATGCTTCTTCCCATCCCTGGCTTGGGTTGTGTTCATCGCTCACAGTGTGATGGTGGAAGAAGCTTGAGGCTCATGCAAATATCCATCAGGTCAATAGCCAGTCGTCTATTGCCCGTCTCTTGCCGTCTGATGCACACGCAGCCCGCGCTGCCAATTCGAACTGGGTCGCGACGTGTCTTGCCTCAGCATAGTCACCGCCCATGCACGAACGTTACCTGCAGCCCGTCTGACGCACGCGCAGCCCATCTCCGCAATGTAGCAGCCGCAGTTGACGTTCAGGCATTGCATGTCGCATTCGGCTCTGGTAACCTGCGGCGCATGGTGCTTCAAGGCGTGGACCTCCGCATCCACAGAGGCACACTGCACATGATCCTGGGGCCTAATGGATGCGGCAAGGTAGGATGGCTGCCACACAAATTGGTCAATGTCAGGGTTAAATGCACCAACCCTGACATCACAGACCTCCCACACAGCTCAGAGACTACCTCATGCAAGTGGGGAAAAACTTGCATTAGTGATGTGCTTCCGCTGATTGATCCTCTTGTTGTAAGCCAAGCCACTGCCACGTGTTATTTTTTACGGTGATGGTAAACCCTCCAGGCTGTACCTGACCATAGGCTGTACCTGTACCTGACCATGAAGTATGCCTACAGCGCCTGCTTTTCTTTGCGGTTGCTGTTCACAGTCCACGCTGTTAAAGGTGCTCGGGGGGCTGGTCCCTGCCACTAGCGGCCAGGTCAACATGGACCTGCCCACAGGGTTTGTGTTCCAGAACCCAGACCACCAGGTCATCATGCCTACCGTGGCAGCTGATGTGGCGTTCGGGCTGGGGCGGTAAGTGCCAGGGGGTTTGTGTTGTCCCTGTAGCTGCAGTCACAGTGCTCACAGCTGGCAAGGGAAAAAACCTGCTCGGTGGGTCAGGCATGGGGCCCTTGCATGGACAGCATTGTCAAGTCGTGAGAAGAGTACAGAAGTGGGTTATGGCCCTGTTGCGTTTGCAAAGGGTTAGTGACACACAGCTGTGGTAAGCACTGACTGGTTGTGCGCACTGCCTGCCTGCCTGCCTGCCTGCCTGCCTGCCTGCCTGCCTGCCTGCCTGCCTGCCTGCCTGCCTGCCTGCCTGCCTGCCTGCCTGCCTGCCTGCCTGCCTGCCTGCCTACCTGGCACCGGCGTCTGCAGCGTAGGTATGATCTGCCAGCTGACACGGTGAAGCAGGCTGTGCAGCAGGCGCTGCGCCTGGTCAACATGGAGCGCTTCATGAGCAGCGGGACACACACGCTGTCTGGGGGGCAGCGCCAGCGGGTGGCCATTGCAGGTGCGCCATTGCAGACCAGGTGGCCATTGCAGGTCCAGCCAGCCAAGGTCAGGGTGAGGCAGGGGAGGGTCTGGGCAAGGTAGTGCAGCATGGCTCGTAACCCTCATATGCCAAGTCTGTGTCGCACTTGGAAAGGGTGGAAGTAGGGTAGGCTTGTTTTGGTGGTAGTGAGAGCAGGCAGGGGGCTGCAGCTTGTACACATCATGACCAAAGCAGCAGCAGACAGCAGCAGCCAGGATACCATAGCATGAGCCTAGACAGGAGCAAAAGGTGGGTAGAGGCTGACTACAGGATGTGTCAACGTCTGCCAGCTCAACCTCTTCCACCAAGCTCTAGCCCCTCCCCTACCCCCCACAACAGCTTGCACCACCCGCTCACGCTGTGTCACACCCACCTGCCTTGGCATGGCCTCATCAGGAGCGCTGGCTGAAGGTCCCCGCGTGTTGCTGCTGGACGAGTTGACCACCTTCCTGGACAGGGAGGACCAGTTTGGTGTGTTGGCGGCAGTGCGCAGCATCACAAGGGGCGGTGCGCCACCACCCTCGGCCCACCTACCACCTGCTGACCCCTCCTTGACAGGGACACCCTCACCACCAGGCACCCCTCCTGCCACTGGGGCATCGCATGGGTCCGTGCCAGCTGCTGCAGTGAGGGTGCCGGAGGGAGCTGGGAGCAGTGCTGGGACCAAAGAGGATGCCAATGCTGCCGGCCAGGCTGTGTCAGGGGCAGCCAGGGTGGCGCAAGGCGTGCGGGAGGTCGGCCCCACTGTGGGTGCAGCGGCTGGGCCCGTGACAGCTGTCTGGGTGACGCATCGATTTGAGGAGCTGGAGTATGCGGACCAGGCCAGCTACATGGAGGAGGGGCGGGTGGTGTTCACAGGCAGCCCGCAGGAAATGAGAGCCTTTCTGTCCAGCTTGGGGGCTCCTGTGTGAAGGCGAAGGTAGCCCTGTGTGCCTACACCAAAAGGGCTAGCCGTACCTGGTGCCTGCTGCAATGCTGCTGGACCGTGACGCTCTGCGTCATTACTAAACTCACCATGCCGTCATTGCATGGCATTAACTGCAGCGTCTGTCATGACACATCTGGCACACAAGGCGCCTCAAGAACCTGTTCTAGCCTTTGGGTCTGGGAGTCAGGCATTGGTTTTGGCCTACACCTGAATAAGACTTGCTGTAAATAAGAGTTGCTGAGGACACACATCGGGTGTATTTATGCAATCCTATACGGTGTTATGAGACCATAGCCCTGCACTGGCATGGCTCAAGCTTCATGGCTGTGGGCTTGTGATGGGGACTGATTGGCAAGCCTGATTGGCAAGGTCGCTTTAATATTCCTCCCCGCTGCCTTGATTGAGCTGTGATCTGGCTGGAATGTAGCGTCACACGACCGCATATTCTAACGGGAAACCCAAGTTGCTTCAAAAAGGCCACCGCCCGTCTCAATGCGCAGTGCGTGATGGCTAAGAAGAAGCGGAAGGGCAGCTACAAGCACAAGAAGGACCCGGGAAAGAAACAGCCCTGTGAGGAGGAGCTGAACAAACTCAGTGCCACAAGGCCTGCAGGTTGGAAGGCCCCCAGCAGGGCAGGTGGAACACCGCCTGGTGCGCCCAGCATGGAGCCAGCAGCGTGGCTAGCCAGTGAGGGGCCTGATGTGGTGCCCAGTAGTGGCCCCTCGCAAGCCCCCACAGGCCCCACACAGCAGCCAGGCAGCCACACCAACAGCAGCCTCAGAGCCAGGGCCCAGCACTCCCCCACCAGCCAAGCGCAGCAAGCGCACCGGGGCTGAGCAGGCAGCTGAGCCTGCAGGTGAGCCAACCCAGCCCCACCAAGGCCAAGGGCAAGGCTGCCAAAGCCAAACCAGCCCCACAGCCAGGCAGGTGGCTGGACAGGGACTGCAATGCAGCGCTGAACATGCAGCGCATTGGGGAGAGCAAGTGGCGGCCGCTGGAGCTGTGCTACTGGCCAGACCAGGGAGCTCTGCCAGCCAAGGGCAAGGAGTACCCTGGCATGGGCTACAAGCGGCTGCGAGACCGGCCACCCAAGGCCCAGCAGCAGCAGCAGCCTGCTGTGGCACAGTAGTGTGTGCTCCCCCATCTGAGCTGGCATCATCTTACAATCGGCGCATGTCTTGTCATGCCAAATCTACACAATAGCCCTCAGGGGTCAGGCAATAATGTAGGTGGTAGGCACTCATGCGCCATGTCCATGTGCACTGGGTTTACTCCACACAGCCCAATAACACCGTTTGAGTCGGGCTACTATTGCCCAATAGTATTCCCGCTAGTGTCTGCAAGCACGGGGGCTGCGGGCTTCGAGTTTGCAGGCTTTGGTGTGTGCTGCAGTCAGTGATGGGTAATACATGTATCGATACAGGAAATACAAGAAAATACACGAAAAACGTGTATTTCTTGTATCGATACAATACAGCGATACAGAGGCTACATGTCACGCGAGAAAGGAGCAGCTAGGAGCAGCGCAGCCAGTCCCGCAGGCTGTCCTTGATGGCTTTGCAGGACAGCGACGGCGGAAAGTCAGGGCCTCCCAACTCGGATGTTCTTGCATGTAAAACCGACACATGCGACCGACTGCTCCGGGAGCAGGCCGATTGCTATAGCCCCGCACGGCATGGCTTTTGCGCGGACTCTAGTTGTGGTAGCAACCAGCAGCTGCTTCAAAGGCACCCACGCAACTTGCCGGCCGGCACTTGTATTTTTTAATACGATACGTGTATTTTTGTATTATAAAAAAATACGTATCGGTATCGATACACGTATCCTGTATTACCCATCACTGGCTGCAGTAATGGCCGCAGTGTTACTGAGTCCCTGAGATATCTCCAAATAAGAAAATGCCCATGGTCCTGACATGGTGATATCCCTTGGACAAACGCAGCCGGCCTGTAAAGGCGACGTGACCTGGGCATGACTACCTCTCTGACCATCCAAGGTGTCAAGGGCATGGCGCAGGTGCTTCAGGCGATGAAGTCAGGCGGCAAGCAGGTGGGCGACCGTGTTCTGTCGCTGCAATCCGGCTTGATCCATTGATGTAGCGCAAAGGCCGCCTCGTAGGTGTGCTCAATCAGCTTCAGCCGCGACGGCATGACCGTGCGCTGGGAGGACGAATCTAAAACCCTGCAAGCCGCAGTGCATTTCAAAGCCGAGGCAGGCTAGCAGCTTTCGCAGCGCTCACTCGCGTCAGCCTGGGCAGCGTGGGACGTGTGCGTAGCATGCACTTGCAGATGTTCACCCGCTTCGTGTTGCCGCCTGGCCCAGGGCCCATGCTTGGGGTGCAGCTGAGCCTGCTCCTAGACACGCTGGCAATGTTTGCCTCCGCCCCCACACATGCCCCGCTGCAAATGCTGTACCCTGGGCCTCAGGGCGAGGTTGTGTTCGAGTGAGGCGCCCTGTCCTAGGTTGGTCAGCCATTTGAACAGGGACATCAAGCTGCCGCCCTGGCCACCCTGTGTGCTGCCATATCTGATGCTGTGGTACCTGGGCAGCGTGAAGCAGCCCAGTGCAAGAGCCACAGCTGACACAGCTATCGCAGCAGTATTAGCAGCATGGGTCTTAGCAGCAGGAGTAGCCACACCAACACTAGGTGGTCAAAGCTCTACGTCGGAGTCACCACTGAAGCACCTAGGCTACCCCCTACCCCTGATCCTTCTACCCAGCTTCAGTCAGCCTCACCCCTGCTATGCCCTTTCTGTCACCCTTTACGCTCATCTCTGGCCCCGCCTTTGCCATGTGTGCAGGCTGCAGGACAACGTGGAAGGCAAGGTGGTCGTCAGCTTTGCGCGGCTGGGGACGGTGGAGCTGCCTAGCAGCCGTGACCTGTCTGACTATTGGGAGGGCCAGGGCTCCTACTTCCTCGCCCAAGGTCAGAGGCATCAGTGAATGCCATGCTCAAGAGGAGGGACACAGCAGAGCAGCGCTGCTAGCATCAACAGCCCGCGCCGCCGCGATCCCCCCGCCCCGCCCCGCCCCCGCCCCCGCCCCGCCCCGCCCCGCCCCGCCCCGCCCCGCCCCCGCCCCCGCCCCGCCCCGCCCCGCCCCGCCCCGCCCCGCCCCGCCCCGCCCCGCCCCGCCCCGCCCCGCCCCGCCCCGCCCCGCCCCGCCCCGCCCCGCCCCGCCCCGCCCCGCCCCGCCCCGCCCCGCCCCGCCCCGCCCCGCCCCGCCCCGCCCCGCCCCGCCCCGCCCCGCCCCGCCCCGCCCCGCCCCGCCCCGCCCCGCCCCGCCCCGCCCCGCCCCGCCCCGCCCCGCCCCGCCCCGCCCCGCCCCGCCCCGCCCCGCCCCGCCCCGCCCCGCCCCGCCCCGCCCCGCCCCGCCCCGCCCGCCCCGCCCTGCCTCACACCCGGCCCCTCCCTCTGCCAACCAGGTGTGCTGCTGAAGGAGGTGGTGGAGGACCTGGAGTGGCCCGCAGGCGACGTTGAGATAGCCATGTGGGCCCCTCCCCATGCCCGCCTGGCCATGTCTGCTGCGGGAGTGGCAGGGGACCTGGAGGTGAGGGGGCCAGGCGCACCGACAGGCAGCGCACTGAAGAGTGGCACAGCAGGGGGTCTACCATGCCAGCTTGGCTGTAGGCTTGGCTGCCTGTATCGCCAGGAACCAAACCATGCCAGCTGGGCTGCCACTGTCGTGCTGCCTGGACTGCTACGAACCAAAGCACTGCGATTGGGTGCATGGGGCAAAACCTGGGCAGGGCTCCTCACCAGCTTCAAAGTGCGTTGTAGAAAGTCCTAAACCCCTAGAAGGGGAGGGTGGCCATCATCCCTCCCATTGTCCAAGGCATGGGGCTGGGAGCAGGGCGCAGGGGGTAGGGGGCAGGGAGCAGGGGGCAGTACTGGTTGCAGGTTGTGCTGCAGCTTGGCGCGCAGCCGCCTGCCCGCAGGTTGACCTGCCACTGTCAGAGCTGTCAGGGTTCCATGTCACGCCGCCACCACCCACCTACCTGGCGGTGCCTGGGGCAGTGCCTGGGGCTGATGTGCGCTGGCGCTACAGGTGTGGCCTCAGCCGCCCCTGGCCCAGGACCAGCAGCTGCCTGGCGTCTCCGCTGGTAGCGTTTCCTAGCAGCGCTCAGGGGGTGTAGCACCATGCTGCATGCTACTGCCCATTTCACATTTGATCTCAGGCCTGGCAGCTGTCAGACAGGTCTAAGGCAGCTTTACAAGAGGTGAGCTGAGCAGCTGGTGGAGCTGCTTCTCAGCTGTCGCTCATCCAAGATCAGGTGCCAGCAGCCTCACTGCCTGCCGGGGCTCGGCTCCTGTGCAGGTACAAATCCATGCGGGCGGCTTTCTGCTCGCTGTCGCCAGCAAAAGAACCGGGCAGCTGCTCAACCAAGGTGGCACCCTAGCCTGCCCTAACCCTCTGACTGCCACTATCCCACCATGCACTGCACACACATCCCACCCATGCAGCATGTGCATCCCAAGGCACTGCATGTGGTGTGTCACTCACCTCGCTAGCTTGCCTTGCACCGCGCTGAAGGGTTCCCTGATTCATGTGGTGTCAAGCTGGGCTCAGACTTGCCCAGAGCAGGCATGCCCAGACCAGACATGCCCAGACCAGGCATTGCCCAGACCAGGCATGCTGTCATAGAGCATGACGGCACCAGCATGACCTGGGTGGGCCTGTCCAAGCACACCTCTTCTAGACTGCTTCCCATGCTGGCTGAACTCCTGCCTGTCACTGCAGGTTAGTATTGATGCCAACGGGCTGCTCAAAGTCACGCACATGGTCAGCATGCAAGGCGCGAGTGCACAAGGCGGGGGACCTGGTACTGCGACCGGCCTCGCTCACTCTTTCGCTCACAGCTTGGGGTTTGCGCCAGGCCAAGCGGGTCGCGTGGCGGCAGGGACAGGACAGCATGCCGAGGGGCAAGTGGGTGCCTATTTAGACTCGCAGAGGGGCTTTGAAGATGGAGGCACCGCCGTAGTCACTTTCGTCATGGTGCCCCTGGTCGAGGGTGTGGAGTAGTCCCCGGCATGGCAACACGGCAGAAACATAGTCATGAACAATTAGCTTGCTCATTGCCTAATCAGTTCATTGCCTAGGGAGTATGACATGCAAAAAATGCTACGAAGTTTATGGGCTGTCTCGACAGCCTCGCGACGGTTGCTCTTGGACGATCCGCATACGAACACGCTCACTCCCTTGAGCTCGGTGTCTAGCAGCGCGACAAGGCGTTTGCCTGCGAGAAGCACCGTGCTGCAGTAGTTGTCATCGGCGTCCTGCCTTGAAGCTAGCTCCTGGGCTAGGGCTTTCAAGATCAGGACCATGCTGTCGAAATCTGGCACGATGGCAATAACCCCATGCAACTCACCGAAGTCGTCAAGAGCACACCAAGAGCTACCATTGACCATGCAAGCCACTCACCTTCATCAGTGACGAGATGCACATCAGTCAGCTCAGTGTTGAGGCATGCCCTGGCGGCCAGCTCCCCATGCAAGGGCATGTCTCCCAGTACCTCTGCAACAAACCCGCATGGCTCATGGCTCATAGTTCTGCAGCTATGCTGTCGATGGCAGCTGTGGCATACACCCCGCCACACCATGGTTGTGCAATGTGATTGACAGCAAGGGCTGCAGCAGGAGTGTGGTGGCTCCTGCCGCTGCTGCATAGCCCTGTCACATGGTAAGCATGCGCTGTGGCCTGGTACTCATTT
>JASKMD010000008.1:16902739-17097234 GCA_030144725.1 Haematococcus lacustris | reverse complement strand
ACAAGGTACCTGTGAGAAGCTCACCGCATAGGTCCCTAGCATGCCAAAGGGAGAGTGCGCACGTTCAACATGCGAGGCAAACTGCAAGCAACCAAGTTAATAGATTATCTCCTAGACGCATGAGGTTCTTGCCCTGTGTTGCTTGTACCTTCTTTATGTAAGATGGGTCAAACTCGTCTGGCACCTTCTCCACCTTATCATGTTGCCATTGCTGTCCCTGTTGCTGTTGCACATCCTGCTGCTCCGCTTGCTGCTCCCCAGACTGTTGGGCCTGATGCTCCATCTCATGCTCCGTGGCCTGCTCCACTTCCAAGTGTCCTAAGCTCATTTGCTGGTCTTGCTGAACATGCGGCTGCGTGGTCTGGTCTGGCGCAGGATCCATCTTTGCAAAGGCGCGGCTGCTTATCGTACTGCGGGATGGAACACGATGTAGCGGAGTCGTGCCCTATTTCAAACGGTCAAAAATCACTTTTCAACGTTGTGTGCAGGTAGGTGAATGCGCAAACGCTGCGCGTGGAGTACGCACCGGTCATACAGGTCAGACACGTGTGCCATGTCACACAAAACGTCGGTTGTAGCGGTTGAGCCTTAGGGGATATCAGTAGCCTCGAGCCCGGAGTTTGCCACAAACAGCGCTCCCACTCCTCACCAATGCACACCGATTGGCTTGCGTTCGTGCGTTCCTCCAATGAGCAAGCTCCGACCCCTGCAACATCCACGAGCATGACAAACATGAGCGAGCCAACATGGCAATTGCTCAACCGAGGCGCTCATCGCTACGAAGACATCCACCCGCGTGTGCCAATCACCCGGGACGCACTCGACGTCAAATGCCAGCAATCTAAGGCCTTCGACCAAGAATGGAAGGATTCTCGCAAGGCAGACCGCCCAATGCAAGGTAGGAGCCCACCCTCAACATGTCCGACGCCTCGCAATGCCATGCCTCGAGGCACGCACATACACACACATCATTCTAAGGTTTCGCTGCGCTTGTACAGGGTCGTCCTTGTACGTCATCCAGCAAACAGCGGCGCTCAAGCGCGTCGCAACAATTGCACCTCTCACTCTCCGTGTCAGCACGCACAAGGTGAGCCGCGCACCGGTAACATGCGTAAATGCATTGGCAGCAGACGCGCACACTTTTGCGCGCTGTTCATACGTCTCACGTTGTAATGTTGGTGCCGCAGGAAGCCATGGACGCGTGGATCGGGCTCGTGGGCAATAACGGCCCCAAATTGTACGACGTCGCCATGCTCGTGTGCTGGTTCCAAGCTCCTTTGGAGGCCATGCTGCAGCTGAATGGATCCTGCAGCGCTGTCATGCTGAACACTATGAAGACGAGCGCTGCAATTGGTATGTCCCATGCACCCTTATGCAGCCACCGTATGCACATGCCATTTGTGTGCACCAACGCTACAATTGCCAAACATATGTGCATGCTCTATGGATCATGTTGATACTCTTGCACAACCACGTCCTATGCCACGTCCGCAGGGGACATGATGCCCAGCAGCGGACCTGCTCCTGAAAACTCACCTTCCCATCATGCCATGGTGCGCCGTACCCAATGCCTTGTAACATGCCCAACATGCCATGCATTAACATGACGGGCGCATGTTGTGTTGACCTTGCAGCACACACCCATCTCCAAGCCACAGGGTGTTCGCACATCTGACAAGGCCACCCGTGATCATCCTATTCATCAGGTGTGTTCACCACTCTGTTGGACCACACAGTCTACTGACACCATGCCATGACATGCCTGCCATGACTGCATCCCTCATATGTTGTGAGGCACCCTGCCGTTGTCCACAATCACTGATGCACACGAGCCCTTGGGCCTGTGCAACACTAGTTGCATGGAATTCCACACCATGCTGCCTGCCATGATGTCTTGAGCCATGAAGGATGTACGCTCTTCACCTTCTGGTGTTCGTTACAACCGTCCTACTCCTTTCCGCATGGACGATGAGGATCCTGTTGAGGTGGAGGTGAGCATTGACACTACATCACCACAATTGCACAAGTCATCATTACATTCACACTGCCACACTACCTACCTGGTGCAACACGCACATCACTGATGGGTCAATGCTATGATTTCATCACACTGCACAATATGTAAATGCTGCATTGCATGTACTTCTGGCATGTGTATGAAACGTGTGCCTAATTGTTGCAACAACAGTGGAATTGTCCACATGTGCTTCATTGCTCACAGCCAACATATGTGGACGTACCTGTACGTCGCCGCCTGCAGCCAAACATGGGGTCTCCAAGACTTGTAAGCCACTGTCCTCCTAGGACACACCAGCTATCATGCATGCTGAATGTTTCAACTCCACAACCCACTCAACTCTGTATTCATTGTGCTCCATTGTCGTCATGTAGGACCCACCAACACTGGACTCTAATGTACGTAGCGTGCGACAACGTACAGGCAGCATGCCAAACACCCATGCACCTGGTAACCAGGTATGGTAGTGATGGTACCCACCAGTTAGTGCCTTAACAGTGTCACACCACTAACATATGGTGCTCATTACTGTGTGGTCCACATTTTGCAGCGCCCAGATGTTGAGGCACCTCAACGACGACACCTACTGCCCAATGTGCCGCTAGTGCGACAGGTGAGCCACTCTTCCTCCAACCCATGCCACCATCACTACATGCAGTGCACAATGACTTTGCCAAACTTCATGCTACATACTGCATGCACTGTAACTCCTCGTCTTTGCCATTCAGGTCCCTCCTAAAGACGTCATTGACGTAGACTCTGACACCGACTCTGTGAGTGCTTCAGAATCAAGCACAATTGGCCACAGTCTCTCACATGCTCGTGTTAAACAACATGTTCAGGAACCACTGAGCGCAAGCAACAACCGCCACTCTGATTCTGAAGATGCTGACATCATCCCCCGTCGCAACATCCTCGCTCGCCCACCGCTCCCAGTGCGTTGTGTCTTTCACATGACCTAACAATCAGTCACAACCATTCTGCTGTGCTGTCCCCATCTCCTATTCCCACATCCCCTACAATCCAGTTCAGCTCAACTCTTGCTTCACAGGAGGTCTTGGACGATGACAGTGATGATTCAACCTCACCCTCCCAAATAGATCCAGTACCAGAGTGAGTACATCTACCAACCCCTTGTCGTACATGTGTTTCAATGAGCTTTGCCCTCCCAACACATGTCATATGTGTTGTTCGACAGGCCCACCTTGTACCTTGAGTACGACAGCTCAGTACGTGCATCGGTTAAAAAGTATCAGAAGCACCACATCAAGGTCCTTATCAGCAAGGACATTGACACAGCACCCACCAAGATCCGGGCTTTTCTGCGTCAGCAACTCAAGTCAAAAGGCGCAACCAATGCCCCCTCTCGCGTGACCTGGGGCACCACCACTTTGTACACGTCCTGCAACACAAGTGCGTGATCATCCACAAGCATGACGGCTGCATGACTGAGCGCTTACATTGCTTCTGCACAACTCAGACTACCACTTTCCCTATGCTATTCAGCATGGAAGTACCAGCATGTCAATGTTGTATGCCAACGACGATGCTACTATTGCCTGTGCAGCTCGAGTGCACATGTTGTTTGGGTATAGAGATGCAGAGATCAGGACATGCTAAAATGGGATACATGTGCATCCATGTTGAATACGGTGCAGTGTTGCTACTTGACAAAGAGGCATGGCTAATGCGTACTGACACCGCAATGTCAGTAGCATGGTGTAAAGAAATATGGAACTTAAATTGGAACCACAGGCGCATTAACTCAGGGCCCATACCTGGCACGCCTGCAGTGTTAAGCCAAACAGCGTACCTGGTCAGGCACGATTGCGGCTGGGGTATAACGCCAACCCACGTACCTGGTCAGGCACGCCTGCTGCTGCCAAGCCGCGTACCTGGTCAGGCACGCCTGCGGCAAATTATGGAATCTAACGTTAGATTGGCTTCCTATATCTAGCCTAACCATTGCATCTCACGTTACATCTACGTAGATCTACGTAGGTAGGACAATCCCTAAGCACAACATGTAGCGGCAACATGCACATAGTACAAGGCACGGGCTGTATAAACACATGCACAACTATGGCTAGAATGTCACCATAGCTTGAAACTTAACAGTCGACCTCTTGGTTTATGTAGTAGATAGTTGGCAAACATGGAGTGTTAAGCCCGCCTAAAGACGCGAGGCCGAGGTCCGAGCGCGTAACAGCCCGAGACCTCAGCCAGAGGCCGCGGAGCGTAGGCTTAGCTGTGTCTACTCCTAACGGGCTGGCGCGCTGGCCCACCTCCACGCGGAGTGGCTGGGCGTGGACCCGGGCAAGACGAATATGGCCACGGTGGCGCACGAGGAGCGCAGCGCCGACGGCTCAGTGGTGTCAGTGCGCCACTGGACGCTAACCGCCGGGCAGTACCGGGACCGGGACAGCGGCATCACGCGGCAGGCCCAGGCTACGAAGATCTGGCTAGCCAAGGTGAAGCCGCAGCTCACAGCCCTGTCAAAGGTCAGCAGCAAGCCCAGCTCGCTGGCCTCGTACCGGCGGTTCGCCGACACCGTCCTGGAGACGTACGACGCCATGTGGGCCGAGGTCTCGAAGAAGCGCTGGGCCAACGCCAGGTTCAGGCTGTACTGTGGCAAGAAGCGCGTGGTGGCTTCGTTCTGGGCCAAGGTAAGGCCCAATAACCTTAACCCACGAGCTAGTCAGCCTGACCAGCTGCTGCTGTTGTTGCCTCCGTTGCTGCTGCTATACCTGACCTTACACATGTGTGCCACTGTGTCTTGCTATATGTGGCTGCAGGTCAACAAGCAGGCAAAGAAGCTGTGGCCGGACCGCATCCTGGCCCTGGCCTACGGGGCAGCTGGCTTCAATGGCAGCGGCACCATTGGCTGCAGGGGTGTCCCTGTCAGCCAGATGCAGAAGGAGGCAGTGAAGCAGTTCAGGCCAGAGCGTGTGGTGCTGGTGGATGAGTTCCGAACCAGCCGGGTCAGCTCAGCCGACAACACCCCCAGTGAGACCCTCCTTGACACGCCGCCTGAGTCCTTCAGGTGAGGGGGTTGAGGATAGGGGGTTGTTGGCAGTGTTGGGAGGTGGTGGAGTCAGGGTGACTAGGTAGGGTCAAGATGAGACATCTTACAGATGTGCATTGCCCCATGTGTCCATGCAGGTGGCTGCGGCCAGTGAAAAGCATGGCAAAGCGTTCCCAAGTCCGGGGCCTGATGTGCTTAACAAGCATCAACAACATCACCAGGTAAGCACAGACCGCTGCTGACAGCTGCTGTGTCTACTCCTGACGGGCTGGTACCAACCCTACACATGTGCATGACATGAGCATATCCCACATGACATGACACATGAATTGACGTCATACATCGCCCACACCCATGTGCAGGTTCTATGACCGGGACGTGTCAGCCGCGCTGAACATCCGCCGCTGTGCAGTCGGCCCAGGGCCTCGCCCCACTGAGCTGTGCTACTGGACAAACCGCCCAGCCATGCCAAAGCCAGGCCAGCCAGGCCAGGAGTGGGTGGAGATAGCCGACAAGCCCCTGTGGCTCAAGTGGCAGCGCAAGCTGCAGCAATAGCCAGCTACAGCTCAAGACAATCCCAACAAACAAAAACAATGAACCCCTAACAAAGGGGATGTGTGTGGCGCAGGCACAGGCACTGGCACAGGCACACACACCAGAAGGCTGAGCTGAAGTGGGCATTAGGCACACTGTCGGTAGCCTTTACAATGATGAGCTCGCAGCCTGGTTCGATTCCAACTCATGCTTTATTTCGGTGTAGCATGAGGGTTGTGGGGTTCAGGAGTTGACGGGCTGGTAATTTGAAAAGTGATTGAAGGTAAGAGTTGAAGGGCTGGTCGCGGTGATCGCGAGTTAAAGGGCTGATCGCGGTGATCGCCCAGCATGCTCGTTTCTCCATCAGGGGAACCTTATGGGTACGAGGGAGAAGCAACCAGGAAGCTGCCTCAGCGCTTGTATTCCCATGACTTGGGCAGCTAGGTGCAGAAGCAGACGCAAGTATTGGGGCACTGACAGCATCCCCATGGAGTGCCAGGGCCACCACTCAAACCCTACCAGTGCCAGTGCCAGACATGGCAGTGCTAATGCCACCACTCAAGCCCTCTCAACCATCTCTGCCATTCAACTGCCTTGCACAGGGGGGATGACCTGGTGGCTGCCATTGAGGAAGATGTTGACCTGGCTGCTGCCTGCAAAGCTTTCCTGGACTCCAGCCGGGATCCAGTGCCAGCGACACAGCGCAGCTTGTGTGAGTTGGCCACTGCTGTCCATTGATGCTGGTGTCTGCTGGCAACGAACACATACGTCCAGCTAGCCACTACACAAACACACAGGTGATAAGGAGTACCATGCGCATGGTACACTGCACCCTCCCGCATGGTACTCCTTGTTTTCTGTGAGTGCATGGCCTGTTGGGTCTCAAGCATGCAAGGCTAAGCAGCTATGCCATGCCAGGAGAATGGTGCTAGTCATGGTGCGATGAGCCATTGTGATGCCACCCATGCAAGCCGTGGCTGTGCAGGTGTGTTGCAAGGGGAGCAGGGGTGCGTCAGCTTCCAGCATGCAGACATCGTCATCGGCTCCATGGACGCTACCACCTGCATGCTCATGGCCCTGCGCTGCCCGGTCACCCAGCGGGCCTTCATTGCCCACCATGACAACATCACATGCTGTAGCCCGCCCTCCCAGCTACTAGCATGTCTGCAAAGCTTCACTAAGGTAGTTGGGCACCGCGTGGCTGGCATAGCCTGCCCTCACCAGCGAGCCTCCTGCTTATTCTTGGCCCATGCATGGACGGCGGCTGTGGCTATGTCTATTTCTTCTTCCTCTATTTCTCGCTTGCTTGCTTGCCTCTTGCTTCCTTGATTGTTTGATCAATTAATATCTGATCTACACACTCATACTTTATGTGTGAGGGTTAACACAAGGGTCAAGAGGGGTGCAAATCAGGGTGGCTGAGTGATGGACAATGATGAGCTCAATCCTGCTGTTGTTGCTCTCACTGCCACCGACACATTTGTGTTGCTGATGTTGCTACTGCTGTTGTTGCTGCAGCCTGAACTGTACCTTGTGGGCAGCTACACGGAGGACAGTGGCATTAGCTTGGCCACATACCACACCTTGCTCACCGCACTCCACCACCACACCCGCCAGCCCATCACGCTCCGTCTGGCCTGTTTCGGACCGGCCAACACGGATGCGCGGGGCGCACCCCGTACCCGGGACGTGGCCCTGGCCTGCCAGTCAGGCCTGGCGCGCCCCGCCCCTTTCGTAGACCGCGGGCCACAGCTGCCTCGCAGGTTTGCTACCGCATCACCGCGTGCCCGTTCCATTGCGGTACACTCCCACCCCGGCTACATTCTCCTGCCCCGTGCGAATATCCAGCTCACATCTTGGGCGGTCATGGCAGAGGAGAGGTTATTGCAGCTTGATGATGACGAGCTCGTGCAAGCCGTCTCAACTTCGCCGCTTCACGAGCCCTCACACTTTGCGGCAGACATACGCGCCGCGCATCGTTGGAAGCTGAGCACAGCAAACCAGGATCTTGAGGCCGCATGTTTTACATGGCAAGGTGCTGGGCGGGATGAAGAAGCCGGGACGGCATGGGCTCCATGCACGCCGCCTGAAGGCTTACAAGAGTCAATTTCATCACTTGATTGCATCCGTGACGTCGAACTTGCTTTTGTCGGCTGACAGTAGTCTACGGGCTAACAGCAACCTTTGTTATGTACATTCCTTCCATATTAAGCCTTCTCACATACCCAGCAACCTATGGGTGGGTCAAACCTCGCCCTCATTCGCCGTGAGCCCGCAAGCCTCAACTTGAATGTTTCCAACCGTCGGGATGTGACTCATTAGCTCATTTGCGCAGCACATAGCCACCATTCGGTGCAGTGCGATGCTGCGGGCTCTGCGGGGCGTTGCTCAAAAGTATGCGACCCACCTCGTACCGCCGCAGCAGTCACTATGTAAAGTGAATGCAGCGCAGAGCTATCGACATCTCAATGTGGCATCCGCTGTTCCCGCCGTCTCGAGATCCATCGTCGCAGGAAGATACGTGCTTGGTGCAAGCGGGCTACTGTGAGTGCCTGTGACTGGACACTGTGCCTGTACCTGTGCCCTGTGCTCTATGAAACATCATGTGCCACCACTGGCCACGACCCTCACGAGCCAGCAGAGTGTCGTAGCCCACGCAGCAGCAGCCTTCTAGCGCATTGAAGCTGGTATGTACTCAGCAACCAGCCTGCCCTTAGGGCCTTTTCCTTCCAGGGAAGCTTCAGCGCCAGGCGTACTTGATCACTCCATTGCATGACAATGCTTCATGGAATGGCCACCCCATGCGCAGCTGTGAATACCCAGTCACTTAGTCTGGACTGTAGACTGATGACTCAAAGCAGGTACCCGACAACCTGGCCGCAAGGGTTGCAGCCAGATTTGCAATGTCATGCATTGTAGGGTTGGTGAGGGTTAGGGTAGCCCCTAACCCCAACCCTAATCCCAACCCAAACCCTGCAGCAACGCACATTATAGTGAAGGTTTGCCGGCCCATCTACCCAGTGCGGCGGACGCTGACTCACAGGGCTGTGACCCACAGCCACACAGCTTCACTGGGTTAGCCCACAGCCACTGCTCACTCCATGCCCTGCTGGCCATGGGTGTCACGACCGCCTCGCTCCCTCCTCCACCCGCCCAGGTTGTCAGCTTGGATCGCCAACAGCAATGACGTGCGCATGCTGTACCTGGTGCCCACCCGCCTGGCCCGTGACGTGTACACCGCCGCGTCCATTGTAGCCGGTAGGTGTACCTCTACGCCACTTGCAAAGCCAGCCCTTAAAGCCTGTTCATGCAAGCCATGCAAGCCATGCGAGCCATGCAAGCCGCTGCGCCTGTCTAGGCAACGGTGAGCTTTGCAAAGGGAGTTTTGCAGCTGATCAGTCTGGCCTGGCCTGGGCTGGGCGCCCTGCAGACTACAAGCTGTCCCTGGGCAGGCTTGAGGGGGAGGCGAGGGCCCAGGCCCTAGAGGACTGCCACCAGAGAGGCGCTGAGCGGCTGCTGCAGCTGTGCTTTGCCAACGGCGGCGTGTACACCAAGCTGGGTCAGCACATTGGACAGCTGGTGAGCAGGCTCGGCGGCACAGCAGGCTCGGGCACAGGACACAAACTGGGGCAGTTGAGGTGGTTGGGGTGGTTGGGGTGGTTAGGCAGCTGGAAAGGGAATGGGGTCTCAGGGCAGCTAGTGGCGTAGACCGGCAGCTGAGCTGCTTGCGCTGGCCCCTGCCAGCTGCTGATGCGTGTGGCGCTCCATGCCATGCAGGATCACCTGTTACCTGAGCAGTACGTGGTGACCATGCGCAACCACCTGCTGGACCGCTGCCCCGTGACCCCTTACTCTGATGTGAGCCACCTCAAGGCCTGCTGCCACTCAGCCTACTGCCACTCTGCCTGCTGCCACTGACAGTAGGTAGCAATTTCCAGCTGCCAACCTTCCACCCCATGCCACCTCAAGGCCTGCTGCCGCCCTCTCCCATCACCACCTGTGGGGTTGCCGCACCAGCTGTCAGCTGTGACAGCAGCTGGCTGAGACGGCTGCTGCTGTGATGCCAGGCCTTGGTTGGGGCTGGGGGCTGGTGTGCACTGTGCAAACCTGTGGGATGCCAGGATCAGTGTTAGGATCAGTCGTAGGATCAGTCACAGGATTGACCCACAGGACGCCAGGATCAGTATGTCATGCATGACCAGTCCAGAGAGTGAGGGGGAGTGAGGGGCGTCAGCTAGCGGCAAGCTGCAGCAAAGGCATGCAAGCAATGCCTTGAGGCAAGCCAGTGGAGGGGCAGGGGCATGCGTGCAACCTGAAGGGGTGCGACTGCCACCCTGGAGCTGGAACACGCACACACGCCCTGGTTGTGGCACTGGAACACCTCTGGCAAACTGGCACCACTGGGCTGGCCAAGCCCACTGCCCAGCTCAGGCGTGGCGCTGTCCCCAGGGATGGCCAGCCTCAGGAAGCCCTTCTGCCCTGCAGCCAGCCCCCAGCCTCCTCCCCACCGCGCCTCAGCTGGGCCAGGTCCAGCCGCCAGGGCGAGTCCAGAGCCTGCAGCTAGGGGCTGCTGGGCCTAGGGCTCCCACTGGTGCTGCGCTGCCCGGGATTTGAAGGGGTGACCTGGGGCTGCAGGTGCGCCGCATCATCATCCAGGACCTGGGTGCTGCGCCTGAGACCCTGTTTCGCTACTTCAACCCTGTGCCAGTGGCCAGCGCCTCGTTAGCTCAGGTGGGGGAGGCTGGGAGGGGGAGGGGGAGGGGGAGGGGGAGGGGGAGGGGGAGGGGGAGGGGGAGGGGAGGGGGGGGGGAGGGGGAGGGGGAGGGGGAGGGGGAGGGGGAGGGGGAGGGGGAGGGGGAGGGGGAGGGGGAGGGGGAGGGGGAGGGGGAGGGGGAGGGGGAGGGGGAGGGGGAGGGGGAGGGGGAGGGGGAGGGGGAGGGGGAGGGGGAGGGGGAGGGGGAGGGGGAGGGGGAGGGGGAGGGGGAGGGGGAGGGGGAGGGGGAGGGGGAGGGGGAGGGGGAGGGGGAGGGGAGGGGGAGGGGGAGGGGGAGGGGGAGGGGGAGGGGGAGGGGGAGGGGGAGGGGGAGGGGGAGGGGGAGGGGGAGGGGGAGGGGGAGGGGGAGGGGAGGGGGAGGGGAGGGGGAGGGGAGGGGGAGGGGGAGGGGGAGGGGGAGGGGGAGGGGGAGGGGGAGGGGGAGGGGGAGGGGAGGGGGAAAGCCAGCACCCTGCCATGCCATGACCTTGACTGCCAGGCCCGCATCCACGGCCCCTTCTCTTGCCTACCCTGCCTACCCTACCCCTCCACCCCTGCCCCTCTGGCTGCAGGTGCATGTTGCTGAAGACCACCAGGGGCGCAAGCTGGCGGTGAAGGTGCAGCACGCAGGGCTGCTGGAGAGCAGCACAGCAGACATGGCCACGGTGGAGGCCCTGGTCAAGGCTGTCCGCTACATCTTCCCGGTGTGTGGGCGGGAGGGGGTGCTGGTGGCAGGGGAGGAGGAGGGGAGGAGTGCAGGTGGCCAAGGGCGCAAGAGAAGGGGTGAGTTCTGGGGTGAGGGGTCAGGGGGAGGGCGAGGGCGAGGGCAAAAGGGGAGGGCAGAAAGCTAAGTGCTGGGGAGAGGAAGCAGGCCTATGGTGAACGCCTATGTTGGTTCAGCCTGGCATTATGGGGCCATTGGCAACAAGCAGTTGCGGGTGGGCTGCATGGAGTGAGGTGAGGTTGGGAGTGAGGTGTGGGTATGTGGGGGCGGCACCAAGGTGTACCTGACCATGATGTGGGACGGGGTAGGTGCAGCGGTTGTGTGTTGCTGTTGCTGAGCAGTTGGTGTGTGCATCACTCTTATCATTGCCCAGTTGGTGTGTGCATCACTGTTATCATAGCGCAGGACTTTGACTATCAGTGGCTGGTGGACGAGATCAAGACATACCTGCCGGCTGAGCTGGACTTCCACCATGAGGTGGCAAACGCAAACCGCTGCCGGGCGCTGCTGAACGGACCCAAGTCTCGCCTGGCGGGCAGGTGCTGGGGCATGGGGCTGCAGGATCAGGTCAGCTTTGTGACGTAGCTCAGCTCGCAGCACTGTTGACTGTTAGTCAGCACCAAGGCAGTCAGATCAGATCAGTGGAACACGCGGCCCGCACCCGCAATCAGTGAGTCAGCGGGCACGCTGCTGGGCCTCTTGGCACCACCTAGCTGTGACACAAACACAGGGGCAAAAGCTGGGGTGGGGAGGAGGGCTGGGGAGGAGGTCCTGCCGTGTCTATCGTGGCCTGCGGGGCGTCAAGGTCACACCCTTGTGTTGTAGTCACACCTAGCGGGCAGGTGCTGCTTGACACCCAGCCCCCTACACCTCACCATGGCCATGGCCCCCTTGGTGCCGCACCCACTCACCAACCAAGGGGCATGGGGCTGTGGGGGTGAGGCAGCTGGTTGACCCCTTGCTTGCTCAGCTCAGGGCACCATGTGGGCGAGATCAGCACCACCTTAGTCAGAGCAGGTCAGTAGGACACAAGGTCCAGGGCTACTCTTCTGCCGCCTGAGGGGGGGCTGTCCTGTCCTTTTTTGGTCTGTCACCTAAGGGGCGTCAAGGTCACACCCCTGGTGTGTGAGAGTCACACATACCCTTAGCTAGCCACATGTTGCCCCCTGCACTGTCGATGCTCACTGTGCTTTGCCTTGCTGTCTGTGCACTGACTTGGCACCAGGACCGCCTTGCCTCCCGCCCCTCGAGCCCCTCCTGCCCCTGTTGGCCTGCTGGCCTGCTGCTTCACCAGCCCCCTGGCCCCCTGACCCCCGGCCCCCCTGCCCCTCCTGCCCCTGCTGGCCTGCTGCTTTACCAGCACCCTGACGCCCCGCCCCCCTGCCCCCTGCCCCAGGGTGTACATCCCCCAGGTGTTCCAGGACAAGTGCTCAACCAGGGTGCTGACCATGGAGTTTGTGGAGGGCATGGCGGTCTCTGACCCAGCGGCTCTGCGGCGCGCAGGCATCTCCCCCGCTGCCCTCTCACGCCTCATCGCAGGTGCGGGGGCTGGAAGGCAGCAGCTGTGTGCTGGTCAGCTTTTCTCTTTGTACAAATACCGTAGTGATACGCCTTGGTATTTTCACCAGATTAACTCATCACCAGATTGCATCACCAATTGTTTGAGCATGAAATCGGGGGCATTGTTTTAGCAAGAAAAGGGGGCAAGGTGGGGCGAAGGGAGAGGGAGGGAGAATGGCAGAGGGTTGTACAGGGGTCAGCAATGTCATCTCATTTTGTCTGTGTTGCCCCGCCCTGATGTGGCCAGTGCAGACACATTCAACCAAATGATTTTTGTGCATGGTGACCTGCATGCGGATCCGCATGTGGCCAACATGATGGTGCGCAAACAGGTGAGAAGAGTGTGTGAGGTGTGTGTGACGGCTCACCCTGTCTCAACACCTGCCTGCTTGCTCTCAAGCTCTGGCCGGGGTTTGGTCCCCTTCACAGCTACTCACCACATAGATGACCACCATGATAACATATGTATACATAGATGACCATCATGATCCTGGGTGAACTTGCTGAACCGCAGGACGGCCGGATGCAGCTCATTTTGCTTGATCATGGTGGGTCAACGTGTCGAGGTCGGGCGGCATGGGTGTGAAGCTGGAGTGGCGCTTTTATTGGTGAGTAATGTGTGTGACCCGCACTGACCACCGCTTCGAGCATCTACGCAGGACTATACCATCGCATTGATGATGCGTTCCGGCTGCGTTACGCCGAGTTGTGGCGGTCGCTGGTGTTCGCGGACAAGGAGGGTATCAGGCGCAGCAGCGAGGCTATGGGCGCAGGAGGTGCGCGACTACTTCCGGTCCTTCGCGAGTCATGCTGGAAGTCGGAAGCGGGTTGCCTGCCTGCCTGTCAGTCCGCCCGCTTGCCTACCCGCCCGCCCCACCCGCCCGCCTATCCGCCTGCCGCTTGCCTACCCGCCTGCCCATGTGCCTTCCCATTGGCCTGCCTGCCTGTTTTGACCCTGCCTGCTTGCCTGTACTGGACATGCCTGCAGAGATGGTTCCGCTGTTTGCGGGCATGCTGACCCAGCGGCCCTGGGACCAGGTGAGGGGTGGAAGTCGAGGTGATGGGGTCATGGGCAGGGTCTAGGCATTGCTGGTGCCTTGCAGCTCCTGAGGTCGCATTGCAACATCATCTGGCTCTTGCCTATCAGCGTCAAGCAGGGGTCAGGCAGGGGTCAAGCAGGGGTCAGGTAGGGGCCAGGTAGGGGGCAGGCAGGGGTCAGGCAGGGGTCAGGCAGTGTCAGTGTCAGTGCCTGCACTCCAGCTGACCTGCTCTGCCTGTTGCAGCTTGTGGAGAACTCCAACCTGGACCGCCTGGTGGTGCCCAGCTCAGCTGAGAACCGAGCCATGGTGCAGCACTATGCTCAAAAGTATGCCAGCGAGATCAGCCACATGCTCGTGCGCATGCCGCATGAGCTGCTGCTGCTGCTGAAGACCAATGACTGCCTGAGGTCCGTGGACAGAGTGCTGGTGAGAAGGCGGGGCGTGGGGTAGGACTTGGGCAGGGGGGATGCGGGGCGGAGCAGGGTAGGGTGGGGCGGGGCTGGAGGGGGAAGGGGATGGGGGGTAAAATGGATTATATGAGTGGGGTAAGGAGGAGGAGGTTCCATGTTGGAGAACCGCCAAGGCTGACATTTTGAAGAGTGCAGCGAATGTATCACCATGACTTCTGACTGTTGTTGTTGCTGTCCCAGCCAGCCCTGCAGCCAAGTGATGACTGGCAGTGCTAGGCTCCTTGACCCTGCAGGGTCAGCCAGTGAACAACTTTGTGGTGACAGCCAGGGAATGCACTCGAGCCCTAGTGGCGCAGCGCATACGCGACGCTGAGGCACGCCACGCACCCGCGATCAGTGAGTCGCTGCGGGGCTGCGGGTTCGGGTCAGCTTTGTGACGCAGCTCAGCTCGCAGCACTGTTGACTGTTAGTCAGCACCAAGGCAGTCAGATCAGAGCAGTGGAACACGCGGCCCGCACCCGCAGTCAGTGAGTCAGCGGCACGCTGCTGGGCCACTTGGCACCACCTAGCTGTGACACAAACACAGGGGCGAAAGCTGGGGTGGGGAGGAGGGCTGGGGAGGAGGGCTGGTGGTAGGTCTCGAGGGGTGGGACTGGGGTGAGGGTGGGGGCAGGGTGTCAGAGGTTAGGGGAGGAGGTCAGGGGTAGGGGGTGGATGGAAGCTGCAAGCGAGGGTCGCAAGCCAGCCATGGAGCTCAGCTTCTTCATGCTCCTCTGCAGGGGTCACTGCGCACTGTGTTGCGCATTGGCTTGGCCTCATCAGGCTGGCCCTGTCAGGCTGGGTGCCTGCCCTGCCTGTTGCCCAGGTCTGCTGTTCACACGGATGCGAGCAAAGTGGGACATGGTGCGCATCGAGCTGCAAGTCAGCTTGCTGAGCGCCATGATGTGGCTAGCGCAAGTGCGGGCAATGCTGAGCCCTGGACACTGGGCTAAGGAGCAGAGCAGAGACCCCGGGTTCGACCCCTACCACCTCCCTCCTATTGCCCTGCCTACCTAGGCAAAACCACACAGGGACCTCAGGTGACCTCGGTGAGAGGTGAGGTACAGGACAAGGCACAAGGACAAGGTAGGGATGGGGCCAGGCTCATGCTGAGGCAGTGAGGGTGGTGAAGGTGAGGGTGGTGAGGGTGAGGGCGGTGAGGGCAGAGGGTGAGGCAGAGAGACACTAAACGCAGAGGGCTGTCGCTGTGTTTGGGGCACAGGCAAGCCACCAGCCAGCCAGCCCAGCCAGCCTCGTATGGCTGCTGCGCACAGATTGTGAGGAGGGCAAACAGCAGAGGGCTGAACATCAGAGGGCTCAACAGCAGAAGGCTGAACAGAGGGTGGCAGCGGAGGGGTCCCCAACAGCGGAGGTGGGGGCAGACGAGGGTGAGGGCTGCATACCTATCAGTGCATGAAGCAGTAGCTGCAGGCCACTAGCACAGGCAGTGATGACGTCAGCAACAGTCTGCATATGTGAGGGGTGCGCATGGGTGGCCATTCCATGAAGCATTGTCATGCAATGGAGTGATCAAGCACGCCTGAGACGTGGCAGATTTTGACCTATGGCAAGGTTGGGTTAGAGCTGCTCTTCATCTATATGTTGGGAGCAGAGGCTGTTTCATGCAAAGAATTTGCGCAGCAGAACCGCTGGGACCGACCATCCGATTTGTGGTGTCAATGTCAGGTGTCCCCAACATTCAAAAAATGGCTGGAAATGATAGGAAACCGACCCCTGGTAATCAAAACGACGCCGCGTCTCAGCCACGTGGTTTCTATTTAGGTTTCGCACATCCCTGGATAGAGGACTCTGTCAGCTATGCGGTGCAGCTTGTAACATTAAATACTGTGCACTGTGCTGAGTGCTATGGCGGCTCGAATCTTGACATTCAAATCCATGCCAGTTTTGGTCATGCGGGCCTCGCCGCGACCGACTGCCGCGACCGACGTGGCCCAGTAGCCTCTGCAAACAGTCAGGGACAGTCGCCGCAGTCAAAACAATGCACATGGCACGCAAAACCGATGTAACGACGCCCCTCCACCCATGCTCGGAAGTATACAACGCTGGTGCATTGCTTGACCGCTTCGTGAGTAGTACCTACTACCTGGCCACTCTGTAAGGCCACACAAGGTGTGTAGGCCATTGCTACGTTACCTTGCTCGACTTGTTGGGTCCGGTCCCTCCCGCCCGCCCTCCGCTTGCGTGTCGAGCTGGTGTCCAGCTCCGCCCTGACCCCCTGCTGCTCAGCTGGAGGGGTGGGCAGCCCAGGGGCAGCACCAGCACCAGCTGTCTGCTGCTGCCAGGGGGGTGCAGCAGGAGGGGGGGGCAGGTCAGGTGACTTTACAAGTGCTGCAAGATGAGCACGCTGCCACCCATGCCGACCCATGGGTTTGCGTCTTGCAATGACTTGCTAGGGCCAAGTGCGGGGCAGTGAGGGGCTTAGGGGGGCAGGGCAGTGAGGGGGGGCAGTGAGGGGCAGTGAGGGGGGCAGTGAGGGGGGCAGTGAGGGGGGCAGTGCAGTGAGGGGGGCAGTGAGGGGGGCAGTGAGGGGGGCAGTGAGCTGGGGGGCAGTGAGGGCCAAGTGCGGGGCAGTGAGGGGCTTAGGGGGGCAGGGCAGTGAGGGGGGCAGTGAGGGGGGCAGTGAGGGGGGCAGTGAGGGGGGCAGTGAGGGGGGCAGGGCAGGCTTAGGGGGGCAGGGCAGGGCAGTGCGGGGCAGTGAGGGGCTTAGGGGGGGGTGGGAAGGGCTGGGAGGAGGTGGGAGGGGGTGGGTGGGGGGTGGGGAGGCTGGGAGGAGGTGGGAGGGGGTGGGTGGGGGGTGGGAGGGGCTGGGAAGGGGTGGGAAGGGGTGGGAGGGGGTGGCGGGGCAGTGAGGGGGCTGGGAGGGGGTGGGAGGGGCTGGCAGGCTTCTGCGGGGGCTGGGAGGTGGTGGGGCTGCAAGGGGGTGCGAGGGGGCAGGGTCCAGGCGGTCGGAGTATGCTAGTCAACTCTGCAAGGCAGAGTCGGGTCACGCCAAAGTTAATTACGGCGGGCCTGATTGATGAACTGCCGTGCTTTCTTTTCCAGCAGCTGTGTCGTAGAGTTACGAACAGTTTAATGACTCGATATTCTAAAAAGTCACAGTGGTCAGCTTACAACATGCCGATTTGTGCAAGGAGGTACTTTTCTGTGTGACTGGCGTGAGAGAGGAGCGCACCTCCCACATAACCCTGCGCGTTTGATGCAATGTCCAGTCATCACTGGCCCCACGACGGTCTTCCGACACCGCCTGCAGCAATGAAAGGCTCGCGGAGCAAGCCTGGCGGGCTGAATTTAGATTGTACTTCTGGCTCGATAGCAGGCGCAGCTCCATCACTGATGCCGTTACATACCACTAGAACAACCGATAGTGAGCAGCTGAGGTGTGTCCGCGCTCGCTTGCGCCGGCATGGGCTCCGATGCAAGGATTAACTCGCCGCTTGCCAGTAGATGCGGAGTAATTCGCAGGTGCCAATGCAACAAACGCTACCGAAATCGGTGCACTATGTAGCGAGAACTTGCATGAAGATTACCAACCCCATGTTGGGGACTCCTGAGTCAATGACTGACGCTGACCCCAAGTTTGAGCCGCGCGGGTTGTTCAGACTTGGCGACGGCAAGGAGTAGCCGGATTGTGATACGAAGCAGCCTCCAATTTGGCCGCCCGTGGAATGGCAGCTGCCAGCACCAGGAACAGTGATGCGGCATTACAGAATTACAAAGTTACTTACTGACTTACGCAGTGTAATTACATGTAAATCACATGTAATTACATGTAATTACATGTAATTACACAGGAATTACAGCCCCTTTTTCTCGTCACTGGCTCATTTTCTTCAGCCGACATTGTGAGACTTAAGAGGGTTATCCTTAGACAACCTTTAATGACACTCAGAACCGCGATATACGGACATGCCGACCCTCTACAGGGTCCTACCAATACTGACCTTGTGCAGGGTCCTACAGACCCTGTGCAGGGTCCTACCGACCCTCTGCAGGGTCCTACCGACCCTCTACAACGGGGCACAAGTCGCCTGCACAAGTCAACACTAGTCATCTATCACACAACACCACACCACAACACCAAGTGACCACAACACCAAGTCAACACAACACCAAGTCGACACAAATCAACATCACACCACACCACACCACACCACACTGGGCGGGGGCGGGGCGGGGCGGGGCGGGGGCGGGGCGGGGCGGGGCGGGGGCGGGGCGGGGCGGGGCGGGGCGGGGCGGGGCGGGGCGGGGCGGGGCGGGGCGGGGCGGGGCGGGGCGGGGCGGGGCGGGGCGGGGCGGGGCGGGGCGGGGCGGGGCGGGGCGGGGCGGGGCGGGGCGGGGCGGGGCGGGGCGGGGCGGGGCGGGGCGGGGCGGGGCGGGGCGGGGCGGGGCGGGGCGGGGCGGGGCGGGGCGGGGCGGGGCGGGGCGGGGCGGGGCGGGGCGGGGCGGGGCGGGGCGGGGCGGGGCGGGGCGGGGCGGGGCGGGGCGGGGCGGGGCGGGGCGGGGCGGGGCGGGGCGGGGCGGGGCGGGGCGGGGCGGGGCGGGGCGGGGCGGGGCGGGGCGGGGCGGGGCGGGGCGGGGCGGGGCGGGGCGGGGCGGGGCGGGGCGGGGCGGGGCGGGGCGGGGCGGGGCGGGGCGGGGCGGGGCGGGGCGGGGCGGGGCGGGGCGGGGCGGGGCGGGGCGGGGCGGGGCGGGGCGGGGCGGGGCGGGGCGGGGCGGGGCGGGGCGGGGCGGGGCGGGGCGGGGCGGGGCGGGGCGGGGCGGGGCGGGGCGGGGCGGGGCGGGGCGGGGCGGGGCGGGGCGGGGCGGGGCGGGGCGGGGCGGGGCGGGGCGGGGCGGGGCGGGGCGGGGCGGGGCGGGGCGGGGCGGGGCGGGGCGGGGCGGGGCGGGGCGGGGCGGGGCGGGGCGGGGCGGGGCGGGGCGGGGCGGGGCGGGGCGGGGCGGGGCGGGGCGGGGCGGGGCGGGGCGGGGCGGGGCGGGGCGGGGCGGGGCGGGGCGGGGCGGGGCGGGGCGGGGCGGGGCGGGGCGGGGCGGGGCGGGGCGGGGCGGGGCGGGGCGGGGCGGGGCGGGGCGGGGCGGGGCGGGGCGGGGCGGGGCGGGGCGGGGCGGGGCGGGGCGGGGCGGGGCGGGGCGGCATCAAGCACTACCTGGGCTGCCATATAGCTCTCCCACTCCTCTTGCGCCTCAGCTGATGAGTGGTGCTCCTTGCGAGTCATGACCCGTGTGTTGAAGAACACATAGGACATGATCCACATGCGCCCTAGCAACAAGCGAGAGCGCCGGTCGCTCCAGATGAACTTGAAGGCACTGAACAAGCGCTCGGTGGCAGCTGAGGTGGCGGGGATGCTGAGCGCGCGCTGCGCCACGACTTGTAGGTGTGGCAGCTTCTTGCCATACCTGCGCCACCAGGCCACTGGGTCCACTGTCAGGTCCGGTGCAAACCTGTCCATCGTGAGCCCCATGCCGACAGCGTAGTCAGGCTCCAGCCAGGTGTCTAGGAGCTCTAGGCGCGCTGCATTGCCAGCTGCATCCTTGCCCTTGCCATCTGCGCTTGCCAGCTTAGCAGCCAGCTCCTCTGCAGCCAACACCTCCTCAACGGTGAGGTTGTGAGGCTTGTGCCGGTACCTGGGGTCTAGCACGGCAGCCAGGTAGAGAGCGACATGGTGCCCGTAGTCCATGCGCTTGCTGAACACTTGCTCGAGCTCCATCACCTCATTCACAAACTCCACGGGCACAATGATCAAAGAGAGGCACATGGGGTGGGGTGGGGTGGGGTGGGGTGGGGTGGGGTGGGGTGGGGTGGGGTGGGGTGGGGTGGGGTAGCAGCCAGGATTACGCGTGTAATTACATGTAATTTGTAAAATTACATTCAATTCTGCATCACTGACCAGGAATGAGCCCCATTAGGCCTGTTAGAGCCACGAAGGACTGTCTGCATGCTTGCGATGATGATCTTGAGCCCATGGCCCGACACCGGCCGGGAGTGGTGTCGGGGACCTCAGCTTAACCGGCCCGTGAGACCGACGAAAGCGACCCTAGCGCACCATACTGTCTCGCGTACGAGGTTGGCTACGAGATTGGGGTACAGCTTACAATTCGGCTGACTTGATGTAGAGCCGGCAGTTAGATATGGCAATTAGGTGTGCAGTGTCCCAATGTCGAACAATGTCAAATAACATCATGTCATGTATAGCTGTATGTACCTACTTGGCTCAGTAACAACACACCTGCTGCTGCTGCAGCTGCTCATCCACTGCACCACACCAGCATTGACTGATAGCCAGTAAACGCGTTACACAACCTTGCACGCCAAGCACCCAGTGCACACCAGAGCAAAGCGCCGCGCTGAAGTGGGCATTCACCGCACAGGTCGCCGCTGCTTCGACGCCAATGACGCGCCCAGCTTCCGGCGCAACTTCCATCTCTCGCTGCTAGCCGCCTCACGAGTATCCGACGCAACAGGGCTAGTTCCTGCACTGCGATCACTGCCTCTCTCTTCGCCTTCAACCTCATCACCATCACTGACGGAAGCAGCGCTCAGGCTGTTGCGCAGGCCGTTGGCTGTTGGCTGTTGCGCAGGCCGTGAGGGCAGCCGCGACCGCAACATGCTCGATTTCCGCAGAGCGCTTCTTCGATCCGCGCCGCCCTTCGGCGCGCTGGCTGGCGCCACGATGGCTGCTTGCTTCACCTGCTCCGTTTCCACCTCCGTATGCCTAGCTGACTCTGCCGGATCGCTTTGTTCCGTGCCAGCGAGGGATGGAGCCGGGACATGCAGAGCGGCTTGCAGCTCTTCCGGCATCCGCTGGCCCCACACCGGCGATCTGCCAGACTTGAAAACCGCTAAGCGCGACGCGACTTGCTCGGGCGTGAAGGGTCGATCCAGGCGTTTGGTGACCGCGAGGTCCAACAAGCCTTCGGGCAAATCCATCTCAATCTGCCGCCTCTCTAGGTCCACAGTGGGACACATGGCCTTCACAAAAGGCACCATGCACTGCCTGCATGCAAGCCATGCAACACCACACATGTGACCTGGACAGCAAGGTAGACAAGCACTTGTTCATAACGAAGGTGGCACACGCAGTGTTGTTCACACCTGTACACACAGCCGCCGACACAAGGCCGACCACAATGCCGTCAGCTGAGTGCACCTCTCACAGATGCTGGCCAACTCCCATGTGCCGTACCTGCTGCGGCTGGCCTGGATGTCCTGGGCTGTCAGCGCCAGTTGCACCAGCAGCGTGTCGTACGTCCCAAACCCGCTGAACACATCCACCACCTGGCCCAGGTACTCTCGACTGCCCTGCAGCCAGCAGCGTACCTCGCTACCCTCACTCCCCTCCGCACACCCCACTCTCTACACTGTCCTAAACCTCCCTCACTTCATCAACCCCTTACACGCATGCCCACAAACCCCCTGCACTCGAGTCCTGTCCTGAAACTCCCTCACATCACGTACCTCTGACAGTTCACCCCTGCTGCCTCCCCCCCCCACAGCAGCAGCAGGGCAGCAGCAGCCCCGGCACCTGCACCTGCGCCTACACCCTCCCCCTGCCCCTCCCCACCCCTACTTTTCCCCTCCCCTTGCCAGCCCCAGCCCTCCTCTAGCCTGCTTGCACCTTGACAAAGGCGTGGCAGCCGCCTAGGTCACGCGCCCAGAAGGTATCCGGCTCTACCAGCTTCCCCTGGACTGCCCTAGGCAGCAGCAGGGTGTAGCCCTGTGGCCAGGGGCCAGGGCCAGGGCAGGGCGCTGGGGCAGAGTGGGGCAGAGCGCTGGGATCAAGGCAAAGCGCTGGGGCAGGGGCAGGGCTTTGTGCTGGGCTGGGCGTAAGGCAGTATGGGGCAAGGGAGGTGGCCCTTCACAGTGACCTGGGCCTAGCACCTGTCACATATGTAACACAGGCAAGCTTGCAATGATGAGTGTGACATCAACCCTGCAGTGGGGCTGGGCTGGACACCCAGTTCGCTCAACCTGGCCATTCTGGTCATCCTGCTGTCTCCGCTGTGGCCGCAATGCGCCATGTGGCCTGCTATGGCCTGCTCTGGCAGCCATGGCATGCAGTGCAGGGGCGGCTTGCCTGCAGCTGCTCAGCCTGGTCCCTGTCGTCCACCTCCTGGAAACGGAGCACCCAGTCCTTCGAACGATGGGGCATTTTGCGCTCTTTTGTTTGTTTGGTGGTCACCTACGACGTGGAACAACAAATTGTGATACACACAGCGCCATGGGTGGAACGTACAGGGAAAGGTGAGGTGTGAGACCTGAAATGTGAGGCTCCTGTTTGAGCCAGCCGACACAACTGCAGAGCCTGAATGTTGCTGCCAATCCAGGGCTGCGACTGCTGCTGCTGCCTCTGCATACTGCCACTGCTGCTGCCTCTGCATACTGCCACTGCTGCTATTGCCGCCTACTGCTGCTGCAGCCAACTACTGCTGCTGTGCAGGCGCATCCCAGCCCTGCCTCCCCAACACCTTAATCATGGCGAGTGGTTGCTGCTGCTGCACCCTAGCTAGCAGGCCCTTGGGTTTGGGAGCCTGCAGGTACAGCCTGCATTCAGTGGCAGAAGAAGAGGCACGCCAGCAGCAGGCTCAGTGGGAGCAGCATGTGAGCTGGAGAGGCATAGCAAGGCTGGGCGGACCATGCCCTGCACCTCCTTTCTGAGGCAGGGTGCATGTGATGCTCTAGACAAGCAGGTTATGCAAGAGTTGGATGCAGTGGCGTTGTTACTGGGACATCGCAGGAGTGTTTGCTCGAGTGTTAAAAAAACTAGGTAGCACTCACGTGACCCCATCCTTGCCGAACCTCTTGTTGGGATCATCAGTAGTAACAACCACTCTTATCTCTCCGCGCACACCAAATGCTCCTTTCACATGGCCAACCTTCACCAAGCTGCTCTGCAACATGGCACAAGGTGTGGGGAGGCTGGTGCTTTGGCGTGGCATGGGAAAGTGGTGTCAGTGTTGGACGTACTTCATGTGGAGGCGACGGGCAGGGTGCGGGCAAGGACTTGGTACGAGACGGCGCAGCGGGACCAGATACCCTTTCCCCAACTGCAGCATTCGGGCGGCAGCAGGGTCTGCTGCAACATGACTGCTCGCCTGTCGGTGCTATGGGAGGTGGAACACGATGCCAAGAAGAGCGGGCCAAGCCCCGGATGGGGCTCGGGACCCGCAATGCAGTGCAGGGCCAAGCTTGGAGTTGCCCAGGGGTACAACTGTAAGCCATTGATGATTACGGACTGCTGCGGTGTCCAAGGGGATTGTGATTGCTAAAATGCGATTTAAATTCTTTCATTGCTTGTCGGGCGGACTTTGTTAGTAACCACTTCTTCTAGCCACTGTGTATCTTGGCGCCAGTCCGTAAATGTTAGTAACCACTTCTTCTAGCCACTGTGTATCTTGGCGCCAAGATACACAGTGGCTAGAAGAGGTGGTTACTGACAGACTAAACTGTACATTCTATGTTCGTGCTGTGCACAAGCATAGCTACTGGCTGCATGCTCATCATAAGTTGCAGTAGCCACCACAGCCTTGCTGGCCTGGCATAAAGTTTGGACGGCACAGTGCCCCCAGCAACCCTGCGTCCGTTGCATCGTTGTAATGGCTTTGACGAGAGTCCTTTCAAGTCAGCTTCCGATTCAGGGGAAGACACTTTGCGTCGCCCACAGTCTCGCAGGCGACAACCTCGCGACTAGCAGCAGTGCTTTTAATGGCTCATTGGTTCAGATCTGGAAACCTGACTTTGCATCCAAATCCTGGGCCCTGGCCAGTCAAGTGCAGGCAAGCCTTCCTGCCTTATGCATACTATGTTCACAGTCATGGCGCACAAGCCAGCCTGCCAATGCTTACAGGTCCCCACTCCGGCAACAAGTTTAGCATGGGCTAATCCAGAGTCGGGTTTGCTGCTGGCCGCATCCACTGACAATGGCCAAGTCTTCGTGCTGGAGGCGCCCCGGCCAGTGCAAGCCTTCCTGCCAGGTGCCCCTAGCATGAGCACAGGCATCGCAGAGGATGAGGAGGAGGCGGCCCAACAAAAGCACGAGTGGAGGATCCAGTCAACGTTGCAGGCAGGCAGCGCCCCTATCAGGTGCACCTCTTAGGCTATTGCCAGCAACCTGACCTGACCAGACCCTCAGACTGCTCCCTGTGACGCCGCCCGCTACCCAGGCACTTGTCCTTTGCACCCCGGCAGCATGGTCTGCTACTTTGCACCGCGGGGGATGATGGCGGGGTAACCGTGTGGGAAGCGGATCGACCCCTGGCCCCTGACACATGGAGCCCTCTGGCAAAGTTTCAGGTGCCCGCCTGCCTGCCATCCTGCCCACTCAGCCTCACAGCCTGCAAACGCCTGAAGGCTGACCTGCAGCCTCTTCCAGCCTGCACAGCCAGCCTCCAGTACAGCGATGACCATGGATGCAGGGGCAACACAGCCTGCCTGCCTGCCTATTCTCTCCTGCTGTGTTCGCTGCTAAAGAGCACGCAGGCCAAAGTATGGCACAACTGTTCAGAAGCATATCGAATGATATAGGGCATGGCTGCCATGGGATCCTAGGTGGCCTTACACCCTTGGTCCTTGCATGCTTGCCATACTTACGCACATCTGCATGGTGTAGCAGAGCGCTTCATGCCGTACACATGCTTGCATGTGCATGCAGGTAGGAAGGCCAGTCAAACAATTCCGTGGCAATGGTGCCAGTCATGCCCTCCCCGGCATCAGCTTGGCATGGCGGCCATTCAGCCCCAGCGTGCCCCCCATGCTGGTGGTGGGGTCAGGGGAGGAGGCGCATGTCTGGCAGTACGCCATGCAGCTCATGACATGGAAGGTATGGGCCACACATAATCATGCACACACAATCTCTCTCACTCTCATTCACACAATGCAAACTGGCAGCGTTGCACCATGCATCGTTGGTTCTGTGGACTTGTAGTTGCACCCATCATCTCCTCCCGCCCTGCTTGCCCCAGGTGCTTGTGCTCCCACCAGGTGCTGCCTGGCGATTGTGTGTTGATGCGCAGCGCTGCCATACACTGAAGCCTTCCTCCCCAGCAGCCATCACCGGGGTGCATTGGGCCCCTCACTTGAGTCGGCCGCAAGAGCTCGTCGCCGTCTCGCACGGTAGCATCGTGGACGTGTTCGGGTTGCAAGGCGAGAGCAGCACGCCCGGCACCGAGCTGCTCGCCACTCTGTCGCACGGCGCGGGGGTCTGGAAGTTGGAGTTCAACCAATGGGGCACGTGCCTGGCGGTCGCGACCGAGGACGCGAGCGTTACAGTTTGGCGAGCAAACCTGGTGGGGGATTGGGATGTGATGTGCGTGGTGCAGGGGTCATCCGAAGTTGGGGGAGACCAGACGATGTAAGAGCGTCGTGCCGCGAAGCATGCCCGGGGCCCGACGTTCGGGGTGATGTTCGCCCTCCCTCCCCTCCAGAGACAGAACCCTGACACGTCCTTGCCCCTCCCTGTATGCCCCCTGCCCCTCCTTGCCTCACCTTCAGCCTCACTGGTGGCCACATGCCAGGCATCCCTGTGTCGGCCTGGCCGACAGCAGGTTGGCCAGCGACAGTAAAACGGCTGTCGGCAGGACGCCGCACGTTGCGCAACGAGTCATTGATGTATCGGGATTGCAATCAGCTTCAATGCTGGGTGCGGCTCACGCGGCGATCTGCCAGCTGGCTTTCTACCTTGGCTATATCTTTTGAGGTATGCGTGGAATCAGCGACACTACGTAAAGACGTCCAGTCAGCAGATCTGGGTGGGGGTTAGGGGCAGCAAACTATCTACCGTTTCTCGCCAGAAAAATGCTACAGCCTCGCACGAGTGGGACCCGGTGCTGTCCTCGCCGCGACTGTCACCGCGAGGTGCTTGGCTCCGTAGACAAAGCTTCCACTGTTTGCGGGCTGCTCTCCACCCCTTGTGGTATCAGCTTGGTGCGAGGCCGCCGACAACGCTTCCACGGTGCCCGTCCGCCGCTGCCGACCAGACGCCGCCCCGTCCGCAACCTCCCTCGCCCCCGCGCAGCCACCATGCGCCACCTCAGCTTCGCCCCCGGGCCGTTCACACTGCTGCCTATGACTCACGATGCTGATCAAGCGCTGAGCAGGGGGGTTGGCGAAAGAACGGGTAGTGTGACTCACACCCAGCTGGCAATTGATCCCAGCCTTGCACCTTGTGCAAGTTGCTGGGTCTCTGGGCGTGAACGAGGAGCAGGCTCGTGTACCAGGGCCCTGACCTGGGGTTCCCACAGCCGAACTGCAGGAGGGGCAGCTGCAGAGGCAGCGCCCTGTGGTAAGGGGAGGACAGGGGAGCGGGTAGGTGCGCCAGAGCAGCCCGGGCCCTATGTCGCTGAGTTTGGCACAGCCGGACAGCGCCATGGCCAGCTCCAGCTCCTCCCTCAGCAGCTGAAGGACCCTGCATCCAGCACGGCGTAGGGGGCAGAGGGGGGCAGGGGCAGGGTGCAGGGCAGAGGGTGGTGCAGCATCAGTGGGTGCTGGTGCAGGAGCTGGCTCGAGTCCGAGGCCTATTCAGGTCAACAATCTCATGATTATTTTTATTTTTCTATTTGTTGGACAAGGTCATGATGGTTCCCCACGCTGCTGCTCAGGGCTGCTAGTTGCTGCAGTGTTATGTAGGAGGAGGCCTGACCACTGCCCTGCCCTCCCCCACATTCCTGCCCTGCACTCACCTCCCCCTTCCACTTCCCCCTCCTGGCCCGTGATCCTGCCCCCCCAGCTGCTGCCGCCCCCCCAGCCTCCTTATCCAAGCACGGGGACCCGCCCCACTGACCCCCCAGGCACCAGTGGGAGGGTAGCAAGGGCACGCCCCGAGGCTACTCTCCCCCCTAAATGCACGGCCGACGGCGAGGGCGTACTCTTTCTTCCTTTCTTTCCCCAGGCACCTTATCCAAGCGCGGGGACCTGCCCCACTGACCCCCCAGGCACCTGGTGACGCCCTGGGCTCCCCCCAGGGCCAGGCCATACAGCACAGGCCTCCCCAGCAGCACCCCACTGGCGCCCAGGGCAAGCGCCTTCACCACGTCACTCCCACGCCGTATGCCCCCGTCCTGCAACAATCACTCACACACACACTCACACACACACTCACACACACTCACTCCGCCAGGGCGCAAGGCAGCAGTGTGGGGAACCATCCTGAGCTCACTTCACCCCGGCCCCTGCCCCGACCCCTGCCCCCGTCACAATACCCTGGCCCGTCACAATACCCGGGCTCCTGCCCCCTGCACCGCCCTCACCCCCTCCCCCTGGCTCCGGCCCCGCCCCTGCCCCTACCCCTGCCCGCCCCCCTGCCCCTCCCAGCGCTCCACGGACCATGAGCACAGGCACCCTGCCCCGCACCGCCGCCACCACTGCTGGCAGCACGTCCAGGGTAGGAGGGGTGCCGTCCAGCTGGCGCCCTCCTGCAGGGGCCAGGCAGAGTGGGAGCAGCAGTGGGAGTCTGGGCATCAGGCAGCAGACAACACAGCAGCAGGCGCACACACTCTGGAAGGCAAGGTGGTTAGGCAAGGTGGTTACACAAGGTGGGTAGCCGGCAGGCCTCTCTTCCTTTCCGCTGGGCTAAGTGAGCCAAGTATTTTCACGGTTGACCCCACTGCTGGTGCCTGGCCCACTGGGTGCTGGAGCATCAGGCATGGTGGCAAGCCGGCAGCAGCAGCAGCAGCAGCAGCAGCAGCAGCAGCAGCGTGGCCAGTAACAGCAACAGCAGCATGAGCAGCAATGGCAGCTAAGACACTCCGCTGGCCTCTGGCCCTCCTGCCCTGCCGACCTCCTACCCATCCCCCCCACCATGGTTGGACACCACCAAGCCATCCACCCCAACAGCGATGGCCTGGGCCGCGTCAGCAGGCGACAAGATGCCCTGCACCGCCGTGCCAGCCACAACGCATTGGGGTGGGGTGGGGTGGGGTGGGGTGGGGTGGGGTGGGGTGGGGTGGGGTGGGGTGGGGTGGGGTGGGGTGGGGTGGGATGGGATGGGGTGTCTGCCCTGTCAGGCTACAGTCCGATCATATGTCACGGGAAGTAGGTAGGTGAGGGTCCCCTCCAGGAGGAGCCCTGCAATGCCGAGGCTGGCTAGGCCAGACCTGCCGAGGTGTCAAGTCGAACATGCACATGACATGGATGGGGATGGACTGCTTACATCAAGATGGTTGCCTACTAAGCTGAGCAGGCATGTAAGGGGGAGGCGTCAGGGGCTCAGGGCCCGGGAGGGGGAGCCGTGGGTCAGGGTGGGAGACTTTGCCGGCCAAAGTGTGTGAGGTGTGAGCTAGGGTTCAGGGATGACCACAAGGGTGCGTGAGGGTGAGGGGGCAGCAGGGTCAGGGAAGGGCGGCCGGGGGGTGACCTTGAGAATGATGGGCAGGCGGGTGATGGTGCGCAGCCAGGGGATGAAGTCCCAGGTCAGCGCCGCGTCCATCTGGCCGGCAAACAGAGCACTCAGCCCAGACCCACCCTGCCGACACAACAGCAGCAGCAGCAGCAGCAGCAGCAGCAGCAGCAGCAGCAGCAGCTTCCCCTGACTTGGTGCAGCAGCAGCAGCAGCAGCAGCAGTCTGCTGCAGTGGAGTCAACGTGAACGTCAAAATGTAAACAAACAAAACTGGTTGCCTTTGCGCAGGAGAAGGTCCTGGAGCGCTACTTCATGAAGGTGGGAGTGCCCAAGGGTAGGGGGGAAGGGGCAGGACCACAGGCTGATGACTGCCCCCTCACATGTGACCTGCTAGGTGCCCATGTCCCCAGTTCTGCCAAGGATGTCATGCGCTTTGTGTGTGCCTTGTGTGCCATGCAGCTGGAGGAGGAGGCAGCCAGCGTGTCCCAGCAGGAGTGGGGGACCCGCAAGCAGCTGGTGGTGTTCTTTGGCAACGCAAGCATTGGCACGCGGGGTGGGTGGGGGGCCAAGGCTGTGCTGCAAGCCTGCCGCAAGGTGGTGGAGAGGCCCAACAGCGGCAGGCCAACAGACAGGGTGCCAGGCAAGGTGGTGACAGTGGATGAGTTCCGCACCAGCAGGGTCAGCTCAATCCTGAACAGCCCCCAGCCCTGTGAGGAGGAGCTGGACCGCAGCAAGCCCACCAGGCTTGAAGGCTGGAAGCCCAAGCCAGGTCAGGTGCAGGACCGCTTGTTGCGGTCAGCCTGGAGCAAGCGGTTTGAGGCGCCAGTGCGGGGGCTCATGTGGTGCCCTTGGCTGGCCCAGGCCACCCCTGGGAAGCTGGGCAAGTGGGTGGACAGGGATTGCAACGCAGCCCTCAACCTCCAGCGGGCAGGGGAGAGCAAGTGGCGCCCACTGGAGCTGTGCAGGTGGCAACACCGAGGAAGACTTCCTGCCCAGGGCAAGGAATACCCAGCACTGGGCTTCAAGATGCTGCGAGAGCGAGCCCCCAAGGCCCAAGCCCAGCAGCCTGTAGCACAGTAGCATGTGTGTGCCTACATAAGAGCATGTGTTTCATGCCATCATAGATTGCCTGGCCTTCGCAAGCGGGTTGGGGTAGTGAATCAGGTAGTGGTACCGGATGCTTGCTGCATGCAAACAAACCGGATTACAGATAACACAGCCCCTGCCCTGTAGTAATAGTAGGGGACCCACTGTGCTGAAGTGGAGTCTGGCTTTTTTGACTTGTGGCTGCAGTCTAGTGGCTGCGGTGTAGGCCTCCCGGCTGCCCACCTCAATCACCCACCCACCTGCTTTCCCAGCCTTACTGCCCCTGCTAGCCCCCATGGGCTGCTCCACCCGCCCCTGCCCCCCCTACCCTACCCCTCATCACCTGGGACTGCCTAGCCTGCGCCTCATCCCCCCGACTGAGCAGCTCAAGGTTGTGCAGTCTGAGGTGCCGGGGCAGGCGGAAGCGGTCGCGCTCGTCAGCTTCACGACGGCCCAGGCGAGGTGCGTCCACTGTGACCATGAGGGCACGGAAGCCCACTGCCTCAGCCCGCTGCACCCACTGGGTCACCACTGTACGATCCCTGAATGAGTGCCATGAAACATGCAAGGCAGGGCAGGGCAGTGAGGAGTTGTGAATCGGGGGAGGGGGAGGGGGAGGGGGAGGGGGAGGGGGAGGGGGAGGGGGAGGGGGAGGGGAGCCTACTTGACCACATAGAGCTGGAAGATGAGGGCTGGGTGCTGCTCTGCTGCCACCTCCTCAAAGCTTGAGGTGGCCACAGTGGAGAAGGTCTGGGCAGGGTGTGGGTGCGAGCATTGCTCGACAGTCTGAGTCTTGGGTGCATCATGGCAGCTGTTACCCGCTAGCATGTTTAAAGGCCAAAATGAGATTGCCGGGCATGGAAAGTGAAATCCGTTGTAAGGGTGGCTGTGCGTGTGGCTTTCTTACCTTTTTCAATTCCCCGTTACCCCCCATGCGTTTGTTTCCTTCACCTATCTGTTAACTGCCAAGCAGCCTAACGGCTGACGGCTTAAGCGGTGTAAGCCATCATCCATCCTATCTGCTAACCACAGAACAGGGAGAGGGAGGGCGGTTGGACTCACAAAGGGCACGCCCGCAGCCGCAGCACCTCGCACGGTGGCCGCCTCCCTCTCTCTGTGGGCCAGGCCGTGCATGGCCATAGGGGCCACCCACACTGGCATGCTGGAGTGCAGGCCTGCAGGGGGGCCAAGAGAGACTGGCGCCAGTCCAAACATTTTTGGGTCAGGAAGATCAGGGGCAGGAAGGTCAGGGGAGGCAGGGCTGTGGTGGCCCCTGACCTTGAACCCTAGTTGCCAACCCTAACTGTCAACCACCTCATCACCTCAACCCTAACTGTCACCCAGCAAGCAGCAGTGCTCTGCCAAGCCAGGTTGCTGTGTGTTGCAGCCCAGAGCCGTTTAGGGTGACACCCCCTCGCTCTCTCCCATGTTTGACCACCTCAGGCTTCCATGTCGTTGCCAGCGCTGCTGCTAGGACCAGTGCACACAGCGCTGTGATAGACTGGACAGCTGGAAGTGATGGTGCTGCTCTAGTTGCTGCCCTGCCCCTGTCCTTGCCCCTGCCCCTGGCCCTACCCCTGCCCCCTGCCTGGCACCTGCCCCTGCCTGGACCCTGCCCTTTGCCCTGCACAGCACCTGTCCCTGCCCCCAGGCCTCAGTGTGCATTCCTCACTCCCCTCCCCCACACCAACAGTGCGTGGGGGTCATGTGCAGCAGTGAGCAATGCCACCTACCCAGGATGCAACTTGAGGTGTCAACAGATGACACATCCCTCAGCACGGAGGGCAGCAGCTGCACCCGCTCAAATGCAGCTCTGTTAGCGGCCAGCGTGCTCTGAGCATTGGACCCGCTGCTGTAGTAGTTATATGCCTGGGCGCTGAGTTTGGCACGCGCTAGCTCTTCGACGTCTAGCAGGTTGTGGAAAGCCTTGCAACATTTTGCTTCGCCGACCATTGCGATGGATGTGGCTCAGTTTTATTAGCATCAGTCCTATCTGTGGCTCTTATCTGCACTCCTGCACACATGCAGTAAACCATGTAAACAAACAAAAAAATGTAAACAAACAAACAAAAAATGTAAACAAACAAAACTGGTTGCCTTTGCGACATTGCGATGTAGTCATGCGCCATTGGCGACGATGGCCAGCTACAGCAAGGCGTTCCATTATTTAGCTCTTGACAAAGGGGATGTGTGTGAGCAAGAGCAGGAGGAGGTGATGAAGACTAGTGATGATGCTCAGAGCTAGTGATGAATGCACATACAGCAGACAGGCGGAGTTGAGATGGGCAGTAGACGCGCTGGCAGTAGCCTTCACAATAATGAGCTGCAGCCTGTATTGCATTACAACCTTTGCTGTTTTTTGGAGTTTCAACAGGGCTATAGGGTCCAAAGTTGCGTAGAGTCCTAGAGCTGCTATGCACAATGCATGCTGCAAACCCCTCTACTGTGGCCAATGTAAGTAGCGAGAGTGAGGGTCATGCGAGTTGATCCAGCCAGCCTGCTAGGTGCCCATGTCCCCAGTTCTGCCAAGGATGTCATGCGCTTTGTGTGTGCCTTGTGTGCCATGCAGCTGGAGGAGGGTGCAGCCAGCATGTCCCAGCAGGAGTGGGGAACCCGCAAGCAGCTGGTGGTGTTCTTTGGCAACGCAAGCATTGGCACGCGGGGTGGGTGGGGGGCCAAGGCTGTGCTGCAAGCCTGCCGCAAGGTGGTGGAGAGGCCCAACAGCGGCAGGCCAACAGACAGGGTGCCAGGCAAGGTGGTGACAGTGGATGAGTTCCGCACCAGCAGGGTCAGCTCAATCCTGAACAGCCCCCAGCCCTGTGAGGAGGAGCTGGACCGCAGCAAGCCCACCAGGCTTGAAGGCTGGAAGCCCAAGCCAGGTCAGGTGCAGGACCGCTTGTTGCGGTCAGCCTGGAGCAAGCGGTTTGAGGCGCCAGTGCGGGGGCTCATGTGGTGCCCTTACCTGGCCCAGGCCACCCCTGGGAAGCTGGGCAAGTGGGTGGACAGGGATTGCAACGCAGCCCTCAACCTCCAGCGGGCAGGGGAGAGCAAGTGGCGCCCACTGGAGCTGTGCAGGTGGCAACACCGAGGAAGACTTCCTGCCCAGGGCAAGGAATACCCTGCATTGGGCTTCAAGATGCTGCGAGAGCGAGCCCCCAAGGCCCAAGCCCAGCAGCCTGTAGCACAGTAGCATGTGTGCACCGCATGTGTATGTGTGCCTACATCAGAGCATGTGTTCATGCCATCATAGATTGCCTGGCCTTCGCAAGCGGGTTGGGGTAGTGAATCAGGTAGTGGTACCGGATGCTTGCTGCATGCAAACAAACCGGATTACAGATAACACAGCCCCTGCCCTGTAGTAATAGTAGGGGACCCACTGTGCTGCAAACCCCTCACATTAATTTTGTCCTATTTAATGGCACCCGCCCAGCTAGAGGGCATACAAGCAAGCTTGACAGCAAAAGGCAGCCCTGCCTGCTCCTACTGAGGCTTCTTCCCCTCCTTGGCCTAGCCACGGTCCTGCTGCTGCTCCTACATCAGCTCTTGCACCGAGCCCAGCACAGCACCATGATGGGCTAGGCCCGACTGTGCGCCTGCTCCTGCTCGTGCACTGCCAGCAGCACTTGCTCCACCCAGCCAGGGATGCCGGGGTCACTAGGGTGGAACACACGGGTGAGGCCGGCTGAAGCGCAGGCCTTGGCAGACGTGGATCCAATGCACACTGAGGCCTGGAGGCAGGGGCAGGGGCAGATGCTATGCAAGGCCAAGGGCAGGGTCCAGGCAGGGGCAGGTGCCAGGCAGGGGCACGGGCAGAGGCAGCGCTCACCAAACAAACACCACTGAGCTGAGCCTAAGACGGAGTCACACTTAAGACACGAAGTGCTCAATCCCTGATGGGCTGGCTGAACCTAGCATACCTTGCTTCAACATCCCTCCGCCTGGTACACGCACCTTTTCCTGCGCCACCTTGAGACCCACAAGGCCTACCCAGGCCTTAACGGCAGTCGGGGAGCCAAAGGTGACGATTGGGGCCGCGGCTGCCGCTGACAGCAGCTCCGGCGCCACCTGGCTCACACTCGACTGCGATGGTAAGTAGGGGGCAGGGGTGCGAGGGCAGTGGGGGGCAGGGGTGCGAGGGCAGCGGGCAGTGGGCAGTAAGGGGCAGGGATGGGAGGGCAGCGGGCAGGGGTGGGAGGGCAGCAGGCAGGCGGTGGTGGGCAGTGGATCCCAGGCGAGGTCGAAGAGCTGATGTATGGGATTCAGGACAAGGGCAGGCAGGAGGGGGTTGTTGTATGGGATGGGGTGCAGGGGTGGTGTCAGGGTGGTGTCAGGATGGGGTCAGGGCGGTGGCCCACCGTGCTGTATGTATTCAGGCGCTGCACTGTGAATCCGCTGGCAGCCAGGCTGTCCTGCAGGTCCGTGCTGGCCTTTGCAGATGCTGGGTAAAGCACATGATCAGTTCCGCCTGCAGCCAGCCAATTGCATGGCAGCATGCAAGCATGCAGCACACCCACATGCCAGCATCATGGGTAGATCCACACATGGGTGGTGCATGAAATGCTGACTGCAGCGACATCATGAACTGAGATGAAGAGAGCATTTGGCACCTGGCATGGTGTGGCAGTAGCGTGCTTCGTGATGAGGTGGTGGCTAAGGTTGGAGCGATGGCGGAAGGGTCAAGGTGTAGTGTGTTTGTTTTGCAGGGGTAGGGGTAGGGTCTGTACCCACCAGGAGGACGGCTGTGGCTGTGGCTGTGGCTGTGGCCGAGCTACGGGTGTGGAGCTGGGTGGCGCCTTAGGGAGCCAGCCAGGATGAGGTAGATGAGCTATCTGAGACCCAGTTGTGAGACTCAGCTAGGATTAAAGTCAGGAAAGGGTTCAGCAGTTTCTGGAGTCCTTGGAGTCTAGCCACTAACCATGACCTCTGTCAGTCATGGTTAGATGAGTCGATGCCCTGTGGAGGATCAGCTGGCTAGCAAGCTGAGATCAAAGTTAGGGGGGAGGGGAGGAGAAGGGTTGCGTGCGTGTGGTGTGGTGTGGTGTGTGGTGGGGTGGAGGGTGTGGGTGAGAAGGTGGGTGGCGCACCAGGGATGTGTGGCAGCTCTCTGCCCATCACCTTGCCCAGGGCTTGTGAGGGGGTAAAGCTGACGGGGCAGCCGGCCTGGAGCAGCACCTCCCCTGTGCCGGCCCCCACCACTGCCACACGCACCTGGGGCAGGCGGGCAGGCGGGAAGGCTGCTAGGCAGGCGGGCTGGTGGGCAGGCAGGCAGGCAGGCAGGCAGGCAGGCAGGCAGGCAGGCAGGCAGGCAGGCAGGCAGGCAGGCAGGCAGGCAGGCAGGCAGGCAGGCAGGCATCACTCTAGCTGCACCTGCTTCCTCGACTCCAAACAACAGGGGCTGGGTTAGGGTTAGGGTTAGGGTTAGGGTTAGGGTTAGGGTTAGGGTTAGGGTTAGGGTTAGGGTTAGGGTTAGGGATCAGGGTCCATACAGCAGAGGCTGTTGAGTCCATGGTCAGACTTCTGATCAAATGGGCAGCCTACTGCTAACCACAGCGGGCATGACACCTAGCCAGTGCTAGGAGTGCCACCCAGGTCATAACAGCTTGGCAGCAGCATGACAAAGCCGTGTAATCGCTAGGTGAAACTGTCACCATGCGCTGGGCAGAGGAAAAGGCCACCTGGGTCACACATGGGTCACACCTGAGTCATGCCTGGGTTGTGCTACCTACTTGTGGCCTGCCAGCTGCTTCCCAGGCTTCCAGGAACACAGCAGCTGCCTCAGGGGAGGTCACTGCGACCCAGTCATGCTGCCCCTCCCGCAGCAACGCTGGCAGGGTGGCCCTGCAGCCAGGGGCCCGGCAGCCTGAGGGGCTACACCTCCTGACTTGCACATACAGCTGCCGTGCAAGGCATAGGCTGTGCAGACAGCTGCTAGGCAAGGTGCAGGTCATGCAGGGGTGTTCCACTTTGGCCCTGGGAGGACACCACGCCTTGCTGCCGCATCCCACTGCCGCATCCGCTGCACCTTGCTGCCGCATCCCACCTACCGCTGCACCTGCCGCTGCACCTGTCTTCACCTGCTACCACTGCTGCGGCCTGTCTTTTCCAGGTCAAGGCTGCCTGCACCTGCCTCCAGGACGAGGGCTGCCACTGTGGCTTGCCCAATGTGTTCCTTTGCCAACCCCCGCCCAAACCCCTGGCTGCTAAGACAACCGCAGATTATGCAGGCGGGATGGTGTCATTTGTAGTAGGGAAGCTTCCTAGCACAGTGCTGCTGAAAAGACGTCAGCTGTACCAGTGGGCTGGCTAGCACAGCTGATGGCAGTGTATCCCAGAGGAACCTGTCTCACCTGTCTGGCCCGTCCTGATGTTGGATGAGGGGCAGCTCTATGCAGTGCAGCCCGTGCCGTGTGAGGGCCTCAAGCATCTTGTCATTCTTGCCCTGTTCCCTGGTCAGCACCACGCTGGCCCTTGGGGAGGCTTGGGCCTGGCAGGTGCGCCTCCCTGCACCACGACACGGAGTGAGGCGGCGATGTGGGCGCCCGTGATCAGGCAGAAGGCGCGCTGCTGGGCAAGACAACCTGCTAAACATGCCGTGTGTCGAGTGCCTGGCGCGACGCGGGATGCAGGGTTGCATGGAGCCTGACAGTGTCCGGCTAGCAATGACTGCATCGTGAGAACTGTCGAATCAAGGCGTCAGGGCGTCGACGCGGAGATGCGGAAAGGGTGAGAAGCAAAAAGGGTTTGCGTCGTTGACTGGGGTGAAAGGTTCTTGTCTGACAGCTTACTGCTGCTTGATGTCGTCACATTGAGTCCCTCATGGGCGATCATCAGACATTGCCACTTTCTTAATGGTGGTGGATTGCGGTCCTCAGATCGCATGAGGTGAGGGGCGAAGAGCTGGGAAAGCTGGAAAAGGTATGGACAGACCACACGGGTGGGAAAAGGCGTGAGAGTGGGGGATGGGTTGGCAGATGTTAGGTTTGATGGGGTTGAGGTTTGAGGCTGAGGTATCCAGTGTTACCAAAAACGAAATCCCGTTCTGAACATTTTCTACGATTTGTCGTTTTCTCCGTTTTCGTTTTTCAGTATCATCGTTTTGCGAGAGGTCATCGGTTCAAACCCCTTCTGGTATACATTTTCGGCTCTCACGGCTCAGAGCGCTGATGGCAAGGTCAGCCAGGCAATATCATCCGCAATCATGCCCATAATGGTTGTGGTCACAATCTATGATGACACACACAGGAATGGCTCACATGCAAGGATGGCTCACACACAAGCATGACTCAAGGATGACTCAAGGATGGCCTAATGCAAGGGAGCCAAGTATTAATGCTCATGAAGTACGACTAGAAGGTAGTTCACAAGCTCAAAGCAAGGGCCAGAGCCTCAGCCTCCTGGGCTGCCACACGGGCAGCCACCTTTGCCATATCAGCCTCCACTGCGATGTCAAGGGCATCATCATTGACAGCTTGCAGTCGTTGAAGCAACTCCTCTTCCCCCTCCCCCTCCTCCTCCTCCCTCTCCCCCTCCCCTTGCTCGGCCTGCCACTCTTCAGCTATGCTGGCTACACCCTTGCCAGCACGCTTCAATAGGCGGGAATTGAAGTAGAGCTGTGTGAGCATGGAGCCAGAGGGGGTGGTGACCGTGGCGTTCAGCATGGACCGGGTGGATTCATCAGTGTAGCCGTCGAAGGAGATGCCGCACCCAAAGACAGCCCGCTCAGCCCGCAAGGGTGCTAGCTCGGTGTCCAAGCGTAGCGCTGCCTGCATGCATGCCATGTTGTTGCTGACGGGGAAGCATGCTGGTAATGGTGGTGCTTAAAGGTGGTGGTGGTGTTAGTAAAGGTGGTGTTACTGCTGCTGTTGGTGGTGTTGCTCTATAGTTGCATATAATGTTACAGTTGCTGCAGTATGGAACCATTACCTTGCGGACAAGCACTGTTCGCATGTGCTCGGAGCTAGGGGGGGTGTAGATGCCAGGGTACAGCCCCACCAGCCTGCAAAACCTAGCAAGCCCGTCGCCTCTGAGGATGTGTAGAGGCACACCCCACTCCCTGGTCATGAGATCGGTTAGCTGCAAGGACATGCACACATGATACACGCTAGGTAAGGTGCCCGCCAAGTGACGTTGATGGTGATGGTGATAATGTTGCTGCTGCTGCTGCTGCTGCTGCTGCTGCTGCCGCTGCTGCTGATGATGTTCATGTTGCCATTGGTAGTGATAACATCACTGGTACTAATGTTAGTGTTGCTAATATTAATGATATGGATGCGTGCAAGCCGTAAGGGACATGTGCAAGTAGTGACATGTGCAAGTCACGCCACCCACCGCATCATCAATCGTCTCCTTGGTCACCACCTCCTGCGATGGGTTGCGTGTAGCACGCAGACGCGAGGGCGAAGGCTCCATGTCGTCTCCGCTGCGGCGCCTGGAGCTAGACGCCCCAGCTGGGCTTGCGGCGGCCTCGTGATCCCGCACTAGCTTCAATAGCTCTGGGTCTGGGGACGGACATGCCTTAACATCGGACTTGGAGCCGCTGATATGTTGCGCGATGCGCGTCACGCTAGGGACAATGCCTTGCCACGGGCAGCGCTTGCAAGCAACTTGCCATGTAGCCTTGCCGGGCGACTGCTTCTTATCAACCGTTCCCCATACTGCTAAGTGATAGGCTTTGGTGTTACGCATCGCAAGGGGCGCAAATAGCTCACCAAGCCGTTTCGCTCTGTCGTTCTGAACGGACTATTTCCAGCCAAAAAGTTAGAAAACGAGAAAACGAGGAAAAGGACCGTTTTCTGGCCGATTTTGGTAACACTGGAGGTATCACCAGGTCTTGTATTTGTTGGCTTGGTGCAAGACTGGCTGTGACCTTGATGCGTGCTGCATCATGTGACCAGCCATGATCTCCCCTCGTTGTGCGCCATGTGTGACGTGCAGTCATGGCGTATGGGCTGAGGACGACTGCATGGAATGCTACTGCTAGGTCAAGCAGGTAGTGATCTTCTTTGGCTATGCTGGCATCCGCATACTGGGTGGGTGGTGCCAGTTCCACATCAGCTGGACCCATTGGGTCAGCCGGTCTCCAGCAATGTCGACAACTGCACATAGAGCGCCGTAACAGTGCAGCAGGCCTGCCACAAGGTGGTGCAGTGGCGCAGGGGCTATCACCAACTAGAGTGGCAGGTAGGGCCAATAGTTGAGTTCTGTAGCAATCGAATTGGCTCAGCTGTGGGTAGCCAGCAGTGTGGAGTAGGGCTAACCAGATGGCTACGCTAAAGCAAGAGAAAGAAAGAAAGAAAGAAAGAAAGAAAGAAAGAAAGGAAGAAAGGGAGACTGCGCTACAACAGCCCCTCATCCTACACTAGGGCCTACATCATAGTCGGAGCACTAGGGATCAATAGGGACCACTAGGAACAACTCAGGATAGTGTAATGGGGCTGTGTGGAGTTATGTTACCATGCACATGGTACATGGCAAATGGCACGGGCGATTACCACCTACACTACTGCCTAACCCCTGTGACAGGGCTACAGTCTGTAGTTGGCATGACCAACATGCACTGACTGTAAGATGATGTCAGCTCAAATAGTGACACACACTACTGTGCCACAGCAGGCTGTTGCTGCTGCTGCGGCGGCGGCGGCGGCTGCTGCTGGACCTTGGGTGGCTGGTTTCGCAGCCGGTTGTAGCCCAGCTCAGGGTACTCCTCGCCCTTGGCTGGTAGAGCCGGTCGGGCCACCAGCACAGCGTCAACGGGCGCCACTTGGACTCCCCAATGCGCTGCATGATGAGCACTGCATTGCAGTCCCTGTCTAGCCACCTGCCTGGCTGCGGTGCTGGCTTGGCTTTGGCAGCCTTGCCCTTGCCCTTGCCTTTGCCCTTGGTGGGCTCAGCTGCCTGCTCAGCCTCGGTGCGCTTGCTGCGCTCGGCTGGCATGGGAGTGCTGGGCCCAGGCTCTGAGGCTGCTGGCTGTGTGGCTAGCTGGCTACTGCCTTGGGCCTGTGGGGGCTTGCGTGGGGGTACTACCGCGCACCACATCATGCCCAGCACTGGCTGGTCACGCCGCTGGCTCCAGGCTGGGCGCACTAGGCGGAGGTCCACTTGCCCTGCTGGGGGCTTCCAGTCTGCAGGCCTGGTGGCCCTGCGTTTGTTCAGCTGCCTCTCGCAGGGCTGCTGGCCATTCACTGCTGAGCTGACCCGGGTGGTGTGGTGCTCATCCACTAGCACCACCCTGCCCCGCTGCTGGTCTTTGCCCCTGGGACAGCACACCACCTTGCAGCAGGCCCACAGCACCGCGTCAGCACCCCATGTCCCCGGGTGCCAATGCCCACTGCGCCAAAGAACACCACCAGCTGCTTGGCACGCCCATGGCGCTTCATGGCCATCTCCTCCTCCAAGTGTGGTCATGCACACAAGGCACACACATGGTGGCTGACATGGTGGCACCAGATTAGGCATGGCACAGTTAACCACTCTTTCGCTTCATGCTTGACCCACCACCTCTCAGTACCTAGCCCTCCCACCCACCCTCACCTTCTTGAAGAACTGCTTCAGCGCCCGGACCTGGGCTCCGTACAGCCGCAGCTCCTGCCATGCCCACTTGGGGTCCAGGTACACCTCCCACACCACTTCGCAGGTGGCCAGGGTGATGATGATGTGCTCCAGGTTGGCCTCCAGGGAGGTGCCGGCTGAGCTGGCTGCTGCTAGGTGCATGAGGTGTGGCTGGATCAGTGCTAGCCACTGCTTGGTGTCGTGGAGGGCGTTGTCCAGGCCACTGGTTCGCCCCACCTGGCCTTTGGTCAGCTTTCACCGGGCCACCTGGTCTGCTACCAGCTGGCCTGACTTCTTGTCTTGCTCTTGTCACCCTTGAGGCTGCGCTGACTGCCTGGGTGAGTGGGTGGAGTGCGGCTAACCAGACGGCTGCGGTACAACAGCCCAGTTAGAGGGTGTAGGGTTTTCCTAACCCAGCAGCACATGGCTTGGGGCTGGGAAAGCAAGTGCGAAGCCTGATGATCAGTGGCCCCACACCTCCTGCAGCCCCCGTGCAGCCAGGTAGCCTCATAGCAGCCCCCCAGCTCAAATCCCAACCTGCCAAGGCTCAGAATCTGCAAGGGCAAGGGGCGAGGGTCAGGCTGCAGAAGGCCCCCATCTATACCAGCCGCTTGGGGGCTTGACTGTGAAAGCATGGTGGTTGCATTTTGACATGAATGCGGTGGTCAACCATCAGGATGTTGAGCGGAGAAAGCTATGCCCCTTGGAGCTGTGCTGAAGGCCTGGCCTCTAGGCGCTGTGCCACGTGGGTGCACGAGGGAGGATCAGCGTGGTCACGCCCACGCCCAAGCCTGCAGATGATGACAACGGCAATGTATTTGTCAGCTTCGTATGGCATGGAAACTGGCCTCGCTCTATAACAGCATGCACATATGCATAACGAGGTGCACACAACTCAACCATGAACTGTCCGGTATTTCTGATATCGAAATCTACATCTGGGGTGTGCAGTGCATTGGCAATGCAATGGCACCATGCTACATCCACACCCGGTTACAGGTCACAATGTTGTAGACTGGACGCTGTTGTTCCTTACCGTCGCACTGTTAGTGCAAGGATGTAGAGAGAAGGGAATTGTCGGTCGCATCTCTCTTATGTGTGTCTTCGCAATGATGCAGTACAACTGATCTGCGAAACGCAAACTTGCCTGCAACGCTGCTGTGAGGCCCCAGGATGAGTGGTGATAGGGCTGGTATCACATCGCACGTCGGGCGAGGGTACTTGCAGGTCAGTCACACTTTTTTGCTTGCTGCCATAAAATGCTCTCTACAAGCTGTACTTCGCCAAAGCACCACAAAAGAGACAATGCTGGTAGTCATTTTGGTCGCGCTGCTGGCCCCCTGGGTGGGTTGGTGGATGTAGCGAGGTTTACGGCCCTGTATGGCCGACCCAGTTTGCCTGGGTGCCGCGCCGCCCCGCAGGGATCCCAGGCGTATACGTACCCCCTTGTGGACTTGCCAGGGAGCACCGTCAGTAAGTCGAAAAGCCCGCCATATCTAGAGCCACAGCCACAGCCCACCGTGTCACGCCGCTCATACACTACGCTCATAGTTCGGGTCCTCATCTCCATCCGTCCTGTGCTCCATCTTCGACGCTGTGGAGTTTAGGATCCTACACATTTGCGATGACATTTACGACGCCGATTCTTGCTTGCTGCGCAGCCTGCCCGGCACCCACTCCGTACCTGGGCCCAGACGGCAGGCCTCTAGACCCAATGTCTCTCGTTGTGCCTTCTCTGAGCTTCTTGGAGTCCAGTGGCTTGGACCGCGAGTGTCTCGGTTCCGTCATGGAGGGGTGAGTAGGTAACACCTGCTGTGCCAAATGTAGCAATCTTCAGCGTTCGACGCCATAAAATGACGGTATCACATGTGATGGATGCTGTGTGATACCCTCCAGAGTGCTGGCTGTGCAAGCTGCATGTGCAGGTTGCTGCTCCCACATGCCTGTTGGTGACTGCTTGCAGGTTGTCGAGCTGCATTGGAGACATTCCCATCAGGGAGGGGTGCTGCAGTGCAGGCTCACTCCTACAATTTAGTCCCTGCGTTTGTCCCTGCGTTCTACCGACCTTGTCCGATCGGGCTGAAAATTTGATAGATGGCAGTTTTCAGAAAATAAAACATATTGTTCAAGAAAAATATTTGGAAAAATCCAAAAGCTGTTGCGCTGTGGCCCGCAACCTATCCCTGCACTCATCCCTGCACTCTAGCCACAGGGCCACAGCGCAGCCGCCTTTGATTTTTTTGAAATATTATATCTGAAAAATATGTTTTATATTCTGCAAACTACCATCTATCAAAATTTCAGCCCGATCGGACAAGGTTGGTCAACACGCAGGGACGGACGCAGGGATTAATTTGTAGGAGTGCTGTGCGACCGCCCTTAATACTTTCCTGTCAGTGGAGGTGAGCCCTGGTTAGAGGCACCCCTGCAGGGCAGCAATGCCTCATGTTGCCGCTAGCATGCCATGGACACGCGCCAAGGCATTGTACTGTGACTGCAACACAGGGTGGAAAATGTCTTCCACAAGTTGGCGCTGCTCTGTGCCGTGACAACGAGATTGCTAACATGCTGCGTCCCATGCAGTGAGTGCACAGACTGATGTGAAATGATCCACTTTTACCACCTCCCTCATCAACCTAGTTGGCAACAAGTTGCTATGACCAGGGCTGAATGATATGACCCTCAATGCGGGTAACCTCGCTGCAACGCTGCAATGCCCTGCGTTTTGGCCCGTTCATGCTTGTTGGGGGCGCCAATTGGTTTCGACCGTGCTGACGGCCACATGCCTGTATGGCAACTCGTTGTTCAGCAGCTGGGTTGTACTGCTGGCCGTATCGGCTACACCATGCACTTACTGAGGACCTACACGCAACCCGTCCCATTTTAAGCAATCTTAATATGGATTATTGCAAAATGATACAGCACCTTCCGCAATGAATGTACTAGTGCTAGATGTAGGACAGGCTCATGGTCAAGGTTGCCTGCTGCTTGCCTGCTGGGGAGTGGGTGCTACTTACCTGCCTGCCTGCCTGTCTGCCTGTGCAGCTTTAACGCCTACAAGCGGTGTGTGACTGGGATGCTGCTCTCGTGTGCGGTAAGTTCTAGTTATGGCAGCAGCTGACTTCACTGCTGCCAATGTCTTCACAGCACCAACTTGGCCCTAACAGCTGATGTGTTATAAGGCATGGATGTGTGCACATCCCCTACCCAAGCCATCCCTCACCGATCAGTAAACCTGCTGAGCCTGCAGTGTTGGCAGCACCATCATCTTCTCTTGCTCAATTGCTGAATCCGTTTGTCCTTGGTCTATGCTATGTAACGCACTGCATGTTATGCACGACTGTTCACGTGCTGCACATTCAGCCCCATGGTGGTAGACAGTAATGCCCCCAATCAGTATCTACCACCATCCTCCTGACATGTGTCGAGCACTCCTTCCATGTGTGCAGGACGTCTACCAAGGCCCACCCCCTCCGCCAACTCCATCACCATCACTGTCTCCATCACCGTCACCGGTGAGTCAATCTGGGACGGCACTGCTCAGTCGGCAGCACACTCAGCACCAACATGGTAAGATAGAACTGTCAGCCACCCTTTCGGCCCCACTTAGCTCCATCACGGTTAGGCACCAGGTACACAACTACCCCAACCAGCCTCTGTGCTCATTGTATGTGCACATTGGAAAAGCTGCTGTAGTGCTCCATAGCTGCTGCCCTGTGCCCTAGGTTCATGCTGGCTGATGCACTGCATCTTGCCACATGTTGGCCACTAGAATAGCGTGTTGCCGCCCCTGTTTATGCTTGCTGTGCTGGATGGTTTGCAGGAGGAGACATCCGAGCACTCGGATGAGCACTCGGATGAGCACTCAGGCGAGCACTCAGACCACCCTGTCCAACTCCACCCTCTCCGAGTCCACCCTGTTGGAGTCCGACCTGTCCGCGTCTACCATGTCCACCCTGTCCAAGCCAATAACCATGACAATGACAATGAGCACTCGCATGAGGAGTCGGATGAGCACTCACATGAGGACTCAGATGAGCACTCACATTAGGCATGTTGATCTTTATGCACTGAAAAGTGCTGAGCCACACTAGAACACGTGTATGGATCAACACGAGGCACAAGGACAAGGAGGGAGGCTTAAAAGAGTTCTGTTCTACACAGGAAGACGGGTTATGAAAACACTAGGCAGAAGGACAAGAAAGGAGGCTTATGAACGAGTACGGATATTACAGACTTGCCTACTGACAGCCAGCATGCTTGCTTAACATGCTTGTTACTTGCACAGGACGCGACGTAGCTGAGGCGGTTCCACGGGTAGGTTCGCTTTGCTTTTTGTGTGTAATGATATTATGTCCAACTGGAGCCTGGAGGCAACGAGAGTCACTGGAGTCTTGGTGTGCGTTGACGCAAACTGGTGTTGCACTTTCCTTGACAACCTTCCTTCCACTGCACATCCACCTGCTGATGAACAGGCCCGCATCGACACAAGATACAAGCACAACTGCGCCAGATCAATGAAGCCTGCCATTGTACGGTAAGCACCAACTGCATCGTGAAGGTCGGGGCGTCGACGCGGAGATGCGGAAAGGGTGAGAATCAACAGGCCCTCTCAACATGGGGTTGGTAATATGCATGCGATTACTCCCTCAATACTGCACCGTTTTCAATAGCGTTTATCACTGAGAAGCAAAAAGGGTTTGCGTCGTTGACTGGGGTGAAAGGTTCTTGTCTGACAGCTTACTGCTGCTTGATGTCGTCACATTGAGTCCCTCTTGGGCGATCCTCAGACATTGCCACTTCCTTAATGGTGGTGGGCTGCGGTCCTCTGATTACATGAGGTGAGGGGCGGAGAGCTGGAAAAGCTGGAAAAGGGTATGGACAGCATGCGGGTGGGGGAAAGGCGTGAGAGTGGGGGATGGGTTGGCAGATGTTAGGTTTGATGGGGTTGAGGTTTGAGGCTGAGGTATCACCAGGTCTTGTATTTGTTGGCTTGGTGCAAAACTGGCTGTGACCTTGATACATGCCGCATCATGTGACCAGACATGATCTCCCCTCCTTGTGCGCCATGTGTGACGTGCAGTCATGGCGTATGGGCTGAGGACGACTGCATGGAACGCTACTGCGAGGTCAAGCAGGTAGGGATCTCCTTTGGCAATGCTGGTATCCGCATACTGGGTAGGTGGTGCCAGTAGATCAGTCCCACATCAGCTGGGTCCAGCTGGGTCTTCAGCATTGCTCACGATGTAGGGCGTCTAGGCAGTGCAGCAGGCCTGCCACAAGGTGGTGCCGTGGCCCAGGGGCCATCAGCAGCTAAGGGGGGAGGCAGGGCCGGTTGATGAGCAGGAGCTCCATATCAGGTTAATTGACAGATGATTAGTATCGCATCGCATGTTTGACGAGGGAATTAGCAGGTCACTCACACTCTTTTGCTACCATATAATGCTCCATGCCGGTGTGCTTCGCCAGAGGCAGAATGGTCAGGACAATGCTTCTAGTGCTGGTCGCGGCGCTACTGGCCCCTTGGGTAGGTTAAGTGGATGAAGCGAGGTGTACGGCATTGTACGGTCAACCCAGTTTTGCCTGGGTGTCGCGCCACCTCGCAGGGATCCCAGGCGTACCCCCTTGTGGACGATGGCATCGTCAGTAAGTCGGGCCCGCCATTTTGGGCCGAAACCTGCGCACCCCACCGTGTCACGCCGCTCATACTCTATGCTCGTGGTTCTGGTCTTCGTCAGCTTCCGTCCTGTCCTTCATTTTCGACGCTCCTACACATTTGCGATGACATTTACGACGCCGACCCTTGCTTGCTGCGCAGCTTGCCCGGCACCCACTCCGTACCTGGGCCCAGACGGCAGGCCTCTAGACCCTATGTCTCTCATTGAGCCTTCTCTGAGCTTCTTGGACTCCAGTGGCTTGGACGCCCAGTGCCTTGGTGCCATCGTGGGAGGGTAAGTAGGTAGCACCTGCTGTGCCAAATGTAGTAACCTTCCGCGCTTGACGCCATAAATGCTGATATTACGTGTGGCAAATGCTGTGTGACACCCTCTGGAGTGCTGGCTGTGCAAGCTGCATGCGCTGGTCACTGCTCCCACTTTGGTGGCTGCCTGCAGGTTGCCTATTTGCATTCAAGACATTGTCATCCAAGACGGCTGTTGCAGTGCCGGCTGTGCGACGGCCCTCAATACTTTCCTGTCAGTGGAGGTGAGCCCTGGTTAGAGTCACCCCTGCAAGGCAGCGATGCCTCATGTTGCCACTGGCATGCCATGCACGCGCGCCAGAGCAATGCGCTATGACTGCAATGCAGGGTGGCAGGTGCCTTCCACAACTTATCAGTGCCCTGTGTGGTGACAACCAGATCGTTAAGATGCTGCGACCCATGCAGTGAGTGTACAGACAGTTGTGTAAGGATCCACCATAAGCGCCTCTCTGTTAAGCGGGCAGGCAACAAGCCGCAGCATGTTTAGGGGTGATAAATGGTGCACAAAACATTTGGTTCAAGTGTGAAGACCTTGTTGACAGCCACATGCCAGGGGGCTCTGGACTGCAGGGACTGGCCTATACGCCATGATGACCACATGCCTATGTTGTTCATCAGCTGACTTGCACTGCTGCCCTGAGCGGTTGCACCATACACATCTGAGCACCCTGTCCCAGTTTGTGAAAGCTTGTTAATGATTCTTTGTGAAAATATCCAACGCCTTCAGCAATGTAGTGTTTTAATGCTGAATGCAAGACAGTCCCATGTAAAAAGGTTGCATGCTGCTTGCCTGCTGGAGTGTGGGTGCTACTTGCCTGCCCGCCTGCCTGTCTGTCTGCCTGTGCAGGTTTAATGCCTTCATGCGTTGCGTGACTGGGACGCTCTTGTCCTGTGCGGTAAGTTCGAGTTCTGGCAGCAGCTGACTCCACTGCTGCCAATGTTATCCACAACTGATGTGCTGTAAGCTTTCCTTGAATGTGTGCACATCCCCATCCCCAGCCATCCCTCACCGCGCAGTCCATCCGCTAAGCCTGGAGTGCTTGTTTGGCAGCACCATCATCTTGTCTTGCTCAAGTGCTGACTCCGTATGCCGCTGCTCCATGCTAGGTAGTGCACTGAATGTGCACCGAATGTGCATTCAGTCTGTTCTGCATTGTGGTAGGCAGCATTCCCTGGACCAGTACCTACCATACACTGTTGGCAGAGCCTCCTCCTGACACGTGCCAAGCTCTCCTTTCATGTGTGCAGGATTTCTACCCAGGCCCACCCCCTCCACCACCGTCACCGGTGAGTCGACCTGGGGCGGCACTGCTTAGTTGGCAGCATGTTAGTGGCCTCAACATAGTAAGATAGGACTGTCAGCCACCCTTTCGGCCCTACTTAGCTCCATTATAGTTAGGCACCAGGTACACAACTACCCCATCCAGCCTTAGTGCTAAGTGTGCACATCGGAAAAGCTGTTGTCGTGCTCCATAACTGCTGCCCTGTGCCCTAGGTTCATGCTGGCTGATGCACTGCACCTTGCCACATGTTGGCCACTAGAACAGCGTGTTGCCGCCCCTGTTTATGCTGGATGCTGTTTATGCTGGATGGCTTGCAGGAGGAAACATCCGAGCACTCAGACGAGCACTCGCACGAGGAGTCAGATGAGCACTCGCATTAGACGTGTTGATCTTCATGCACTGAAGAGTGCTGCACCAGAACACGTGTATGGATCAACACGAGGCAGATGAACAAGGAGGGAGGCTTAGGGAGGACCATCTTCTTTATTTATTAGTTTGTTATGGACTTCACAGCAGTCCAGGCAGTGACGATGACGATGATGTGGCTTACACCGCTTAAGCCGTCAGCCGTTAGGCTGCTAGGCCGCCCTCCCCCTCTAGGGGTTCGGGACTTTCTGTAACGCACTTCAAAGCAAGGTGCACAAACAAAGGTGCACATGGGCTCAACATGAAGTTGTCGCGTTGTAAGCGTGCGATGTGACCTGTAACAGAGTAGTCTGGGGTTTCGCCGCCCGAGCCGGCCCGGGTTGAGTGCGCCGGGAGCTGAGCAGACAGGAAAGACGTGGGCTGATTCCACACGGTTCCCTTGTTACACTGGGGCTTGGGGAGTGCCTCTGCCGCTGACACAATGCGGGTGACGTGAGGTATCTCAAGCTGCCAAGGCAGCAACACAACAAGGCTCAAATACTAAAGTCCGGCACAGTCCAAGCATTTCCCCATGCACTGAGTCAGCAAGACACGTCTCTGCTTGGCTCAGATCACAACCCAGATCGCAACTTAGGAAACCCCCCAAGGGCAGTCGGCCACACTCAACACCTCAAATGCTCAGTTTAGGCTAAGGTCCATGTCATGGGGCAGAACCCCTCATTACACAATGTGTCTAGTCACGCCATGTGTTGTGACAGCTGTCGCGTTGTAAGCGTGCGATGTGACCTGTAACAGAGTTCCCCCCAGTGCACAAGTTGGTGGCACAGAAACGCAGTGCACAAAAGAGTTACAGGTCACAGCAGGGTTGCAACAATGGTCATGGCACTGTGGGTCTCGCTACGGGCAGGCCATGGTGGGCCTAACCCCATCCATGCCTAAACCCCCCGTGACACTGAGAGCATGCTGCCAAGGGTAGCGCTAGAACGGCTGGCAGCTCATTGGGTGGGCACGCATGCAGCGTGGGCAGCAGGGCTGTGACGGTGCGCAAAGTGGTGAGCAGTTCCCGGCCGGCGGTAGCCCAGCTGGTGCCTTCGGGCGGGGGCTTGGTGCGCAGCTGCTGCCGGGCGTGGCGGCGTGCGGCTCCTAGGCCCAACGCTTGGTGCTTAGGGGAACGGGCTGGCAGCTGTGGTCTATCCGTGCCGTGGCCGGGCTTGCTGCGAGGTTCCCAGGCAGGACCCCTGATTTCCGGCCTGGGAGTGTCCTCCGCAATGCTGGGGGCATGGCTGCAGCCAGGGGCGGCGCTGATCGCACTTGACTGTGCCCCTGGAGCCCCCAGGTAGCTCACGCCGGTGTGACCACTGCTGCCGTGCTCCCCTTCGCTGTGCGCTGGGCTGGTCACGCTTGCCAAAAGGGGCTCAGGGCTGACAAAGAGGGCTGACAAAGAGGTCTCGACCATGCTGCTCAGGCCGGGCCAGGCGCCTCTGGCATTGAAGCGCAATGGCAGGGCATAGCTCATGAGGGATGTGGGGTAAGCAGCAGGGATTGCTGCCCAGTACCCGCCAGTACCCGCCTCAGTCACAGACTCTTCACACCCACTGGAACCGGTTTCCGGCACAGCATCCTGCGTGTAGGGCTGCAAGGCAGGCAGCTGAGCCGGCGGAGTTGGGGGGGCATTGGTAACAGGGTAAGGGCTGGCCACCAAGGATGTGGCAATCACGCTGGTCTGACTCAGCAGCTGGCCACTGGACCACTCAGCTGGTGGCTCAAAGTACATGGGCAGAGCATGGCGTGGCTGGGTGTCGTTGTGGCTGAACAGCCGGGGAGCGTAGCTGAGCAAACGACCCACCAAATCTAGCTGGATGCCGTGGCGGAAGAGGATCTCGTTGCCAACCAGCAAGTCATAGGGCAGGCTGGTGCTATCTGCCACGACCTGGAAGCGGTGGCGTGACCTGGCAGCATAGGGTGTGCCTAAGGCAAGGCCCACCTCCACCACAGCCGCTCCTTGCGTTTGGAAGGCGGTGCCCCCGCTTTGGATGATGCGCTGCTGGGAGGGGAGAACCTCGAGCTTCAGCTGGCGGGCCAGGCTGGCGGTGATCAGCTGTGCGCCTGAGCCAGAGTCGAGCATGACACCGGGTAGGGCATGGGGAGTGCCGTGCCGGTCTAGGACACTGAGGCCTGCGCACACGCTGGGGTTGGCAGCAAAGGGTAGGGCACGCAGGCTGGAGGCCGGCTGGGCCGGGCCAGCAGCGGCAAGGGCAGCAGACTGTGGCACAGGGATGGGCTGCTGGCCTGCGGTGCCGGTGGCAGAAGCAATAGCCTGGGCGAGAGGTCGCTCTGCTCTCAGCTGAGCCATGTGGGCCTCCATGGCAAGCAAGTTTTGCTGCAAAGTGGACACCTGTTGCACTAGGGTGCGCACAGTGTCCGTGATGTCAGCCTGACCCTCTAGCTGCATGGGTACCTTGCTGCTGCTGCTGCTGCTGCTACCGGTGTCACGGGGTGCAGCACGTGAGGCGGGCAGGGCATGGGTGGTGGCACCGCCGGGCGCGAAGCTGAGTGGGCGCTCAGCAGCAGCAGCTAGGGCAATGGCGTGGTGCATGGCATCAAAGGCGGTGCTTACGCTGGTGATGGGCATGTTGGTGAGGCTGTGTAGGGCTGCGTCCTCATCCTCATCCTCACCCTCACCCACACCAGGCACGGCAGCGAGGGAGTGCGCAGGTCCGGGCTGACCCCATTGGGCTGGGCGCAGTTCAGGATGCTTGCTGAAGCACCGCTCCTCGGTGTGCCCGTCTTTGCCGCAGTGATCACAGCGTGGGCGACCCCGGGATGGCCCGCTTCTTGACTGCACGACGGTGTGAGCGCGCAGTGGCGGGGCAGCAGCAGGTGAGCGGGAAGCCATGAACAACCTGAACTGCTCATACAGGGCTGGGTCAATAGGCTGCGAGCTGGCGGCTGCACCGTGGGGGTGGGGGTGGGCTGGAGTGGGAGCGGGCGCCGCCTGCGGCTGCTGTTGCTTGAGCAGGTGACATTCAGCAGTGCTGTGACTAGTCCAGCGCTGGTGACCCTCACACCAGGACAGGTGAGGTGCAGGAGGCCTGGTTGGTGCCGGAGGTGCACCCTGGGCGGTGAGGGCGCTGCCAAGCTGCTTGACTAGGCGTTGGGCTGCCTTGACAGCCGTGGGGTTACCTCCCTTTACTTGTCCCAACAGCTCAGCGGCGTTGACGCCCGCAGGTGCGTTGAGCGGCTTCCCAGCTGCCTGCTCCAGCTGCAGCATGCCAATGAGCTCCTCATACACCTGGGTTGCGGCAGCTTCAGCGCGGCCAAGGGCAAGCTCAACCGAGTCTTGAGAGTGAGGGGGCTTGGGGAGCCGTGCATAGGTCACCTTGCTGCGCTGCACCAGGTGCTGGCCCTGGCTGTGGAGCACGTGACGAGGGTGGGGCATAAGGGCATGCAAAAACAGGTTGACAGCACAGAGGCGGCTGAGGTGACCCTCCTCAGCCATGCGCACCAATTGAGGTGCCATGCGCGCCTTCAGCGAGCGCGGGGCCTCGGTGCGGCCGCTGTCACCTACGTCGCCCAACTGCACACCCTGGACGTGCTGCTTCAGTAGCACGGGGTCCGAGAGGTCGTCCCGCACGATGTCAAGGAACATGGCGATGCAGTAGTCCGCGTCCCAGGCCTGGTCGCTGGGAAGCTCCTCGTATCGACGCTGGTACTCCTGGACAACAGAGGGCTTGACAAAGCCGTCGGAAAAAGCCGCAGATGCGCGGCTAGGCAGCTTGCGGAGGACGAGCTGGAGCGCACTGCCGCCCCAGAGTTCCGCATCGTTGCACAAGACTTGGAGGGAGCTCTGGACGCACTGAAACGAGCGGTCCAGCTCATAGGGCAGCAGCACCGTGCCGGACGATGGCAGAGGGTGCTTGACGGGCGGCGCAGAGGGACTGAAACGGCTTCCGATAGTGGGGCCGTTCACCGAACCGGCCGCGTCAGCTGCATAGGAAGATCCGTCAACGGACATTGAGCTCATATGCCGCGCGGACCACTTAGCTTGAGATAGTCTGGGGTTTCGCCGCCCGAGCCGGCCCGGGTTGAGTGCGCCGGGAGCTGAGCAGACAGGAAAGACGTGGGCTGATTCCACACGGTTCCCTTGTTACACTGGGGCTTGGGGAGTGCCTCTGCCGCTGACACAATGCGGGTGACGTGAGGTATCTCAAGCTGCCAAGGCAGCAACACAACAAGGCTCAAATACTAAAGTCCGGCACAGTCCAAGCATTTCCCCATGCACTGAGTCAGCAAGACACGTCTCTGCTTGGCTCAGATCACAACCCAGATCGCAACTTAGGAAACCCCCCAAGGGCAGTCGGCCACACTCAACACCTCAAATGCTCAGTTTAGGCTAAGGTCCATGTCATGGGGCAGAACCCCTCATTACACAATGTGTCTAGTCACGCCATGTGTTGTGACAAAGTCATGCAAATTCTCATTATTGTTCTGTAAAGTCATGGCAAACTCCGGCTGCTCCCTGATGGAACTCGTGGCAGTGCACTCAAAGATGAAATGCATGGCGTCATCCACTACCCCCTCTGTGCATCTAGTGCATGTGCGATCAATGAAAGTTACCCCCTCAAACCGAGCCTTCTCCACCCCCAGACCGCTGTTGCCTAACCTGAACCTAGTCAAGCTCGTGCGAACTTCTGTAGATAGCTGTCTGTTAAGCAGGTGTGGTGCCATGTGATTGATGCCAATGCCGTCCCCATGCTTGAACCATGCAGCATACGAACATCTCTCCCGATGCACCGTCTCAGGCAATCTAGGGTCTCCCTCAAACCCAACCCAACGCCTCCCCCACCTCTCGAGCCACTTCACTTCCATAGCCTTGGTGCCTAGGACCATGTCCGGGCTCAAGGTGAACTCACCCCCCATCAGCTCTCTGGCGGCAAGCTGGAACTGAGCACTCCAGCTGGCCTGGCAACCCCTGCCTAACTCCACATCTGCCTTGATGACCCTCATTAGCAGGTCACTGTGGGATAGTTTGGCAGTGTTCCAGAACTTGCATGCAGCCCTAAGCCAGTAAAGTTGGAGGGGCAGCTGCCCCAACTCATGCAGCACCATCAGGCCTGACACTGAGCCACGTACCCTGGCAGCAAACCTGAGAAAGCTGAGCATGCGTGTTTGCACTGGGTTGGAGAGCTGCATACCGTGCCCAAGGAAGGCAGTGCCCCATACCTGGCTGCCATACAGCCCTAAGGGGAGCACAAACGCTCTAATGAGGTGACACAGGGCATAGGGATCATGCAGGACCCCATACTCTCTAGCACGCTTGCACGCCTGGCGCATGGCGAGGAACATGCCAGCCCTCATATGAGTGGCAGCAAAAGCAGGGGTGGCGCTGGGGTTGAAGTGCATGCCTAAGTACTTGAACTCTCTCACCACAGGCAGGATCTCATGCTTGTACCGAATGCTAGGTGCTGCTGTTTGTGAGTTGCCATTGAAGACCATCACCTTTGACTTGCCCACATTGACTGTAAGGTGTTTCCTGTCTGCAAAGCCTTGAAGCTGGCAGACCAGCCGCTGCAGCCCGTGGGGCGGGGTGCTCACCAGGGTCAGGTCATCAGCATACATGAAATGGGTGACAGGTGTGCCTTGCACTCTCACAGCATCAACAGGACCCAGGAACTCCTTACTAATGTCGTGAACATAGAGAGCAAACAAGAGTGGGCTGATGGGGCAGCCTTGCTTGACACCTTGGTCCGGAGTCACTGGGGGGGTGCGGTGGGGGCCATCTATCAGCACATAGCTATCATCCCTATACAGACCCTCCAGGCAGGCAAGCAAGGGCTGTGGCAGCTTGACCCCAACCCGTAAGTGCTCCCACAATTGTTGTCGAGGTATGTGGTCATAGGCCTGTTTGAAGTCAATGAAGGCAGTGTAAAGCTTGCGGTGCTTGGCATCTGCGCTAGCCTTTTGAGCGTGGACAAGATGGCGCAGAATGAACATGGGTTGCATGGTGCTGCGTCCCGGGATGAACCCAAACTGCTCAGCTGGCAGCACTTTGTGTGTCATGCACCAGGCAGTCAGCACGTGCCGCAAGACGTTAGCATACAGGCGGTACAACACACTACTCACAGCAAGCATTCTGTACTTGTTGGGGTCTGTGGGGTCTGTGTCCTTGAAGAGGGGGCTGATCCTAGCTACCTTCCAAGCCGCAGGGATATTCCCAGTGCGCATCATGCTGTGAAACCATGTGGCAAGCAGAGGGAGCAACAAGTATGTGGTAACACCCTCCTCAACTGTGCGGGCGTGCTTGATGAAGGGGGCTGGGACCCCATCCAGGCCAGGTGCTGTGTCATTGTTGAGTTCACGAAGTTGTGCTTGAACAATGGATGTGATGTTGTCAAAATGGGGCAGCTCATAGGTAGGTGCATGTGTTGTGACAGGGGCAGGGGCAGGGACAGAGTGAGGTCTGCCTCTCCCAAGAGGGACGGCTTGCAAATGGGCAGGCACAGCTTGCCTGGTCCAGGCTGGCTCAGGGATCACATCAGGTGCTTCATGTGCCACAATGGTGGTTGTGAAGTAGGCCTGCAGATGCTGATGCCACTTGTCAATGGGAACCATGGACTGCTGGCGTGCGTGCTTGACTCGGAGCATCTTGAGTGCATCCCCAGGGTTGTGCTTGAGCATGTCTAGAAGCTTGGCAGCTCTGTGCTTGGACCACGCAGACTTAGCTCTCGCAACCAGCCTCCTATAGGCCTGCTTTCTAGCCCTGTAAAGGTGCAAGGCCTCCCCGCTACGCAGAGCCTGCCAGAGTGCGGCTTTAGCCTCCTTGCATGACCGGTCAAACCAGGCAGGCTTAACTGTGGTGTGCTTGTCAACACGTGCCAGCGGGCAGAGCCTTGGCTTGAGCATCCCCGCACTGCCCGCAGCCCGTGATATGATGTCATGCACAAAGCGGTTGATGGAGTCAGGGTGTGTGCCTTGCTCAACAGCCTGCTGCACAGCCATGACCTCCTCTTCCAAGGCAATAAGGGCACCCACATACCGTGCAGCCTGATCTGGCTTCCATTGCAACTGTGGGCCAGTGTGGCAATCAGCATTGCAGGTGTGAATGGGCGTAGTGGCTTGTGCTGGTGCCTTGAAAGACAGGGTGATGGGGGAGTGGTCAAACTCATGACAAGCGTCGGGAAAGGAAGATGTGTGGCTCAAAGAGTAAACCGACTCAGACATGATGATGTGCTCCGTGCGGATGCTAGCTCTACAGGTGCGCTGCCCCATGTCCCCATGTCCCCTGCCGGTAGTGGCAACAAGGCCTGTAGCTGACAGCACGTCAATCAACTCCCTGCCCGCTTGGTTAGACTTGGCCGGGCCAATCCTAGGCACGCAAAGCTCCGGATGCTGCATGGACCAGCCATGGAGGTCACTTATCTCGCTTAGCTTGCCTAAATGAGAGTTCAGGTCACCCATCAGGAGGACATGTGGTGTGTGTGATGTAGCCTCCTGGAGCTCTAGCAGCAAGTGGTTGAAGTGCTCAGAGACATTGTGAGCGGGGGGTATGTAGCCCACACCCAGCAACACATCGCCCTCAAGCCCGCACACACACCCTGCCAGCCTGACCCAAAGCAGCTGCATGGCACTACTGGTGCGCCATAGCCTGGCGTGCCTGGCTAGCTCCTTGCGCAGCAGAAGGGCCACCCCCTGACCCGGCACCCCCTGACGTGAAACAGTAGTGTGAAAGGCACTATGGGTAGGGGCATGCTGCATGAACTCCGCTATCCTATTGCTGCGTGTCTCGCACAGAGCGATGACATCATGCTCGGCCACCAGCCTCCTAATAGCTGTGAACTTGACTGAGGTGGTGTCATGCTTAAGGCCATTCACATTGTGGACCGCTAACCTGAGCTCTCGAGGGGCGAGTCCCTAGCCCCGACCCTCTCCCACGCCCTGAGCCCCCACCGCCCTGAGCTTACCCGTAGGAGTCTCCCCAGACGCACCTAACCCCGCTTGATGCCTTGTGCGGTGATTCCCCAAAGGGGGAGAGAGCGGGCGGCTCTTGGTTGGGGAGCCTGGGGCCGAGTGGCCGCCACCCCCCAGGGGGAAGGGCGGGGGGGGGGGCAGATGGTCGAGGACTGCTGCTGTTGCTGCTGCATTGCGCTGTGTCTGGTTGGGCAGGGTGGGGCGACCAGGCGCCAGAGTCTTGGCTGTTGTCTGGCTGGGGCCCGCTGCTGCTGCTGCTGCTGCACTGCGCTGCACCTGGTCAGGCGAGGCGGGGCGGCTGCCCGGAACAGCTGTCTTCCCCGGAGCCTTGCCGGCTGGTGCCTGGTTAGGCCCCCCTGCTGCTGCTGCTGCTGCTGCTGCTGCTGCTGCTGCTGCTGCACTGCGCTGCACCTGGTTAGGCGAGGCGGGGCGGCTGCCCGGCACAGCTGTCTTCCCCGGAGCCTTGCCGGCTGGTGCCTGGTTAGGCCCCCCTGCTGCTGCTGCTGCTGCTGCTGCTGCTGCTGCTGCACTGCGCTGCACCTGGTTAGGCGAGGCGGGGCGGCTGCCCGGCGCAGCTGCCTTCCCCGGAGCCTTGCCGGCTGGTGCCCGGTTAGGGCCCCCTGCTGCTGCTGCTGCTGCACTGCGCTGCACCCGGTTAGGGGGGGGGGGCGGGTTAGGATCTGCAGGCTGGTTGTCCTCTTCCATTGCTGCAGCAGTCCAGGCAGTGAGAACTTGTCCTTTGAGTATTGGAATGCGTTGGAGCTCACAATGCGTTGTCTTTCAAGATTTTTCTTGTTACTTGCACAAAGGCTACACCCGACCTTGGTGTTTATACAAATTTTATCTGTGTCTATACAAATGAGGCTCGGGCTCGAGGCGGTATCAGCGTCGATATCATTACTAATGCACCAAGAGGCGAAGGCTGCGAGCAGTGCCACACCCACGACCGGCCTAACACCACATGGCATTACATCATTTCATGGCGCACATCAATGTGCGGAGCACTGTGCTTGCTCGAGCTTTCGAACATTGCATGCGATCAGCTTAAAGTTTGGACCTGGCGCCTGCAACCTGCCCTTGCCCTGTGCGCATAGCCCTGTCGTGCTGTGACAGCGCCGCGCCACCATCAGCGTGTCCAGGCGGCCCTGTCTCTGCCCTGTGGCCAGCAGTCAGGCTGCCTACGTGAGCCGCCTCACCCTCATCAGCTGACCTGGAGCCAGCAGCCAGGCTGGCCCCCAAAACCTCCTCCTGGGCTGGGCTAGGCAGGGCGCCATAAGCAGGACTGCTCTCCCGTAATTGCTTGCCATTGGCAGAGTGTCTCACGACCCCATTATCACCACCGCCACCATCGCCGCCACCACCACCATCGCCGCCATCTCCACCAAGGTCCCCACAAACCGGCTTGTCATGACCCGTGTGGGCTGCCCCTGAAGGCTGTCCACGGGAGGGTGCTGCTGCAAGCTCTAGTCCCCTGGCTGCCATACGCCCTGGCTGGCCGGAGGGGTGGGCCACCTGCACTCCCCCTGCTGCTCCCACCTGGCTGTCAGGTTCAGGCCAGCTGCTGCTTTGCTGGTCAGGGCCTGGGGCAGCAGCTGGAGCTGCAGGGCGAAAGAGGGGGAGGGGGCCAGGGGGAGGCGGCTGCAGCAGGTGGCCCGGGGGCTCTGTAGGGGGCCCACTGGCCTGCCTGCCTAACTTGCTGACTTCCCCTGGGCCGGCGTGGTGTGCGCCTGCTGGGCTGCCACAGGACCAACTGTCTGCCGCTGCCCCTGCAGCCTGCTGCTCAGGCAGTACAGCGGCAGGCACTGAGGTGGGATGTGGCTGCTCTGCCTTACACGCACCAAGCCCCGTCAAAGGCACATGGGGCTCGCCCCTGTCAGTGCCCTCCCCCTGCTGAACTGGCCCCAGCTGCTGCTGCTGCTGCTGCTGCTCACATGCCTGCTGCTGCTGCTGCTGCTGCTGCTGTAGTTCTTGCTGCTGCTGGTATGCGCCCTCCCATCGCGGCAGCGGGGGCAGCTTGAACTGGCTGACAACAAACGGGTTCTCAGTGTGCAGCCAGGCAGAGGCCCTGCCTGACTCGCTCATCCCATGTGCCTCCCCGCCCTCTCCAGCCGCCTCTTCATGGCTGGCCCCTGCCCCGTGCCCCACCCCCAGTCCCACTGCCTGCGCCTCAGGGGGCAGCAGCTCTGGGGGCAGCTGCATGGCTGCCTGCGCTATTGCAGGCAGCTGGCTCCAGGCCACCTCAAGGAACTGCAGCACCGCCCGGTCCATGAATGCCGGGCCAAGCGGCCACAAGCCCTGCGAGGACAGCCAGGGTGGGGTGTTCGCAAGTGAGCAGCCTGAGGGCAGGGTTAGTGGGCCACACTGTGAAGGCCGTGGAGGTGTGAGGCACCCTTCCCCTCATCTGCCATGACGCCCACCAGCCTGCCAGGCTGTGGTGTACGTCCTGCTGCCAGTGCTCAGGCTGCCGGCTCTACCCTGACCAGGGTTCCTGCTCCTCACCTCCAGGAAGGCCACGTGGCCTCCACGGGCGGTGGCGGCCAGCAGGGTGTGTGGGTTGGCACTACACTCCTCGTCTGGCAGCACCCTGAGGGCAGGCAGGGTGACACTTGTAAGGGATGTCGGGGGAGGAGGGTGGGGAGGAGGGGAGGAGGGGAGGAGGGGAGGAGGGGAGGAGGGGTGGAGGGGAGGAGGGGAGGAGGGGAGGAGGGGAGGAGGGGAGGAGGGCAGGAGGGGGCTCTCACCCAAGGAACGGGTCATCCTTTGAGACAAGGAACAGGGTTGGGGTGCGGATGAAGGGAATGTACTGCAGGCTGTTTGACGCCTCGTAGTACTCCTGGACATGGACGGGGCACAGGGCAGGCAGGCAGCCTGAGAGGCCTAGGGCCAGGCAGCGACAGGTGGGTGGGCAGGCAGGCCCAGCAGCCACCATGGCCCTGCTCCCCTTTCCCCAGGCCTGGTCTCACCTGGCGGTTGCTGAAGCCAAAGGTATGCGGGATGCCCTCGTCCTCTATGGCGCCCATCTCCCAGTGCTGCATCGCCTTGTCCACATTCAGAGAGGTGTGGGCGGTGATGGCGGCGCGGTGCTCCACCATGAACTCACGCAGCCTGTCCAGCAGCAGGGGACCAGGGTCAGGGCTAGGGGGGAGACGTGGGGTAAAGGGCACAGGGGAGGTGCCTGCTGCAGGGGTAGCAGACAAGTGCTATGGAGCCCCATGCTGGTGGGCGTCATGGCAGATGAGACTACATGCTTGTGCTGCTAGTGCCTACATGCCTGCCTCTCACCACCATACTACAGCAAGCCAATGATAACATAGATAATGATACAATATATAAATAATAAATACCTCACATGCCCTGCCTGGCTCACCATGCTAGGGCCCTGGGCAGTACACCAGCCCAGGGCCACTAGTCATGCAAGTACCCTGGCCAGCCTGCTAGGTGGTGGCTGCCTAGCAGGGCCTGGGAGCAGGAGCTGGCTGAGGCATGTCATGTCACCTACCCCCTGAACCTGGTTTGCCCTGTCTAGACACAGACAGCTTTGCCAGCACCAGATATCGTTTGCTGGGCAGCATGCAGCCCCCCCTGCTCCCCCCCACCCCCCCTCACCACACCTTGACCCTGACTGCTGCTGCAGGGCAATGTGGGTGTATGTCAGTCTAGCGGCATCCCAGAGCTTACCACCACAGCCTGGTGGCTCATGACCCTGAACTCTAATTTTAGGCCCCAAACCCTAATCCTAAACCCTAATCCTAAACCCTAACTCAATCTTCGATCCTGACTTAAACTTTACCCTAAGCCTCAACCCCACCCCCTGCTCCTCCTCCTCCTCCTCCTCCTGCCTCCCTTGCCCACTAACTTGTACGCCAAGGCCATGTTGTACAGGTAGCCTGCGGTCCAGGGCTTGGACAGGTTCTGGCTGCTGTTGAAGAGGCAGACGGGTGTGCTGACCACAGCCGTGGCTACCAGGCCGCTGCCCTCGAATGGCTTGAAGGCGGAGGAGGCGGCAGCCAGTGAAGCGTGCAGCCCCCTGTCAGCCTCACTCAAGTACTTGGTCAGGAACACGCCGCCCTGAGGGCCGGGGCAGGGGCAGGGGCGTGGAGGGTGAGGGGGAGGGAAAGTGAAGGGGCAGGAGTCAGGGGATCCAGGCGGGTCAAGGGTCAGGAGGGTTAGGTGTCAGGGGTGTGGGGTGACAATTGTTAAGGAGGGGTAGGGGTAGGAGTGTCAGGGGTCGGGAGGGCGTAGGGGCAGGGGGGGATAGGGGCAGGGGGTTGAAGGGTCAGGAGGGGGAAGGGGCAGGGGGGAAGGGGCAGGGGGGTGGACGGGTTTGGGACAGGCTAGGGTCCAGGAGGGTAAGGGTCAGGGGTTGTTGACTGAGGTGTGAGTGAGGATGGGCAACAGATACCGATTGATAATGGTCCCGGGGGGGTATAGGTTCAAGAAGGCTGGTCAATAGCTGGTGGAGCAGCTAGTCAAGCCAGGTTCGATAGGCAAGGAAGATTGAGAGTGGCCAGGGGGGGGGGTCAAGGTTTAAGAAGGGGTAGGTGAGGGTGAAGGGGTGTAAGGGCCTGGGTGTGTGGGGGTTGAGGGCCGGGGTAGGGTGCGGATGGTCAACCGACACTGGTCAGGGGTGATGAGACCTGCCCAGGCTCCAGCACTGACCAGGGAGTAGCCCACAGCAAACAAGGGCGCTGCGGGGAAGCGCCTGCGGCCGCACCAGCAGGGGCAGAGGGCAGCAGGGGCAGCAGCAGTGAGTCAGCCCAGGACTAAGTACAGGTGGCCAGCAGCAACAATGGACAGAGGGGGAGGGTGGCAAGGCATGTGCACAGGGCCTTCTGCTGCCCACATGGCTGTAGTCGGGCCTACTCCGCCGCTTGTGCAATTGGTGGTGCTCGCATAGTTAGTGGTGGCGGTTGGTGGTGGTGGAGGTGATGGTGGTGGTGGAGGCAGGCTGGTGCTGGCCTGCAGCCTGGCAGGCAGTAGGGAGGAGGCCAGCAGTGCAGGCCGTGCCCAGCTGATGGCTGTGGAGCACTGCCCCTCTGGGCCCCTCGCTGCTGACCTCCCCAGCTGACCGCCCCAGCTGCTGCTGAGCGCCCCAGACTCACGCCTTGATGCTGGTGATGGCGTAGTGGACATCTGCATGCGCCATAGCAGGGCAAGGCAGGCCAGGCTATGGTGATGCAGCCAGGTGTGGGCGGAGAGCATGTATGCCATAGGTTGGTGCAGTGGGTTGGGCTGCAGCCCTGGTAGGAGGGTGGCAGGAAGCAATGGGGGGAGTGAGGGGGGTGACGGCTTGCACCATGCTGGTCGCCTCCTAGGCCCTACCCCCGGCCCTGCAGCGGGAGGCAGCTCCTCACCCATACTGCTGCCTGAGAGCTGCCTCCATAACCCTCCAGCACAGCCAGGGGTAGGCAGGGGGCCAGGGGCAGGCTTCAGGGCACATTCCAGCTGAGTGCAGGTGGGCAGGTGCATCAAGGCCAGGGGGAGGATCACAGCAGAGAAAATCAGTAGGTGGCTGCAAGGCAGGGCTGGGCCTAGCAGCAGCAGCTGGTGCATGGCGGGTGGGGGGGGGGGGGGGGCTTGCCGTGGGTCAGCGTGGCTGCATATCCCCTTGGTGAGGTGAGAGGCAGGCCGCTGCAGCCCCTGTAATTGAGCACCACTGCCCGCCAGCCGCGGCTCCTGGCTGCTTCACACATCCACTTGCAGTAGCCCTCCTGGCTGCCGCCTGCAGGTGGCCAGGCACCACAGGGGTGTGCAGGCATGGCAGCAACGCAGAGCCAGCAGGCATGGGAGCAGTTGGCCGGCCAGGGTTTCAAGGAATGGGGATGATATTGCTCACTGCACTGTTGGCGCCTAGGAGCAGCTGTGTGGCCTAAGCAAGCGTTGGAGGATTGAATTTGTAATATCATAGCTGTATTACACTATATTTTACTAATAGTATTGCAGCTTGCTGGGTTCAGCTTTTTCATTTTTGCATGTTTCCTAGGCAAGGCTGTGGCTGTGACAACTGTGAGGGGTTGACTTAACCTTAACCTTGGGCAAAGGTTGGGTTAGGCGCAAGGTTGGAGGGTGTCGCGAGGGTTTGTTTCTTTCATTGTTGTATCCTAGGCAAGGCTGCGGCAGCATTTAAGGGCTACCCCAGCCCTGGTCTGGCCTTGATCACCACCCCTCCATGTCCAGGCCGCACCGTTGATGCCGTGCAGCACCAGCAGGACAGGGGTGGTGGCGGTGCCGTAGGCATGGCTGTCACAGCCGCTCCACCAATCAAGAGCCAGCGTGCCTCCTGCCAGGGACCAGACCAGCTCAGCCAGGTCAGGATCTGGTGGGCGCCTGGGACACCATGTACTAGACACCGGCATGTGCCTGTTGAGGCCATGTGCCTGTTGAGGCCAGGGCCAGATGAGCCTGACCAGGTCAGGGCCACACCCTCAACAAACCAGGGCCCCTCTCTCTAACACTGCTGGGCACTAAACACAGAGCTGCAGGTACCTTGCAGAGTCATCTGGCCCAAACAGCTCACAGCTGCCAGCCAGCCTGCCTGCCCTTCCTATCCCCCATGCGCTGAGGAGTGAGTACATGTGGTCACACATGCCCCTGGCCTGGTCAGCTGACAGGGAGGATAGGCAGGCCCCAAGGTAGGGTGACGGCACTGGGTGACGATGCTGACAGCCCAGCAGCTGGCCCTGAACTTTGCACCCTGGGCAGCCTGTTTCAAAAGCACATCTGATGCGTTTGGGGGGCATTCTCAAGAGCAGAGGGCTGACTGGTCGGCTGCTGCAGCAGGACTATTGCTGTTGTGTCGTGACAATGTGTACGAGCTATGAGTGTTGTGCACCAGCCATGCATGAAGTGTGACATGCTTGCAGTAAAAGGGGATCACAGCTCACCATCATGGGCGATGACTAACTGCCTGCGGTACTCGTTCCTGATGGTGGCAGTTCTTAGGAAGCCAAAAATATTTTGGACGTGGTTGTTCAGGGCCCATGGGGAGGGCCGGAAGGGTTGGAGCAGACATGAGCACAGCGGTAGCACCTTTCTCTTCAGGTCCCCCTCTCCACACCATAGCTCCAGGGGCTTGCTGCAGGCCTCAGTGGCCCAGTACCTGAACTGCACGAGGCTGCCTGCATGGCTTACAGTCAATGCGCGCGCATGCCTGCATTGAATGCTTACCAAAGTGCAGCCGCAAAGCCTGCACCAGCAGCTCCAGCTGCAGCTGTGCTGCCGCGCTGGTCCGGGCGAGTCCGAGTCCTGCTGGGCCGCTGCGGCAGAACCGGTCCTCTCATCAGCCGAGTCGCAAGCAGCGCGTGCGCTCTACTGTTTTCTCGACAGAGGTGGTTAGTGGTGTAAGCCACATCATCGACAGAGGTGGTTAGTGGTTAGGGTGAACCTGTCACCATCCAATGCTACGCTGCTATTTCTTGTGTGCTGTCGCAGAGGTTATTAGCAGCGGCTAGTTGAGATCGTGGATGAGGTAAACACGGAGGCACCGTAGCTATGCGGACCGTGTGCTACATACCAGCATTAAACCAGCACATCCCTGTTCTTACAGCTACAGCATCGACCCTGCCTTGCCCAGCCGTGCGACTCAAGTCCCGCATGCCACAGCTGCCCGGCATGCTTTCATGGCATGGCCTTGTCACTGTTGCCATGAGTGTGCCATGAGTGTGCCATGAGTGTGCCATCTGGTATTGACAGCTTGAGGGGAACAGTGCCTGGCTTGCTCTCTCCAGCCCACCCTGTTGTTGAGGTGGGGTGGGGTGGGCAAGGGCAGAGCCCCTAGTGTGAACGGCACATGAAGGGCAGCCCACCCCTGTCCTTTGACTAGACTGCTCCGCCACCCCCCATGAAGCCCCAGACCAGGTGCTGCCTTGACGCTGTATCTACGAGCATGCATCTCTAAGCCAGGTTTGTCCAGCCAAGCAGACCCTGGTGTTCAGCTCAGCTGGTCAGTGGGTGGCCGTGGCTCCATGAGGTTGTGCAGCCAATGCCACTCAGGCCGCTCCTTGGGCACGCCCACGATGAGGTCGCCCTGCAGCCAGTGGGCAGGCAGTGCTGAGTGTGTGGTGCATATGCACTGAACGAAGCATGCGTGACTACCTCACACCTGCTTGGAGGGAGGGAAGAATGAGTGGGATGAGGGGGGCAGGAAGGGGAAGGATGCCAAGGAGGGGGAGGGGGGAGGGGGAGGGGGAGGGGGAGGGGGAGGGGGAGGGGGAGGGGGAGGGGGAGGGGGAGGGGGAGGGGGAGGGGGAGGGGGAGGGGGAGGGGGAGGGGGAGGGGGAGGGGGAGGGGGAGGGGGAGGGGGAGGGGGAGGGGGAGGGGGAGGGGGAGGGGGAGGGGGAGGGGGAGGCAAAGGGCAGCCATGCCCAGGTGATCTCACCTTGGCAGTTGCCCCGGCATGCAGCATCCTGAACAGCGCAGCACAGTAGCCGGCCTCCCGGGCGGCTTCACATCTGTCCAGCTCCACATGCAGCTTACACAGCAGGGGCAGTGCAACAGGGCTGAGCAACGCGGCCCTGGCTGTGGCTGCATTGCCGCTGCCTCCTGCATTCCTCTCAGGCCTCTGTGCCTCAGGCTGACCAGGTCCTGGGCTCTGACTGCAGCCTGGGTCAGGAGGCATGCGCTGCCCCTGGCCCTGACCCTGGCCCTGGCCCTGCCCCTGCCCCTGCCCCTGCCCCTGCCCCTGGCCCTGCCCCTGCCCCTGCCCCTGGCCCTGCCCCTGGCCCTGCCCCTGCCCCTGGCCCTGGCCCTGGCCCTGGCCCTGGCCCTGGCCCTGGCCCTGGCCCTGGCCCTGGCCCTGGCCCTGGCCCTGGGCCTGGCCCTGGCCCTGCCCCTGGCCCTGGCCCTGGTTTTGGTCCTTGTCCTGGTCTTGGTCCTGGTTCGCTGCCATTGTGTTTGTGTCGGCTACTGACGCAAGCAGCCTGAACCACTTTGCTGGGTCAGGCAGTGCACGGCGCAGCGCTTGGGAGCGAGGGTGATGCAGGCCAGCTGCTGCCGCCCCACCCTGCAGGGCCACAGGCTGTGGACTGCCTGGCCCACTGCCCGGCCCTGGCTCCATACCCAGCAGCTGGAAGGGGTCCCGGCATGCTTGCTGCTCCTCACTGTGCTGCTGCTCTTTCTGCAGTTCTGCCTTCTGCTGCTGCTCCTTCTGTGATTGCTGCTGCTGCTGCTGCTGCTGCTGCTGCTGCTGCTCCTGATGCAGCCCATGGGCAGCAGTGGGCGGTGTGGAGGGCACCGCCCCTGCCCCAGGCCCCAGGGTGCTGGGAGCCCTCCAGGTTGTCCAGCGGCCACTGAAGCTGCTCCCACCCTCCAGCGAAAACTTCAGCTTGCCTGCGCAGGGCCAGCCACGGCAGCCAGAAGCAGCACGGTGACAGCAGCTCTCAACATCAAGTGCCAGCCGGGCTGGGCCTGGCATTGCAGATCATGGCCCGGCTGGGCAGGGCATCGCATGGTTGTGTCAGGCTGGGCAGGAGCAGTACCTTCAGAAGGTATGCCATGACTGAGAGTAGGTGCTCCTCCTCCCCCTACACTGAACCAGGTGTCATGACCAGTGCCCAACTATGGTGTAGGGACACAGCTGGGCAGAGCCTGGCATGGTATGGCATGGTATGGCATGGGGTCAGGTCCTCCCACTAACAGGCTGCCATACACGGCAGGCAGTGTATGGCGTGGTGGCTCAGGTCCAGGCTCACCTACACAACAGGGTGACACCAGGAATGCTGCGCGGTGGCGCTGTGCCAGCAGCATGGCGTGGTCGGTGGCGTTGCCGCAGGCGTGCAGGGCCAGCACCACATCCACTGGCTCCCCAAACGCCTCTATCATGCCTGCCGCCACCACAAGCAATGCAGCCGGGGGGCAGGCATGACAACAAACATGGGGGAGAGGTGGCGAGGGTCTGGGCAGTGGACAGGGCTGGGGCTGCACCTAGAGCGTGGTGTGTGGCAGCGTAGAGACAGGGTGCTGGTGGAGCGTTGCCGAGGGCTGCCTGCTGCCTGCTGCCTGCAGCTGCGCCTGGCGCTGGGTGAACAGCAGTGGCCCTTCAGTGCTGGGTGGGGGTGCCTGAGGGTAGGGGTGAAGGGTGGTAGGGAGGGGCTGCCAGCTGGATGGGCTAAGGATCGAGCGACAGAGCAAGGTCCAGGGAACCTAGGGGAGCCTCGCTGGGTGAAGAGGGAGGTACAGGGTCTGGGAACTGGAGGCTGCCAGAAGCGGTTGGAGGGGGAGGGGTGGGGGGGTGGAGAGGTAGGGGTAGGGGTAGGGGGGTACAGGCCCCCACCAGTGTAGCAGGAGACGTTGGCCAGGCCCGCCGCCCGCGCCCTGTGCTGCAGGATGGTGAGGGCAGCCGGCTTCATGTCCACCCTGCAGTGGGGCACAGATCAGCTGCCAGCTCCAGCCCATAGAGTGACAGCACATCCAAGCCTAAGGTGGCACAGCCAGTGGTTTTGATTGCAGCCCATGCTGCAGGTTTGGCTGCTAGATGGTGTCAGCTGGGCAGTGGACCGGGCCTACCCCGCGCAGCTCATACTCAGCAAGGGGCCTGTGTGGTGTTGGGGTGCAGTGGTTGTGGTTGTGGTTGTGCTGAGCTCACCATGCCTGCTACTTCAGCCGTTCATCAGGCACGGGCCAGTCCCTGACCTGGGCCAGGGCCTGTGCAGCAGCCTGTGCAGCACGCACCCTGTGAAGCGGCAATGGGGGAACAGGTGGGCCAGGGGCAGCAGCAGGCCGCCAGTGCCGCACCCGCAGTCCACCACGTGCAGGCTGGGGGCTGCGGGGGCGGGCGGCGAGGCACCTTGTGAAGTCAGGTCCTGACTCCTGGTCTGCTGCTGGGCACCCTCCCTTGCGCCCTCTGTGTCATGCCCTGCTGCATGCTGCCGCTCAGGCTCCTGCTGCCCCTGCTGCTCCTGCTGCCCCTGCTGCACCACAACTGGTACTGCAGCCGGCGATTGCTTGTCAGGAGCTCCTGCTCTTGTTCCTTTTGGTGACAGTCGACCAAGAGGTAGCGCTGCCTCTCCACCCTTCTGCTGCAGCAGTTGATCAGGGCTGTCTGGCTGCAGCAGAGGTTTTACCCTCAACAGCAGCTGCAGCACTGCCACGAAGCTCTCAACCTGATGACGCTTCTGCTGGCCTCGGGACACCCTGGTGGCACCTGCTGACGCATCCCCTGCCCTCCCACTGCTGCCTGCTGCTGCTGCCAGCTCAGCAGTCCTGGCACTGCTGCCTGCTGCTGCTGCTGCCAGCTCAGCACCCCTGCTGCTGCTGCTGTCTTCTGCTATGTGCCCACCTTGCCAGCCACCGCTGCCCACTGCTGCTGGTTGCTTAGCCGCCCTGCTGCTGATGCCTGGTGTGTTGCTGTAAAGGGGGGTCACCGCAGGAGGGGCGAGCGCAGTGCAAGGAGCAGCCTGGGCTGCCAGGGCTGCCTGGGCAGCCTGCATGGGGTCTGCTGCCACACCTCCTAGACCACCCAGACATGGCCCAGCCATGCATCCGGCTGCATGGGCTGCATGGGCTACAGGGAGAGCAGCAGGAGGAGTGGCAGTGTGACCCTCAGCACTGAGCTGGGGCCATGAGGAAGTCCAGCTGGGCACATCCTCAGGCACCCTGGCCCCCCCTGGTCCCCCCTGCTGCTGTCCCTGCTGCTGCCGCCGCTGACGCTGTTCCTTACCCTGGCTGCGGTTGCTGCGAGACAGAGAGCCAGGTCCATGGGCTGCAATGCTGCCAGGCGCCTGGTGGAAGGACAGCTGGGCGATCTGCTGGTCAAGGGCCACGCCCTTCTTGCGCACCGTGTTGGCTGCGTTGTCCAGCAACACCACCGGGTCCACGCTGGGCGGGACTCGTGACCAGTCAACTAGGCCCCCGGCAGGGGGTGCATGATTCCCTGCCGCATGGCCCCTGGGCTGTGTGAAACAGCCTGTAGCATGGTGACCTGTAGCGTGGCACCAGGAGGATGCAAGGCCTTCCTAGTGGGTGGGTGGGTGGAGGTTGGAAGGGCAGTGAGTGAGCATCTGTGACTCACCTGTAGGTGGATGTCTGCCAGCAATGGACTGGCTGCACGGCAGAGTGGGGTGGTCGCTGCAATCCGGGTCAGCGGTCAAGCTGCCGGGGTCTAGCAGTTGGACAGATTCGCTGAGAAGCTGGGCTGCGTGAGCGTTATCTGGGTGCAGCTGGGGTTGAAAGCTTGGAAGGATGCATGCGGTCTCAACCCAGGCCTGTAGGTCGGAGTAATGCAAGGCTTGGGGCCCGAATGGAGGGGGCAGCTTGCACAAAATGTTGCCCAGCTCCTGCGGCCAAGAGAGGTAATGCAGATAGCGGAGGTGGCCGCGAGACTGGCCGTGTCATCACAGCTGCACCTCACGCTGCCTGGCTTCGCGCCGCCGGTTGGCCGAACGGCTTCCTTGCGACTGTTTTGCCATGGCCACAGCAGGTGAAGGAGCTAGCTCTGGCATGGCGGTGATGTACGAAACCTCGACAGGCTGTCCTGTATCCCTATCCTCCTGTGAAGCCCCTACACTTCTCCACAGCAGTCAGAGACCGGTGTGTGTCCCTAACCTAGGTCCCTAACCCTAGGAGTCGATGGAGCCCTATCCTACCCTATGCATACTCTATCGCACACACACGTCAGGGGCAATCGAAATGTTTTTTTGTTTGATCCATGGCATGATGCACATGTCACTATCGCTGCCGCTGGTGCCGCCGCTGCCGCTTCCGCAGCATGCCCTTGTCGCGCACGCACACCCACTCCTGGCCTGGTCTTCCTGGGGTAGGCATGGCGGGGCGGCCCACCCAGCTGCTGAGCTCGCGAGGGCGGCCCGGGCCGGCGGCGATGCGGCGGATGTTCAGCGCGGCTGACACGTCCCGGTCGTAGAACCTGATGCCATTGCTTGTTGAGCACATCAGGCCCCGGATCCGGGATCGCGTCGCCATGCTGCGCACCGGGCGCAGCCACCTGCAAGGCGACATATATGTCAATGCACATTTGTAAGATTGCCAAACCAAGTGTTAAGTCAAGCCATGTTTAGTCTAAACGGTGCAGGGCACAGTCAAGGCCTCACGGTCAACCTAACTGTCCGAGGCATTACGTCTACGCTGACGCTTCGCTAGTTGCCTTCGATGTCGCTTCGCTAATTGTATCGCTGATTGCCTTCGATGTCCTGGTTTTCCTGTTACTTTCCTGGTTTTCCTGTTAGCTACAATCTGCGGCCACAAAGCGATTTACATCGAAAACAGTGCCTCTTCTGAGGTTGCCTGCAGGAGCTCTAGCGATGCTTGGGACCAAGACGATGCGGGGCCGAGCACGCCACCCGCATTGTTGTGAGACGGTCCGTGTCGTTGTTCCCTGTGGGCACGTGCCTCGTCGCATCGCGCCCACCGGGCCCTTGCACCTGGTGCGGTCCAGCTCAGCACCCAGCGCGCAGCAGGCCAAAGAGGACGAGATTGATCCCCTCACTGGCCAACCCATCGCCAAGTACATGGCCATCAGTCCAAAGGCGGGGTACGTGTAGTGCAAGGCAGCTATCTGGCCTTTAGTGCAACCAGCCACCTAGCCTTGCATCCCATCCAGCGTTCAGTGAGGCAAGAGGGGCCTCACCTAGCCGCTAGATAGAGGTGTGGATAGGCCCGCCTAGAGACCACTTAGACGCTGCCTCTAGGTCTGGATAGGCTGCCATTGACCACTGCCTCTTGGTGTGGACAGGTTGAAGGCGAATGTGGCTGGAACAAGCTGGGCATACCGGCGCAGCGAGGTCAACCCTGACAAGGCCAGTACCAGCAAGCCCGTGGTCCTGTTGGTGCATGGGCTTGGCAGCTCCTCCTTCTCGTACAGAAACACGCTGGGGTTGCTTGGGGCAGATGGGTATGACGCGGTGGCACCTGACTGGCCTGGGCACGGCGACAGCGACAAGCCCAGCTCCTTCAATTAGTGAGTAGACCAGGACCCTGTGGGTGCGCTACCAGCACCTCCCTCGTAATGCCAGCGGGAGAGAGGTTTCCACATGCTGCATGGATGCTGGCAGCGAGCCTTGGTGCAACTGTTGCAGCTGGCACAGAGCCTTGGGACAATGAGTAACAGCCCTGTGCCTCATTCTTAAAGCAAAGCACTGGCTGCAGCACAGACTCCTACACTCTCTGACTGAGGGTTTCCACAGCTCGATTCCATAGTGAAGAGGCATTGCGCCACTAGGCTCATACTATCTTACACCAGCTCATACTAGCTCACACCTGGCTGCACCAGCAAGTTACTCCGCCACATCACTCTCGCACCTCCGAAGGGCACCTGCAAAGGGCACCTTCAAAGGGGCAAAGATCACCTGAAAAGAGGCCTTGAATGAGCATGGTAGGTACCTCCAGCACCCTTCGCCCCAGCTAGGCTGATGCTACAGTAGCCCACCCACCCACACTCACACCCATTGCCTGCTGACTGTGCCTGTTTGTTATCTGAAACCTGGCCCACCAGTACACCTGCTGCCAACCTGCATTGCCTGATCATGGTGTCAGGGGCATGCAGCCCCCTTTTCCCTCACTAGGGCCTCCATTTGAGCCGGACCAGCAGCCACTAGCGGGAATATACTAGTGGCTGCTGGTCCGGCTCAAATGGTGTTATTGGGCTGTGTGGAGTAAACCCAGTGCACATGGCACATAAGCGCGTACCACCTACATTATTGCCTGACCCGTTAGAGCTATTGTATAGAGTTGGCATGACGAGACATGCACTAATGTAAGCTGATGACAGCTCAGATGGGGGGGGCACACACTACTGTGCCACAGCAGGCTGCTGCTGCTGCTGCTGGGCCTTGGGAGGCTTGTCTCGGAGCCGCTTGTAGCCCAGGCCAGGGTACTCCTTGCCCTTGGCTGCCAGAGCTCCCTGGTCTGGCCAGTAGCACAGCTCCAGCGGCCGCCACCTGCTCTCCCCAATGCGCTGCATGTTCAGTGCTGCATTGCAGTCCCTGTCCAGCCACCTGCCTGGCTGTGGGGCTGTTTTGGCTTTGACAGCCTTGCCCTTGCCCTTGCCTTTGCCCTTGGTGGGCTCAGCTGCCTGCTCAGCCTCAGTGCGCTTGCTGCGCTTGGCTGGCGGGGGATTGCTGGGCCCTGGCTCTGAGGCTGCTGCCGGTGTGACTGACTGGCTGCTGCCTGGGGCCTGTGGGGGCTTGCGGGGGGCCACTACTGGGCACCACATCAGGCCCCGCACTGGCTGGTCACGCCGCTGGCTCCAGGCTGGGCGCACCAGGCGCTGTTCCACCTGCCCTGCTGAGGGCTTCCAGTCTGCAGGCCTTGTGGCACTGAGTTTGTTCAGCTCCTCCTCACAGGGCTGCTTGTGCGGGGACACATAAGGCGGGCGCGGCCTGTCACGGATTATCACACAGCGCGTAACTCACGGACCTCACAGTCGGCTAGGGACACGAACCTTTCTGTTTCTTTGGCGGGCCTTCTTTTCCTTGACGCCGCCCTTCCGCTTCTTCTTAGCCATAGCGCGATGTGAGCTGTCGCTTGGTTGTCGCTTCGTTAATTGACTGTGTGATGCTGGAGTTTATGACCATAACATATATTTTTCGATCAGGGGCATGCAGCCAGCTCGGGGTGGTAACAGCTCCCCAGCCTGCTCCTGCCTGCTGGCTGCAGCTCAGAGGAGGGCATGGTGGCAGCCCTGGACGCCTTTGTCGCACAGACCTGTGGCCAGCAGCCCGTGGCCCTGGTGGTGCAGGGCTATGTGCTGTCCCAGTATGCGCTGCTCTGGGCGCAGCAGGTGAGACAGGGCGGCGGCAAACAGTGGAGCAAGGGAGGAGCAGGGAGCAAAGCAGAGGCTAGGGCAGTGGTGTAGGGCGGCATAGGTGCATCAAGGGGGCAGGCAGAGGGCGGCAAGCGAAGAAAGAAAGGAAAGCGAGGATCAGGGCGTCATGACGGAGGAAAACTAGGACGTGACTATTAGTGTGCATGTGAACAACCTGATGTAAATTACTAAGTAAATGTACAGTGTTGACAGCCGTGCCATGGCATGTAGTGATGACAAACTCATGACAGGAGGGAAAAGGTAGGGTAGGAGGATGCAACAGCATGACAGCAACGTGGGTGTAGAGTGGTGGGGGCACACCAAGGGAGCAGGAAGGCTCTCTTGGTGTGCTCTCTGTTCACTAAGCGTGGTACGCTGCAATAGCGAGCATAGGCAGCACCTATGTGACGAGCATCATGACACATGCCAGCTGGTGTGGAGGTGGAGGTGGAGGCCAGATTGGATTCAGGATATTAATTATAAGGCCATTTGGGGCCTGTCAGCATCACAGGTTCGTCAGCTTGATGTTGAGGGTTGTTGGGAAGCGCCTAAGTAGAGCCTATTGTTGGGAGGCGCATGGGCCATGGCAGGTGCTGCAGCCTTAGCACCCAACCCAGGGGCCTCCTTTCCAGCATCCCCTGCAGGATCTAAGCATATGTCGGCCCTGTTGTTTGCTAAAGCCTACGGTGTATGGTGCAACTGTGTACGACAGGGTTCAAAACCCAGGAGCTTGCTTAGGCCTCCGGGCTTCCCTTCTGGATTGCAATGCAGCAGAACGAGGATTAGAGCAGTTGAGGGGTCGACAGGGTCCAGGGTCAAGCATCTGACCTGGCTGCCTGACACCTGCCGGTTGGCTGTCTGGCTGGCTGTGCAGAATGAGCGCAAGGTGGCTCGCCTGCTCATCCTCAACACGCCCCTCAGCACCAACAGCAAGCTGCGGCCAGAGCTGGCGGCATACAAGACGCCCCTGGCCTTCATGCGACCCAAAACGGTGTGTTCTAGCACCTACCTCACCAGCCCACAGGCAACCACACGATTGCACAACGGAAGCATTGGAGCCTTCAATAGGGGCTGTGTGAAAGGTGTCATGTTGCCACACAATGCATGGGCGCCTTCCACCTACACAACCGCCTGACTCTGTGACACAAAGCTGCATGACAGACCTGTGTAGAGACACACTCCAACACAATGAACACACTTGAGACACACTGAGACACACTTACACGCAATAGACCCAAGCTGACAGCAGCTCAAATGCAATGTAGCTGTGTATGCGACAGCTGGGAGTGAGGACAGTGCTGCTACTAAACCTGGGTGCTGAGCCATTCTCCTTGTCCTGTGTTTGAAAGGCGCCAGGTGGCGCTGCACAAGGCAACTGCCACAAGCTGCTGCTGCCGATGACTGTGATGCTGGGCACTTCCACACCACAATCCTGGAAGTGGTGGTTGTTGTGGTGGTGGTGGTGGTGATGGCAGTGCTGATGTTGTCCCTGTGGCTACAGTTTGACGGGATGATGTTCAACGCCACTGGCTCTGCCTATGTGATGGAGGGTCGGGTGGCGGATGCGTATGCACAGCCCTACGCAGACCCCGCAGCCAGTGCGGCAGTGGCGTCTGTGATGGAAAAGTGTGACTATGGCAAGTTGCTCAAAAAGGTGGGGTGCTGGCTGTGAGGCGCATACGATTTGAAACACAAGGTGTGCGTAGGCATCACAGAGTGCAGCTGGTGTACATGCCTCTTGCATTCAGGTCAATGAGGGGTTCATGACATGGAAAAAGCCCAGTGTCCTGATGTTTGGTGGGTCTGATCCTTTCTTGAGCGTGGCCAGCGCATTTGAGTTCTTGGAAGACAAGCGGACAAACATGAAGGTGGGTCCATGCTCTATGCGGCAGCAGTCAAAGGACAGCTTGATGCCATCTGCAAGGCTTTTGAGTGGAAGAGAACAATGGTAGGGTTGCTGAACCCTGAAATGCAGATCATCTCTGCGGCTGCCAAGCTGGGACACTGCCCTCAAGAAGACTTTGCAGGTGCGTTGTGATGGCATATTATGGTGCGGATAGCATGTTACCTCAAATGGGCAACCAGTTTTGCGCAAACAGTTTCACTTGCAGCAGCAGCATGACCGCCTGCATGTTCCTGATCTGCCGCCGTCGCAGAGGCTTTGCACGAAACAATGCTGCCGTGGCTGGCGGGTACGACTGATGAGTGGACCTCAGGCAAGACAATGAAGATGACAAAGTATGGTGGAGTTGAGGTTTGACAAGCTTGCGGCTCTGGCCCCATGCCCATTTGTAATACCCACATGGCCGCATGGCGAGTCAGGCGCTAGTTCCTTTCTTTTTCCTTGATTCTCCACCAACTGAGTTGTGCCTAAAAGCGCACACCGTGATGGACGGCACTTAGCCTGTTATTTAACGGTAGCAAACCCCGCACCCGCACCCGCGCAGTCTAGCGTCATGTCAGCTGTCACGGCGGATGAGCGGCGTCGCCAGAAGGAGCTTGATGAGGCTCGTAAGGCGGGCTTGGCCCCCGCCGAGAAGGACGAGGATGGCAAGGAGATTAATCCGCATATCCCCCAGTATATGACCAGCGCGCCCTGGTACCTGAACAAGGACAAACCCACGTTGCAGCATCAGCGTAATTGGAATAAGAAAGAGGGCGAGGATGACCCCAGCCTACGCTGGTATGACAGAGGTGCCAAAGTGTTCCAGGCTACCAAATGGCGCAAAGGGTCATGCGAGAAGTGAGCAGGGGTGCATGCTATGCTGTGGTGCTAGCTACTGTGTGGGTCTTTACCCAATTGAGCTGTTGCTGGCTTTGCTGCAGCTGTGGTTCCATGACACACGTCACCAAAGACTGCTTGGAGCGCCCTCGTAACAAAGGAGCAAAGTACACTAACAAGAACATCGCAGCAGACGATAAGATTGAAGAGCTGAAGATCACAGGCTTCGACGCCAAAAGGGACCGCTGGAATGGCTACGACCCCAAAGAGTACTCCAAGGTGGGAAGGAAGGGGTTTGGTCAATGCCCCAATCAATGTCCTTCTGTTCTTCATAACTACTATGCACCTAACAATCGCCACCGCCACCCCTGTCATTGCCATTATCATTTGATACCAGTGCAGGTTGTTTGTTTGTGAGCAGTGGCACTGCAGGTCAGCACTATGATAGAACTGCCTCCGCAGTTCTCGCGAGCTGCAGCGCCCCTGTAACTGGCCAGTGGTCAATAGCTGAGGCTGCAGGCACCCTCCCGCACCCCCATGCCGTGACTTGTGCATGCCCTGCCAGATCATTGACCGCCATGAGCAGCTGGAGTCGATCCGCAAGGAGCTGAAGCAAAAGGAGCTGGCCCAGGAGCTGTACCATGGAAAGGGCGGGGAGGCAGCTGCCGCAGTGGGATCTGCCGCTGATGATGATGACGCCAAGATCAGGGAGGAGGAGGACGCAGGTGCGCTTGGGTCAGGGCCAGGACCAGGACCAGGGCCAGGGCCAGGGTCAGGGCCAGGGCCAGGGTCAGGGATGCGACAGGGCAAAGGTCAGGGTGAAGGTCAGCAAGGAGGCTAGTGACTCCCACTCCACCCCAACCCCTGTCACTGACGTGTGCACCCTTCCACACGTTGTTGACCCTAGCCTCCCTGCCTGTGGGCCAAGCAGGACACAGGTGGGGCTGCAGCCAGGCCCTGGCTGTGCAGCTCAGCGGAGCAGCACAGCATGCACACAAAGCGAGGCGCGCACACAAGCCCTGGCTGTGCAGCTCAGCGGCACCTTATAACCTTTTAACCTTATAAAGCAGCTGACAAACCAGCACCTTGGCCCTCAACCTAGAGCCTTCAATGCAGTGGAACACTAAGTGTGGACCTCTACAAAGCGGTGTTTTTGTCTGTGTGGAGTTCTCATGCACATGGCATACACATGGCATATGCATGGCATACACATGGTCATGGTCGCCTACCACCTACACTATTGCCTGATCCCGGAGGGCTATGATGTAGAGCTGGCATGACAAACATGCACTAAGTGTAAGCTGATGACAGCTCAAGAGGGGGGCACACACTACTGTGCCACTGCCAGGCACCACATCAGGCCCCGCACCCGGCTGGTGCGGTGCTCATCCACTAGCACCACCCTGCCCCGCCGCTGGGCTGTGCCCCTGGGCCTGCACACCACCTTGCAGCAGGCACGCAGCACCGCATCAGCACCCCAGCCTCCCCTGGTGCCAATGCTAGCTGCATAGAAAAACACCACCAGCTGCTTGGCACGCCCATGGCGCTTCATGGCCATCTCCTCCTCCAACTGCGGTCATGCACACAAGGAACACACATGGTGGCTGACATGGTGGCACCAGGTTAAGCATTGCACAGTCAACTACTCTTTCACTTCATGCCATCCCACCACATCTCAATACATAACTAACCCACCCTCACCTTCTTGAAGAACTGCTCCAGCGCCTGGTCCTGGGCTCCGTACAGCCGCAGCCGTTGCTGTGTCCACTTGGGGTCCAGGTACACCTCCCACACTGCGTCCTAGGTGGCCAGGGTGATGGTAATGTGCTTTGGGTTGGCCACCAGGGAGGTTCCGACTGAGCTTGCTGCTGCCAGGAGCTGGAGGTGGGGCTGGATCGGTGCTAGCCACCGCTCGGTGTCACGGCGGGAGTTGTTCAGGCTGCTGGCATGCTTCACTTGGCCCTTGGTCAGCTTCCAGCTAGTCAGCTACCGATCTCCACCCCAGCTTGAGCGGCTCTTGTTTGGCGGTGTCTTCCGCTTCTTCGAAGGCATTGTGCCACTAGGCTCATACTGTCATTCTTATACCAGCGTGTTACTCCACCCATCACTCTCGCACCTTCAAAGGGCACCTCTAAAGGGTCAAAGGGCACCTGAAAGGAAAAGGGTGAAAGGTCACCCCGATCCCTTCAGCACTGGCCATGTGCTCAGTGCTATACTAGCACATGGGCGTTCTCGTGCCTGGGGTGCGTCAAGCATTCCCTGCAGGATCTGAGCTGACAGACCAGCATGAGCCTAACCAGCCCAGTCAGACAGGGCCCGCCATAGGCAACACACTATGGTCAGGAAGGGTTGGACCTGGGCGTCAGCGTCACATATGCAGTCCAGTTGCTTGGATGGACAGGCGAGGGTGGGGAGCAGACAAGGTCAAGTGCACTGCTGAGCAAGAGAGCGTACATGCAGAGGAGATGGCAGCATCATATGGTATGTGATAGCTGCGCGGCTGGCTGGACCTGACCTTGGTTTAGCTAGCCAGGAAACCAACCAGTCACCCAGTGAGGCTGCTAACCAGCCACACAGCAGACAGCTAGCCAGTGAGTCAGCCATTTGGCAGGCTGAGCAGCTGCATAGTGGGTTTCGTGCTGTCCTGCCTGGGCATTTGGGTGAAAAGCGCTTGTCTTCAGCCGGATCTTGCCCCGTCGTGCGGTTAGTGGCTCAGTAACACCTACAACTGGGAGGTTGCGAGACCGATCCACAACGACGGAGCTGTTTCCGACGCGAGAAAGGGGACGGTCCCCCTCCGGGCTAGGGCGGCCAACTTGGAATTGGAGCAAATAAAGATGTCCCGTCGCGCTCGCTCCGGGGAGAGTAGCTCTTTCTTTCTTTCTTTTCTTTCTGTCTTCAGCCGGAACCGTCCATACTGTTTACACCCTCCTGGCCCGCCTGCTCCCCGCTGCCAGGCTTCAGTGAGGTGAAGAAGCGCGTGCGCACGGTCGCGGGTGGCTCCACCGGGTCTGTCCGTAACCTGCGCATCCGCGAGGACACCGCAAAGTACCTGCTGAACCTGGACGTCAATTCTGCACACTATGACCCCAAGACACGGTGCGACAGTGCGGATCGTGTCACACTTGTACTGTTTGTGTATATATGTATATATAGCCTGGTAAGGGGTTGTCAGCCTTGTCGAACAATTGCATGCTTGTCCAATGGAACTTTGAAAGGACTTGCTAGGGTTGAGATGGCGGTGTGCGACTCCGACACCTGAAATGGTATGGCAGGGCAGCAGGCAAGCCGGTGGCGGTATCAGGCCTCTAAGGCAGGGTCAGGTCCCTTCGTGTGTTAGGCATCTCTACATCTGCTCGAACGACCACGCAAACGGTGCAAGTGTGTTAGTGGCCAACTGGTAACCTTGTCCCTGGTTTCCTGAGTCCAGGTCCATGCGTGAGGACCCCACCCCTGACAAGCCTCTGGACAAGAAGACGTATGCGGGTGACAACTTTGTGCGCAAGAGCGGGGACTACCACGCCTGGCAGGAGCTTCAGATCCACGCCATGACTGCGTTTGAGAAGGGCGCGGACGTCAACATCATGGTCAGCAGCAGGGCAGCAGCCACATCGGGCCGTGGCCATTGACACCTCTAGGTTGCCTGGTGTGGCAGCAGCAGCAGCAGATGGGGCTCAATGTCATGAAATGGGTAGGGAGGGCTTCAGCACCCGGCGTGCAGCAGCAGCGTCACCACCAGGAGGCAGCACTTCAAGAGGTGCAGCTGCTGATGACCCTGCCCTTGTGTCAGGGGCCAAGGCGTCGCCCCAAGGGCTACAGCAGCTGCTTAGTTTTCTCCTACCACCTCCCCATGTGCCCCAGCTGCACGCATGTCTGCTGCAGTAACCCTTCACCACCTGCACACATGTGCCACTTCCCAGGTTCGTAGATGGAAGGAGTCACTTGCTCTACATTCGCGTCCTCCACCCACCCACCCCTGCAGGCCAATCCGAGTCTTGTTGAGAAGATGTACCAGCAGTTCAAAGCCAAGAAGGACAGCCTGGCTGCAGCTACCAAGCAGGACGTGCTGCAGAAGTACGGCAACGCTGCGGAAAAGCCTCCGGAGGAGCTGGCACTGCTGACTGGCACGGAGAAGTATGTGGAGTACGACCGCATGGGCCGGGTGGTGCGTGGCCAGGTGCGTGGTGGGTTGGCCTGCCTGGCCTCAGTCGCACACACAAGCTGCTTTGGCGCAACATGATGCCTTGCTGGGGTGAAGTTGCTTGAAGGCTGACTGGCGTGGCCAGGGGGTGGGAAGGTAGGGTGTTGGTGGAGGTGCAGGGGTGTTGGGCTGGTTGGCCAGCTCAGCAGCTGCCCGAAATGTGGGGACTCTTGGCCCTTTCAGAGCACACACCTAGTCATTCCCTCCCACCTCCACAGCTCCCAAGCTGAGTTACTGCTGATACTGCAAGGCCAGAGTACAGCTACTGCTAGTCACACATGGGTGACATCACAGGGTGACTAACCTGTGCTTGCGTGCACCCGGCTGCTGCTGCCGGGGATGTGCGCCACTGTGCTGCTGCACAATCGTTGCCTAGCTGCTGCCCAGCCATGGCCAGTGTGCTAACGGTGATACTGCTGCCACTGGGAGCACGCCATCCCTCTGCATCACGGGAAAGTCATAAAATGCTATGTTGTTTTGAAGCTAAGATTGTGCTCTGCTACCTCTGGCGCCTGACCCGCTAGCCAAAGTCACGGCAGCTGCCACTGAGCCGCTGGGTACCACCTCTGTACCGCATCCTACAGTGCGCCTCGTGCGTATACCTCACAGTGTGTACCGCATACCTCTGTGCCTTGAACCTAACCCACACTCATACCTAGGAAAGAAAGACTACACCCTCGCCGTGAAACGTGCATCAAGGGAGGAGAGTAGCCTCGGGGTGTGCCCTTGCTACCCTCCCACCAGATAGTACCTTACACATAGACGTGCCAGTGTGTGCCCACCTGTGTACAGGAGAACCGCGCCCGCAGCCGCTACGAGGAGGATGTGTACCTCAACAACCACACCAGCGTGTTTGGCTCCTGGTGGCATGATGGCAGCTGGGGCTACGCGTGCTGCCACCAAACCCTCAAGAACAGCTACTGCACTGGGCGGGCAGGGGAGCGAGCTGCAGTGGAGGTGGCGGCACAGATGGTAGCAAACATGGAGGCCAAGGCGAAAGAGGCAGACGAGCTGTTGCAGAAGTGAGCGAGCGGGGCGGGGTGGGGTGCAGCGGGGCGAGGTGGGATGGGGCGGGAAGGGGCGAGTCTGATGGGGGAGGAGCAAGTCACTAATTGTGCATGGCCACACAGGGGGGCATGTCACCCACATATCCTCATCTGTCCATCACCCCTTAGCTGCACTGTGGCAGATGTTGCTGCAGTCGTCGCCATCGCCGCTGCTGTTTTGCCACTGCCTCTACTGCCGCTACTACGGCCACTAGGTGGTGATGCTTATGGTGCAGGCGACGAGAGGAGAGCAAGCTGAACGGCCACAAGCCGCATGTTGACGTCTGGGGCAGTGAGACAGCAGAGGTGGAGTTGGACGCCACCAAGGTGTGTGGCGGGGGAAGCAACGGCCTGCTAAGGGCTGCCAAGGTGGTGTAATGGTTAAGACCGGCCAGTGACAGTGCCCAGAATATTTGGGCTAGGGATATGCCAGCAAGAATGTGGCATTGCTTCATGGCAGCCGCGACCACACAGTTTGAAGAGTGTGACATCATAGCGTGTGGAGATTGACGTGCGGCTGGTGTTCCGCACCCTGCCGGGCGAGTGCAGGTGAAGGAGGCGGTGCAGCGTCTGGAGAAGGCGGAGCGCGAGGCCGTAGACGATGAGGGAAAGCGTAAGTACAACCCCGCTGACAGCGCTAACGCCGCGGTCACACCGGAGGAGATGGAGGCCTGGCGCATGAAGCGATCCCGCGCCGACGATCCGATGCAGATGTTGCAAAAGGGCGGAGCGAGTAACGGGTATGACCTGCTGTAGAGCAGTGGGTGTTGTTCGGTCACGTCCTTCCAGTTCGAGTTGTCAGTCTTTTTAAGCGGCGTGGCTACAATTCCTGTGGCTGTGGGTAATGCTAGGGACCTGGCCTAGGGACCTGACCTAGGGTGCAGCTTTGAGGGTTGTGCAACTGAGAAGCGGGAAGAGCTGAGGGCTGGGAAGACAGCAGCAGTGTCTCCATGCCCGCTTCATAAGCATGCAGACTGCTGCTGGCATCTACCACGAGGCACTTTTCAGCGCACCTCAACCCATCCCTGTCCACACCCTCGAGCCAGCCATGACGGATGTGTATGTGTCTGATCAGGTTGCCATGGAGCTTTGTCTAGGATGCTTGCAATCATGTGCACTTGGGGCAGGATGCGCATGCCAGTGTGCCTCCCCTGCATTGGCACTGCACGCTAGCTGGCTTTCGCCATCGTCAGAAAGAGGTAGAGTTGTAGGTGTCTTATGCCCCTGCTATATGCTCGTTGGGACACAGCTAGCGGGCGGTGGCGGCTTTGCGCCATTAAGTTTTGGATGCATGTTGCAGCTAATCCACCAACAGCGCCATCGACCAGCTAGTAATGATGAATAATGGCTGTTGTGGACTAGTTGCCAGTCTACATGGATGTAGCTGGAAGTCGCGCACGGCAGCTGCGCTCACCAGCTGAAGCCCGCTTGGCCCAAACTGGGCGCATGGCACATGGTGAAGCCTCGAGGCGTACGAACTCGCCTCGCTGTCTTCAACAATGACGGATTGCTGCAGGCTAGCGACCAGCGACATTACTGATGTAAGTCTACACGGGTTCGGCGTTTCCTGATGGTAGAGTTAAATACATGATCTAATTGTTGGGCCACATGGAGGCTATCTCACACCGCTAGCTTTCTTGTCCTTGTAGAGTAGAGGGAGTACAGCAGCTACACAGGAACAACGATGCAAATGGCGTTTGCAAACCGCGTCAAGCTGCCACTCGCCACCAGGCCTACCGCTCCCAGGCTCCGAGGTTTGTGCTTGCCCAGCCGCTTTACCGCCTTGTGTTCTTAAATGGATCAGAGCAGCTAATCGCAACCGCGGCACGGTCACTGCCCGGCCGCAGGTGCAGGTCCTTGCTCACGTGGAGCGCTGCAAGTAGCTGCTGCTGCTAAGAAAGGCGAGCTGTTCATGTGGCAAGCGCTGCGTGAGGGGCTGGACGAGGAAATGAGCAGCGACCCCACGGTTTGCATCATGGGTGAGTGCAGTGTGCTTAACCATTCTCCCTGAGATTGTGATACCCAATGCTGCTAAAGCAGTGCTGACTTGTCTTATCTGCGGGCGTTAGAAGCTCAAAAACGCCTGGCCGTATGTAGGTGAGGACGTCGGGCACTACGGGGGCAGCTACAAGGTGACGCTGGACTTGTACAAGAAGTATGGGGACCTCCGGGTGCTGGACACCCCCATCTGCGGTGCGCAAGCGTAAACGTGTCTGAGCGCTGCTACGGCACCTACTGCGTGAATAACTCCTTATACATTGCCATGTAACGCAGAAAACGGCTTCATGGGGGTGGGCGTAGGAGCAGCCATGACCGGGCTGCGACCTGTGGTGGAGGGCATGAACATGGGCTTCCTGCTCCTGGCCTTCAACCAGATCTCGAACAACTGCGGCATGCTTCACTACACCTCAGGGGGGCAGTACAGCACACCCCTGGTCATCCGCGGTCCAGGTGGTGTAGGGCGGCAACTGGGGGCTGAGCACTCGCAGCGCCTGGAGTCGTACTTCCAGTCCATTCCGGGAGTGCAGCTGGTGGCGGTCTCCACTGTGCGCAACTCCAAAGCACTGTTCAAATCGGTGAGTGAGCGCGCTGGCAGCACTTGCTGGCCAGTAGTGCTGGCAGCACCCGCTGCCATGCGGTGTTGGCAACTCATGCCAGAGGGACACATGGTACAAGTTGACCAGTAGCGTGGTGGGCACGAGGATGGTAGGGTGCTGCTGTCACGTGGTGGCGGCCACATGGGGCATGCTGTGGCGTCGCGTTTGGTGTGCCTGGAGGTGGCGGTGCTCGATGCCTAGGACCGTCTCCCATGTGTGGCGTGGCTGCATGGGTGGCATGGCTGCCTGTGCCTGCAGGCCATCCGCAGCAACAACCCAGTCATCTTCTTTGAGCACGTGCTCCTCTACAATCTAAAGGGAGAGGTGAGCACCAAAGCTCCCGTACTCTAGGCGCTGTCCAGCCGGCACCCCTCGAGTGCATGGGCAACCTGCACCCTTGCACTTGATCGCACAAGTGCATTGGGCTCGATGCGTGGAGAGCAGGCAGGTGCAAGCTGTGTGGTGGCGATGCTAGATCTTGTATGCAAAGGTGGCTGTCACCACACAATATGGCACCAGGCTGCTCTGACTGCCATCTCATCAAGTGGAAGGAAGTAGGAGGTGTAGGAAGTGTGAGGGGGCTACCTAGAAGGTGGCTCAGGCGGCCTAGGCTCACAGCTCACTGAGTGTGGCATCCGCCTGTCATCAGGCTGCCATGCCGCACGCTAGACAGGCCTCAACCTGCTGCTGCTGCTGCTCGCTGTCCATGGGATGGCGGTGGGGCTGCAGGTCGGTGGCCCTGATGAGTACCAGTGCCTGGAGAAGGCCGAGATGGTGCGGCCGGGCACTGATATCTCCATCTTCACCTACAGCCGCATGCGCTACGTCGTCATGCAAGCCGTGGCGGAGTTGGAAAAGAAGGGTTACAACCCAGAGGTCGGTGGGCGGCCCCCTGCACCTGCACAGCCCCCTACACCCTTACAGCTCTCTCTCAGCGCTGAACCCCCTCTGCACTGCCCCAGTCCACCCTAGACCCTAACCATTCCCAGCCCCTAACCCTGCCCAGTCCCCTGCACTGCCCCAGCCCCAACCCCGCCCCAGCCCTCTACACTGCCCCAGCACTACCCCAAGGGTCCATGAGAGCGGGTAGAGCGTGAGAAGTGTGCAGGCTCCTGCACCTCCCCAGCCCCCACCACTGCTGCAGCACACCACTAGCGCTTTCCCTTTCGGCAGAGCCAGGAGGATTAGCCCTGGCCAGGTTTGTGGCCATACACAGGCGCCTGGACAGACTGCTGGAGGGGCAGCAGGCGGCAGGTTGCAGGAGCTAGGTGCTGGCAGCACAGGGCGCACACGCCCTGACATGAGATCAACAGGGCCTAATCAGGCCACTGGCCCTGCAGTGCTGGTCCTGAAGTCCACAGGGCCTGCTCAGGGGTCCCTGGCACAGCTGTGCTAGGGGTCCCTGGCACAGCTGCCACAGCTGGCAGCACCCCCTCGCACCCCGTCATCTGTCAGGTCATCAACAACCACTGTGCCAGACACTGCCGTTCACCAAACCCCAGGCAGCAGACTATCCCTATCCCTACAGCCCCAGGCAGCAAGGCAGCCAGGCAGCAGGCTAGCCCTGCACACACTCACCACCCCAGTGTCAACAACACACACTCAGGGAACGTTTGGAGTGGCACTCTCGCAACCCAGCACAGCCTGCCATGTCCATTACCACCCACCTTGGGTATGCCCCACCCCACAGGCCATTCCAACATACAGCTTCTGCCTACACCCAGCCAATGACCCTTACTCTCGTGTCTCTACCCAGGTGCCCCTGCCCCTATCCCCTACCCCAACCCCTCACTGTTGCCCACCCCCGCCTGGCTCCAGGTCATTGACCTGATCAGCCTGAAGCCGTTCGACATGGAAGCAATTTCCAAGTCGGTGAAGAAAACACGCAAGGTGCTGATCGTGGAGGAGTGCATGAAGACAGGCGGCATCGGGGCGTCCCTGTCAGCCGTGATCAGCGAGTCACTCTTTAATGAGCTGGACCATGAGGTGGTGCGGCTGTCATCCCAAGACGTGCCTACCGCCTATGCCTATGAGCTGGAGGCTGCCACCATCGTGCAGTCGGTGCAGGTGGTGGAAGCAGTGGAGAGGGTGTGCGGGAAGACTCGGGCACTGGCGCTGGCATGAGGGCTGGAAGCGTCGGGATTTGAACCCGGGCGGGAAGCTGGCTGCAGCAGTGCAGTTGTGTCACTAGCGCACCGCTGCTGGGCAGACGGGCAGCTGGTGCTCAGTTTACCCAGGCTGTAATGGTGGCTCATAAGTCAGAGCTCTGCACTCTCAGGGAAGGGCGATTGAGGGGTTACGGTGAGGGGGGGAGGGATGGAAGGGGGGGACTCGCATGCCTCTCACTCTCGAGACTTCATTGGCAACAGTTACATTGGCAACAGTTACATTATCGCTTGAGCGGCTGGGGCAGGGCAGGGCAGGGGCCTCTCAACAGCTCCTGCATGGCGACATGGGCACAGCCATGACCTCATGGGCAGCAGGCGCAGCATGGGGTGTGCAGCAGGGGCGTGCAGGGGGTGAGGTCCAAAAGGGGCCGGGTCAGGCTACAGTGAGGCCAGCCTGCCCAGCTGGGGTATGGACAGAATGTGCAGCAGTGAAGGGTCAGCCCACTCCTGCCGGCCAGGGAGCCTGCTGCATAGGCCCACACCCTGGCGGCCTGGCAGGGAGGAGCAGGCCAGCGCTAGCCTGTGCTAGGTGCAGCTCTGCCCTCCCCTGTCATGCTTGCATGGCTTCCCTTTGTACACCAGGGGTTATGATGGTGGGTTCAGGCTGGCCAGCTGAGGCGGCATTGCAGTACAGTCGCTGTACTCAGGCTGCTGGTGCCAGTGCCATCTGGCTGTCAGGGCCATGCGGCGGTCAGGGCAATGGCAGCCTGCCAAGTCATAGGCTTGGGACGCAGACCAGGGCAGCTCCTGGCCGCATGAACTGCAGTGTACGGCCATGAGGGTGTGGCTTGACCGCGCTTTGGCCATGGTGCCGCCATGGTAATTCCTCCTGCATGGGACCCTGGATCAACCTGAGCATTCTTCCACGCCTCAGCAATGTGCCAGGTGTCGCTGTGTGGCACAGGCACTGGAGGCAGGTGAAGCAAGCTGAATGAATCCCCTGATGCCAGCACCTGATGATGTCCAGTTGAGTTGTTTAGGACGGGTGCATGGGGCTGGGAAAGTCGGCTGGCACCTGGGCAGGTGAGGGTAGCTGTACCATGCGGAACTGAATGTGTTGTAGCCCAGGCCGCATGCATGGGAGAAGCTGCCAAGCCGGGCGTTGCTGTTTGCGAGGGTGTAACCTGCAGCTGCTGGGACGTGGAGGGGTGATTACGGATGTGTACATCAGCCATCAACCGCTGAAGTCCTTTACCAACACATTACTTCATCAACAAAAGCCTGCCAACAACACACGAGGTCAACACTTCGAAGTTTCAGCAAGCTCCACGCAACAACGTAATATTAGGGAGCGTCCGGACCCGTGTAATTGTTTTGTTATGTTATGTTATGTTACATGTTACATCCGGTGTACGTACATTGCCGGTCATGTTACATTGCCTTGATAGCTGCTTGGGTAGTCTGCAGTAAATTTGTAAATGCAAAATGTAAATGCAAAATGTAAATGCAACAAAACTTGCGAAGGTATGGTGACTCACGATTGGTGAGAACTATTTACTCTAGCGCCCAAGAAGCCTAGAAGGAAATGCATCCGACACGGTATAAAAGCATGAAATACCGCACATCCCGACCACCAGGCTCCTCATAACCCTGACCCTGACCCTATAGCCACCACCAAGATATAAGTGGTATGTGGACATCTTCTCTCCTTCCCTCGTCCTCCACCAGTCATGCAGTGAAGGTGCACAACCTTAAACACTCAGTTCTCAGTCTCTGCTGCTGCCAGCGCAAGCAGGTTGAAGTGGATGCTCTTTGCACGCTCCGCAAATTGCTTGACCACTGCCGCTGCATCCTGCAGCAGGGTGTCAGGGGAGGTAGGCCCATTGCACACAGGACCCTGCCGCCGGCCGTCCAGCTGCCACAGCAAGCCTGCAACCAGCGCATGAGCAGCATGCTGCATTCAACTACCCCAACTTGGCCCACACGGCATTCAAGTGCCCATACATGGCATGAGCACAGCCACGACTTAATGGTCAGCAGGCGCAGGAGGGGCATGCAGCAGGGGCATGGAGGGGGTCAGGCCCACCGCCTGGTCACAAGGGGGCAAGGTGCCCAGCTTAGTCAGCTGCTTGCTCCAGTTCTTGCTGCTGCTGCTGCTGCTTGGTCGCCTCACCCCTCTCTAGAGTGGATCAGTAGTCACACACTAAAAGACGTGAATGATGTATGCTGCTGCTGCTTGGCTGCCCTAGCGTCACTGAGGCCTGGCTGGGTCCTGCCTCAGTCCACTCCTGCAGTGAGCTGACTTGCGCCAATTCAAGCGCCCTCAAGGCTGCACTGGACCCCTCCCTGCATTGCCCTTCATGGCTGCCTCCCACACATCCATATGAGCACATCAGCTCATGCAGCAGGCATGCAGGCCCTGATCCTGAGCATGGCTCATCAGCGCATGTGCAGCATGCTGCCTTCAGCTACCGAAAGGTGTGCCACACGGCTTACAGATGGCCTGCTGAGTGGAAGCTTAGTCAGCAGGCCATGGCAGCCATGTGTGAGCTGCCATCAGTACAATGGCACAAGCTGCCCAGCGGCCCTCAGTACCAGCTGCCCAGCGGCCTGTTACTGGCAGTGCCCCCACACAGCCCACCCACCATTCTTGAGAATGAATGTCACAAAGTGCAGGTTCACATCCTCATTGTCAGGCACTTGTGCCGAGTCGCCTTCAGCCGCTGCTGCCTGCGGTGCAGCCAAGCAGTGCAACAGGTCTCAGCGGCTGGTCAACAGGCCCTGGGCTGTTAAGAGCAGGTGTGGAAGAAGGTGCGAAGCGCATCTAGGGTCAGTTCACAGCTACTTGAGGAAGGCAGCAACCAGAGTAGCTGGGGCTCATGGGTGGACGAAGATGCTGGTATGTCTGCATGGTTGCATGGCTGCCATAGGTGGCCGCATGGGGAGCCGGATGGGGAGCCAGTGGACCAGGGGCAACATGTTAAGTGCGCAGCAGGCTGGTCAGGCCTTGAGGCGACTCCCACCTTATGGTGCTGCGCAGCAGAACCGGGCTGTCTCACACCCAGCCGTGCACTGATGTCATGCTCACTCCTTACAGTGCCAATACACCGCACATATGACATGGCCAGCGCCTTATGACACACCATGCCATCAGCCCATGCAACCCACATGGGGCCATGGGTGCATGGGTGCATGGGGCACCCCGCACCTGGTGCGCTGCCTCAATGTCTGGGCTGCCCTCAGGGGGGTCTTCCAAAAACTTGCCCCGCGCCTCGGGGGTCATTCCCGCAGTGGCCGCAAGGAAGTGTGCGAGGAAGCTGCCTGGGGCTGCACCAGCGCAGCAGCACCCAGGTTGTGAGGTAACAACGAGGCCAAGACGACGTGTAGAGCTGACCATTGCTCGGCCTCCAGCCTCACCCTACCCATGCATGGAGGTTGAACCTACCCCTATCCCCTCCCTGACCTCGTACCCTTCCCCGCCCCCGTACCCTTCTCAGCCCCCTTCCTGGCACCAGCCCCTGGCCCAGCACTAGCCCTATTCCCCGCTGCTCTCACCAATGGTCAGCTGGCCCTGCAGGTTCCCCAAACTGTGCAGCAACGCAATGGTGCCACAGGCATTGCCAATAGTCTGTTTCATGAAGAACACGTCCGCCCCACCAGCAGGAGGGCGGCTGGCCTGCTCAGCGTCCTCTGCACTGCACAGCAGCAGCAGCAGCAGCAGCAGCAGCAGCAGCAGCAGCAGCAGCAGCAGCAGCAGCAGCAGCAGCAGCAGCAGCAGCAGCAGCTGACGGTGCGGGGGCTCATGTGGTGCCCTAAGCTGGACCAGGCCAACCCTGGGGACATTGGCGAATGGGTGGACAGGGACTGCAACGCAGCCCTCAACCTCCAGCGCATTGGGGAGGCCCCATGGCGCCCACTGGAGCTGTGCAGGTGGCAATGCCGAGGAGCGGCTCCTGCCAAGGGCAAGGAGTACGCAGCATTGGGCTTCAAGGAGCTGCGAGACTGAGCACCCACATGCCAACATCTATCGCCCCACCCTCGTCAGGGGGTGGGGGTAGGCAATTAGGTGTTGGTGCCGAATGTTTTAGGAATTGGTACCGACAGTTCGGTTTTAGATAACGCATCTCCTCGTAGTAGGGGGATTGTGCGCTGAAGTGGCAGCTAGGGAAGGAGGTGCTGCAGCTGTTGTGGGGATTGCACCCTCTTAAAAGGGTGTTTGTGGCTGTAGGTACCTTGAATACCTACGGTTGGCATGGTGTATGCTGTATCGAAACCACCTAGCATGAGCTAGAGTGTGAGAGTGGGTGTGACGTAGGACAGGCAGCGCGTGCAGGAGGGCGTGGGAAGAGCACCTTGGCGGGCTGCAGCTTCACTGTCCTTGGTGATGGGATAGCACATGATGACGGCGACCACAGGTTGAGGAACCATGTTCAAAAGCTCCTGCAAGAGGCGGAAGCAGAGGAAGCTGGGGTCAGGCCTGGTCCCATGGTGGGGCAGCAAGCTATGCTAGCTGATTTGATCGCTGTCGTCCAAGTAAAGCGTAGTGTAGACCTTTTGAAGAGTGTCAGGAGCAGCAGTGCCTCCTGCCCAGGGTGCTGCCATGTTCTGCTATACTCTCTGGGCTGAGGTTTAGCCACCTTTCAAAAAAGCAGGAGGGGCTGTGGGCTAGGGTTTAGGCTGTAAGCTAAGCTCCCTCCCTAACCCCCACTCCCCCCGCGTGCCCCTGCCCAGCCTGCCCCTGCCCAGCCTGCCCACACCCCACCAAGGGCAAGGAGTACCCTGGCCTGGGCTACAAGCGGCTGCGAGACAAGCCACCCAAGGCCCAGCAGCAGCAGCAGCCTGCTATGGCACAGTAGTGTGTGCCCCCCCATCTGAACTGTCATCAGCTGTTTACCAGTGCATGTCTTGTCATGCCAACTACACGATAGCCCTAACGGGTCAGGCAATAATGTAGGTGGTAGGCGGCTCATGTGCCATGGGCACTGGGTTTACTCCACACAGCCCAATAACACCATTTGAGTCGGGCCACTATTGCCCACTCGTATATTCCCGCTAGTGGCTGCTAGTGGTTACTACTGGTCCGGCTCAAATGGAGGCCCTAGTGAGGGACAAGGGGGCTGTAAGCTAGGTTGTAACATTACAACTGAAGGGGTGATAGCCAAGCAAACTCACAGGGTCGAGGCCCAGTATGTCTGTGAACGCATGTGTCTTGCTCGTGACGCCCAGTTTCGCCATAAACTCGTTGAGCACATCTGGGTTTGATTCGAGCGGCTTCCACAGCTACAGTGTGGCACAAGATACCGTCAGGCCCTTCGACTAGTGATCTGACTTGTCGATCTACTCACCTTCTTCGGCATGATTATTTGCTTCGCTGTTAATCAAGCTGCGTTTGACGGCGCGATGGAACAAAGCAACGATGCGCAACCGCCTATCAGTTAAGGATCACTCCCAAGGCAACTCCCTAGTGCAGGTACCGCGATGAACTTGATTGAGTACCGCGCTAGAAAGGAGAGATTCAACCTATCAAGGTGGTAGGCTTGAACTCGACCACCCCTCTGGCAACATAGTTATTTTGTGAAACAAACATTTTCGCGTATTTGTGGCGGCTTAACGATTAATTATTTTCTATGGCTGAGACAAAAAGACAAACCGTGCCCAAACTAGTGCCGCAGGAGTCAGACAGTGACATTTTGGACCGCGACGAGGCACTACAGCCGGACCTCACCGAGGCGCAGCGAAATAAAAAGGCTTCCGGAGAGGCCCGCGCTGCCCGCGATAGGGACAACACATACCACGGCAGGAAGTGTAAGCTAGCCCACCTCACCGACCACCTCCCGCAAGAGCTTTGGGATGCCTTCCTGGCCGACGCGGAGCAGCCACGAGTGGAGGCCTCCAGCGAGCGGGCGGTGCTCGCCAGCCTGCTGTTGGGCTTACTCGTGCGCGGCTTGTTTACCATTTACGTAGCCGACCCGCTAGGCCTGCACGACCAGCCCGTGTACACAGACATCCCAGTCTCCCAGGCAGCCATCCCGGATGCCGCGGCTTGCCCGGAAACGGCGCGAACACTCGGCCAAGCGCAGCAGTGGCTGCCGTGCTGGCCGCGCACCCCGACCTCCGCGTCCGCCTCGCAGCAATCCCACGCCACCACTCTGATTGCAACATGGTGGACCACGTCGGGAAGCAGCTGGAGACAGCTTTCAGCAACATGCTCACGCTGCTGTTCGCTGGCAGGCTCAAGAAGTCAGTGTTCCTGTCTGGGGCCAAGGTCCTGGTGGGCACCAACGAGCACCAGCGCAGGTTTGGGTTTAGGGGTTTGGGTGGTGGGCACCTGCCAGCCTGGTCAAAGCGGCAGTGCACCTATGTGCGCCGCATGGTGTGCGGGCTGGACGTCAGCTGGCTGCTGGAGGAGGGTGGGGTGGTGGTGACTGCAGCCATGCAGGCTGAGGTGGCTTTGCAGCGAGGTCTGTTGGGGCTTGAGGAGGGGGAGCGGGTGGATGATGACTGGGTGGAGGATCCAGCAAACCGGGGCCGGCTGTTGCGCCATGCAGTTCACAACACCAGAGAGAAGGAGGCAGCCATGGCAGCCTGGCAGCTGGATATGATGCCCTGGCAGCAGGCTGAGCTGATCAGCCATGGGCTGTTGCCCAGGCCCCCCCGCCCTCCCACACCCTATGCCCTCACACCCACCAATAAGACCCTAGTAATAATGCATAATAAGACCCTACCCTACACCTTCTCACCAGAAGGACTCAGGTGAAGCCTCAGTGGGTTTCCGGATTTCTGAGCTGACTCGGTTGGTGCGGAACTCGTCCACCATCAGCAATCCTTAAAAATTAGCTGCCTCCTTCAGCACAGTTGTTCCCCTACTATTACTACAGGGCAGGGGCTGTGTTATCTGTAATCCGGTTTGTTTGCATGCAGCAAGCATCCGGCACCAATACCTGATTCACTACCCCAACCTGCTTGCGAAGGCCGGGCAATCTATGTTGGCATGAAACACATGCTCTGATGTAGGCACACATATGCGGTGCACACGTGCTACTGTGCTACTGGCTGCTGGGCTTGGGCCTTGGGGGCTCGCTCTCGCAGCATCTTGAAGCCCAATGCAGGGTATTCCTTGCCCTGGGCAGGAAGTCTTCCTCGGTGTTGCCACCTGCACAGCTCCAGTGGGCGCCACTTGCTCTCCCCTGCCCGCTGGAGGTTGAGGGCTGCGTTGCAATCCCTGTCCACCCACTTGCCCAGCTTCCCAGGGGTGGCCTGGGCCAGCCAAGGGCACCACATGAGCCCCCGCACTGGCGCCTCAAACCGCTTGCTCCAGGCTGACCGCAACAAGCGGTCCTGCACCTGGCCAGGCTTGGGCTTCCAGCCTTCAAGCCTGGTGGGCTTGCTGCGGTCCAGCTCCTCATCACAGGGCTGGGGGCTGTTCAGGATTGAGCTGACCCTGCTGGTGCGGAACTCATCCTCCTTCAGCATCTCACGCGTGAGGTAAGAGCCCTTAGATGCATTTGCATTGTAGGAGGTATCATTACATAGCTATCATTACACAGCATTCAATTTCCCTAGAACGTCCCCAGCAGCATGTGGTACTTCGTTTGCAGCACATGCAAGAGGGGGGCGGCCTGCGTGTTTCGCGGTTGCAGTCCCGAGTGGAAGACGTCGAAGTTGACCGCCTCCAAGGCAGACAGGTACCGCGCACAGCCCACCGACGACAGCATGACAGCGCAAGCTGTACGCGGCAGCTTGGGTGCGAAAGCTCTCGCTTCGTCGAGGTGCTGCTTGGCGACGCTGGCTATAGAAAGCGCGACATCACGCATGCCTTCGCTACTGCTACCGGCGTAAACGTCCTCCTGCAACATCGTGGTCTCACATGTCACGCTGGCAACACACTTTCAATGGCATACACTTGCTTGTGCACGTCTTGCTACAGCAACCTATCGGGTATAGACAAAGAATGCTAGGTGTTTGAGAGCCATGCTCAGTGCCTGACTAGGCGACAAGGAAGGGTGCATGCTCATGCAAGCGCACACTATGAGGCACTCACCTGGGACACTCCATACTTTACAGCCAGGTCCATGGGGACATAGGAACGACGGCGGGCAGCATGATACGGCAGGCCCCGAAGGAGTGTGGCTATTCCCACTGCCTTTCCCAAGTGAGAGGCAGCATGGTCCGCCTCCCTGCTCTGCACCCCGACAGCTGCTAGCTGGAGGTACAGCAGCTGCAAGTGGTACAGGGCAGGGCAGCACGATACTGACGGGCTGAAGTGGCGGCTGGTGGTGCTCCCTTCACTGTATGTAGCATGGACTTTGAGGGCGACCAGCTAGTCACTGATGTTTGCAGATGCATCATTCTGCCAAAATGTGAGAAGATCAGACTTTGTTTGCGATTGGGCACCAGCAGCCATCACAGCTGCAGCAGATGCATCGCCCTTTGTAAGCGACACCCATTTGATGGCCAGTGACGCATACTTCACCCTATTGTTCTCTTAGAGGGCAATGTTTCGTCAAGAGTTGGCCAAGATGCCCTCAATAGGTTGAGAAGATCAGGAGGTCCACCCACATGAGGGGACTGCTCGCAGCGTGTACAACACGAATGCATGGTTGCCTCCTTTTGCATGGATTTCCGCTTAATCTGTGCACCTGGGACCAGACTTGTGACAGCTCTACCCTGGCAGGAGCCTGGCAGAAGGGCGAAACTGGACCATGAGCAGGCAGCTGCCATGTGCCCTGACCTGGGATGCAGTGCCCTCTGCGTACTGCTCCAGGCTGTCCACAGCTAGCGGTGGCTGGGTGTCCAGGGCGTCTGCTTCACGGGCTTCTAGCAACCGCTTCATGGGGTAGGCCTTTATGGCTGAGCCTGCGCCCAAGCAGCAGTACATCATGCAGCTGACATCGCAACACACATGGCAGCCAGCTACTCTGCCTCTACACATAGAACCAGGATGGCTACACTGCACCTCCACCACCTTCACAATGCAGGAGTGTGACTTGCATGGCCCTTATAGAACACGGCCATGAGCACCCGACCATGTCGGAGCTGTAGCCTTGTGCAGCTAGTCCAGGGGTCTAATGCCCAGCAACCACGCTAAGCTGGCAGCTCAGCAACCAGAGTGACCGGTGGTAGGCAGGCTATACCTGGCAGCACGGCTTGCAGGGCCAGCAGCACTGGGTGTTTGGGCGCACTGCCCTTGAAGGCTGCACTGATGCCGTCCCTCCACCACTGATAGCGCACCTGGGGTACACACAGTGGCTATAGCCTGTGTAGCTGGACATCACTTGCAGGTGATGCGGCTGCATGCCCACCACTGATTATACACCTGCACCAGTGCGGGCTCCTTGCTTTTGACTTGCTCAGCTACGAGTGCTGTCTCGATGTTCAGGGCTCGCAGTGCAAGTATGCTGGGCCGCTGCTCCTGCAAGTGAAGCGGAGCATGCATGTTGCACGATGCATACAGCACGCAATCACCGACCTATGGCAACTAGTGGCAACTTCTCACCTTGCTCAATTGCGACACCCAGATGTAATTCTCATAGTCATATGTCCTGAGTGTACATGACCACCTGGGTGAGCGCCATATCTCATGGTTTGTAATGTCTGCGGCAGCCACTGACTTGACCTGCTTCACACAATACTCCAGAGCCACCCTAACGTTATTGCTTGCCGGCCTTGCCATTACCACCACAGTGTAGCTAAAGCATTGAGCTTAGCGAGCTCACACCACCATAGCGATTCCACCCGCATAATGCGTTGAGCGGGAGCCGAGCTCCTTCGCTCAAAGCTCACACGAAGAAAAATGAGCTAACCGCCAAATGAACAGGCTCCTATCCTTTCACAATCCGACCTGCTGAACGTGCGTCCGTGTGGCAGTAACATATCAGTACGACAGGCAAGCGAAAAAGACAGCTGCGCAGGTGTCCTCCTGCATAGAAATGGTGTCCACCTCTGTCGAGGTAAGGATGCCTCGCGGTCGCCAAAATAGTCACTGCTTGCGCCAGTGCAACAGCTGGGGCACTATTTTCTCAGCACCGCTGCCCGTGTTGCACTGCAGCCCGTGCCTGACTCGGAGCCCGAGATCTTTGCCGCTGACACCGATCATGAGGGGCACGAGGCCGAAGTTGTCGTAGAGGAGACTGAGCCTGCGATCGTCGCCAAGGGCTTGTACTTGGTCCGTATACCCCGACCACCTATCAACGAGGAGGACACGAAGGCCCCGCAGGCAGAGCTTCAGGGGTACATCGCCAAGCTGAAGCCTCTAAACGCTTTGATCACTAGCAAGAGGGTGGGTCTTGATGCAACACGCCAATGATGCTGCGCTTAGAGCAGGGGGCGACTAGGAATTCAAAAGGTGACTTGCTGTCGCAGGACGAAGTACGCGGGTACCGGCAGCAGATGAACGAGGCGCGGGGCTTAAAGGACACCAGCGAGCCCGAGTACCAGGAGAAGCTTGGCCGCATTAAGCAGCTGCGCGACCTACGCGCTGAGTACGTAGGCAAAATTCAAGAGATCAAGTCAAGCCTTCAGGGGCTGGACTGCAACAGCGAGCAGGAGCTGGAGGATAAGATCCGTGAGCTGGAGCGCAAAATCCAGCACGAGGTATGTGCCAATTAGTACAAAACATATAGTTCAGAGCTGCAGCCATAGCTCTTGCCTGACTGCTGCTCTCCAGTGTGCATATCATTACCTTGCAAGGCTGCTGCTCATTGCATTTTCTACTGCCTTGTCATACAGGATCTCACCCTGCGCGAGGAAAAGCAGATTGTCCAGCAGATTTCCAAGCTCAACCAGCAGCGAGGGCGCATGCGGGACTATGAGCAGCACAAGGCTTCCCTTGCGGAGATGGAGGGCGAAAGCTCTAAGGCAAGCATGCAAATCAACTGCTAGAAACTAACACATTTGTACATGTGCTAGATTTGATTATGCTGTTTGTTATAGCACACTGGCATCAATGATGAAGTGGCTGCTTGTCTACAGTAAAGCCGACTGTTAGTAATAGTTGTTGTGTATATCCATGTCCGCAGATCAAGGCAATCATCAGTGACATGGACGGCGAGTTTGGTGTTATCAAGTCTGAGCGCGATATGGCTAACAAGATCGTGCAGGAGATCTGGGTCAAGCTCAGCAAAGCCAGGGACGAGCTGAAGGAGATTGAAGCAGAGCACGCAGAGCTTGCGCTTGCAAAGGAGGCTGCACAGAGGGCCTTGGACAGTGCCAGGGAAGAGACCAACAGCAGCATGCGCAGCTATCGCGAGAACAGGCGGTTCAGCCTGCAAATCAGGGACCTCGTTGCAGCTGGTCAGGTGGAGGAGGCTAGGAGCTTGGTTGCCTCACAGGTGGAAGAGTGGGTTACCACTCTGACCTCAGACAGCACTGCTCGCAAGGAGTATGAGCAGCTTTGGGCAGAGCAGCGCAAGTATATGGTGTCTGTTGTCCTGCCTGGATCCAGCCTGTCAGCGCAAGCAGAAGCAAAAGCAGCTCAGAAAGCAGCTGCAGCAGGCAAAGGCGCTGCAGCCCGTCAGGCCCCAGCACCTCCTCGAGGTGCAGAGAAGGCAAAGTCCATCATCGAGTCCCTCATGGCAGAAGCCAGTCGTGAGGCTGCAGTTGCCAGGCTGCGCAACGGGGGGAGGGCTGAGGGTGACAGTGGCGATGAGGAGGTGCCTAAGCAGGTACAGCCTGTGAAAAAGGCAGAACCGTATCGCCCTCCCCAGGCACCAGCTGCAGCAGCGGCAGCCCCAGTCCCAGCCCCAGCTGCCAAGCTGGTATCCAGCGATGCGGCTGCCAACGCCGCCGCAGCAGCTGCCTTTAACTTTAAGGTGGAACTGCCTAAAATCCCAGACATGGAGTTTGAGCTGCCTGCCATGGCGGCTCCGCAGCCAGTGGTGGATGCAGCTGCCAAGCAGCAGGCATTGCGCGAGGAGCAGCGCAGGCTTGCTGCAGAGGCGGAGGAACGCAAGCGCAGGCGTGCAGAAGTGGCAGAGCGAAAGAAGCAGCAGGCAGCAGAGGCAGCAAAGAAACTTGAGGCAGAGCGCAGGGAGCGAGATGCGGCTGCTCGTGCTGCTGCAGTGAGCAGTAAGGCAGCAGCAGCTGCCGCAAGCACAGCACAGCAGGCTGAGCAGGAGCCGGTGGCTGGGGACACCGTTGATGCATCAGGCAGTGCATCAGAGCCTGCCAATAGCAAGGCAGTGGTCAAGCAAGGCATTCCCACTCCCTTTGAGAAGAGCAGAATGCTGGCTGCAGCCAAGCGCCCCAAGGTGAAGCCGACTGTGCCGCTGCTTAAGCAGGTGCAGAAGCTGTGGCAGGACTGGCAGGGCTGGATCATTTTGGTTGTCGTCGTCTTGTTTTGCCTGATGCTAGCTGTCATGAGCAGCAGCAGCAGCAGCAGCAAGGCCTGAACAGTTGGTGGCAGTGTTCATGGGATGGCGTCTGCATGCATTCAGTGCATTCACGTTCCTCGTATCCTATCACTGGCATGCATGTCTGATGGTATGCTTGGTTAGGTAAAATCTCGTCACTAGTTTGGTTCCTACCTGTCCATGTATTGGAGCCGGCACATGGCAAGGGCTGGTCTTGACCTGGTGCTGTGCTGACGCCCTACATTGGGGTGTGTTCATCTTCTGTAATGATTATGTGCATTCACATTGGATTGCACATTGCTTAGGACAGTATGCTGCTTGTTGCTCGCTAGTGAATCATTGAGCAAGTAAGCAGCTCGTATTTGTAATATCCACCCAGGTAAAGCTACGTCACTATCTAATCAGGTCAGGCTATTAGACTAGCCTTTACCATCAGCTGCGTTATGTCATCTCATGCCGCTGTCGCCGGACCCTGCGTGCTCGCTTTGCGCAACCGCTTGCAGCCCAGGTAAGCCCTGGTTACCAGCACACCTAAACGAGTCGACGAGGTCAGGAAATGAGCACTCCTACAGTAGCCTGCTACCATCACACATGCCAGCAAACATGAAGTGGTCGACAGCAAACATGTAGTGGCCAGTGTGAAGAGACTCCTTTGAGGAGCCCCGCCGTCAGGCAGCCGTGTTCGTCGGGACCGCCTTGACCTTCAGAACACTTTGTTTGACAGGTAGTCATGGTCGAAATGGTGCAGGCGAACGTAGCCATCTTCGCCTCCTGTCACGAAACTGCAGCCACGACAAGGCAGCGACCCGCAGTCAAGACCACTCCTATCAGCACCTTCTCTATTTTATGAAGAAGCAAGACAGGGAAGCAAAGCAAGACAGGGTCAAAAGGTGTGAAGAGTTGTGCAAGGCTAACTGGGTTGCTCAGCTCACCTTCTCCCACTAGGGGAAAAAGCCACGGTGTTGATAGGGCCAAAGTGCCCCCTGACATGCCCAAACTCCTCCTGGTAGATCTGCAGGCATCACCGCAAAGGCAGCCAGGGTGTGTGTGGCACAACTGTGGGAGCCTGTTACCATGTGTGCAGCAGCAGGCGCAGCTGTCGAGGAAGGCAGCAGGCAGGGGCTGATGCAAGTAGGGAACTGCGCATGCAACACTGCCAGCCTTGAGGCTCCATGACAACAACCCTGACGCTCATAGTCACTAGGTCCTGTGCTGGGCAGCATGGGGCAATGCCTACAGGGGAGGCATGATCCACACACAGCTGCCTGTCCTTCTATGCTGCCTTGCTGGGAGTCACGCTGGCTGCCAGTAGCATTGCCTCAAAGCGCTCAGTGTCACGCCTTGCATGCAGCCAGGGCTTAGATCAGGCCTCCTCACATCATGAGCTGGCTATGCCCACTTACACAATTTACACTCCCTGTCGTGTACTGCTTGTCTTTGAACCTACAACTGCTGACCCACCGTCATGGTGTGGATGCTGTGGGTTCCTGGGCCAACAACCTCATGCTCAGCCTCATCCCAACATATGGTGTTAGGTGTTGGTGATAAGGGGCAGGGCTCCTACCTTGTGGAAGAACCTGGCCTCAAAGCCGCCTGCCTTGGCCGAGGTGGTGGTCACAGACGCTGCATCTTGGCCGCCTCCCAGCAACACCTATGTTCAGACCAAGCAGCCGCACCAGAGGCCTCATCTTCACTACATCTGCACCAGGCCACTCGGCATTGGGAGCAAGACCGCCAACATGGTCAGTTGTCAATAGGCATTGGCAGTGGCGTTCCATCCCCTGACTAGCAGAGAGTGCCTGCCTGTTGCAGAGCCCCCATCAGCAGCTCGCCAAATGACCTGGGTTTGAAGCATGGCGGCAGAGCTGACCTAGGGTGGTGGTAGGCCCAGCTGGGTAGCATCCCTCATCCCTCCGTTTGCCTGACACCCAGCGAGCTACCTGTCCACTGCTGCCCAGTTCATCCCAGTTCATCCCAGCCAGAAAGACACTTTTTACAGACTACCGCTGTTAGGCCTGTGCTCCATTTGAGCGCAGCACCCGTGGCCACTGTTGTTCTGCCATCCTGGTAGGGTTGCTGCCACTGCCCATCAGCAACATGGGCAGAAGCAGTGGCAGTAGCACTGGTGACGCTGACACTGGCAGCCTGCAGACTCCATCTCATCAACCCACAGCGGCAAGGCATCACGCATGCTTGCACCGCACCATGCAGCACTGCACCAGGAGCAGCCAGCTCAGTGCCCAAGGATGGTGACCCCACATGACTCACATGGTCGAAGATGGGTGACATGGCAGCTGACTGGACGTAGCGGCCTGTCTTGTAAGTCTTCAGGGTACTGAAGTCGTCCAGGTCCACCAACTTGGCTGTCTTGTCCAGCGAGGCGGTGATGACGTAGGCGCCATCAGGAGACAGCTGCATGTCCTGGATGGCGTCTTCATGAACCTGCTTCTCCAGCAGCAGTTTGCCGGTCTGCACAGCACACATGCACACACACCACCCACCCACATGCTGTCACACATGTGTGCAGCATGTCACACCATGCCATACGAGGCAGTTGCTGCAGCAGCCCTGAGCACGCTCACGAATCTGCCACAGCAGGGCAAAGGACGGCATGACAGCACAGCTGCCCAGGTCAGCTGGTCCTGCTGTAGATCAATGGCTGCACTGTCCATCAGCTGCGGTGTGTGGCAGAGGTAAGGCCCCGCCAGCATGGAAGCCGGCTGCGCTCTTCGCCCTTCACAGGGCCCTGCTGAGCGTGCTTGGCCTGTTGTGTGTCAATGTCATGCCACAGCGTATCAGGCACCGACACACCAGTCAGCCAATGGGGACAGGAAGATGACCACTACCCTGTTCTCTTAATCTGTCATTTTACCAACTCGTGCGAGGCATTCAGCTGTGAGAGCAAGCCCATGCTTTCCTTTGTGGCGGCTGCTGATGAGGTCAGTGGGCCCCAGGGCTTGTTTAATCTCACACCAACAGGTGTAGAAGCGACCTCTGCAATCACTGCAGCCTCCAGCCCTGCCTGCACCACCTATACAAATGCTGCAAGGCGTGATGGCACATAACATAGCTGACAGTGCGAGGCTGCTGCTGCTGTTGCGGCATTGCGTGTTGCAGGCTTCCTGTGTCAGGAAGCGTCGCTGACACTGTGCTGCTGCTGCTGCAACGGCTACTGCAGCGGTGGCCACTGCTTCTGCTGCCACCAATGGTCATGATGACCAATGGCATACTGTCACTGTCACTGCCTCTGTTATGATGCCCAAGGGCACCATGCCGGACTGTCTACACAGCCAGTACTACAGCAGGCAGCTGCTGCAGGCACTTGGGTCCAGCTCAGCCTCCAGAGGAGGTGCCTCGCCCATCACACCACCCTGCCACAGCCACCTCCTGAGGATGTGCCTCTGCGTCACCGCACCCTGCCAGCACCACTCCGACGGCCCAGAGCTGGCACTGGAACACAGCTACCTCCAGCTTTATAGGTAGCCCCTCTGTGCTTGGCCTACCCTGACCTGCCAGTACCAAGCTGCAGCACATGAAGCTGCAGAGCGCGCCTGCTGTGAGGCCTGCTGCGGCGGGCTGCACCGGAAACCCCATGTTGTCATGCAGCACGGCTGACGCGCCGCACAAACCAAGAGGAGGGGTCAGTTGTCCCACAACACTGTGGTTGGGGCTAGGCACTCAATCTTGAATGACCCGTGACTTTGCTGCAGTGCCAAAAGCTGCTTGCCTGGCCATGTCCCTCCCATCTGCCGACCAGTTGCCCTGGCCACCAGACAGCAGACAAAAGCTGTGCCTAGCTCCTTTCTGCTGTCAGTCTCTCCGTCTGGCTTGCTGGTCACCGACTGCTGTTCTGACCCTGTGATGTAATGCGCCTCTGAACAGTGCCAGGTAGCATAAGCCCTCCCACTAATGGTAGCCACCGCTCCATTTGACTTGACCACCCAGAAACCCTGTGCCTGCAACACCCTGGACATCCTGACCCAGATCTCACACCCACAGCCACACCCGACTCTCACAGTGCCACTCCTTCCACCCTATACCTCTGCTCCCCTTCTTCATTCCTTCTCCTGCCCTGGCCCCCCGTCTCCTCCCAGCCGGCAGTGCCCCTCACCTCGGAGTCCCACTTGCGCACCCAGCCTTGATCATGGGAGGTGACGAGGGTGCGGTTCATGTCAGACCAGTACACCCGAGTGATGCGGCCTGGTGGGGCATTGATCTCTGCCACTGTCTTGTCTGTCTGCATGGAGATGTCTGCTTCATGCTTCAACAGGTGGATCTTGGGTTGGGAGCCCATGAAGGCGTCAGTGGTGAATGCCAGCAGCCCTTCCCCGGCACTGAGGTTCACAGCTCTGCAGGGCTCCTTCATCTGGACTGTGAACAGTGTCTTCCCTGTCTGCATGTCCCAGATCTTGACTGTCTGATCAGCTGCAGCTGTGATGAGACGGTCGGAGTCCCCTGCACAGTGATGAAGTTCATTCCAAGGGCAGGGCTTGGTTGTGTGCTCCTCCTAGGCACAAGCAGGCTGGCAGGACAGGGGTGGCCCTTACAGGTAATGTCGCAGCTCCAAATAGCGCCATTGTGCCCATCAAACGTTCCCAGTCGCTTGCCGTCTTCGACCCACCATAAGCAAGCAGCGCTATTCTGCGGATGGGGCCCCAAGTCTGCTTGTCAGCCTAAACTTTGCATGCTGACAGCAACAGTATCCTCACCTTTGCGCAACTGACAAGCAAATCGCCCTCGTGGTTGAACCTGCGGCGGGTACCAAGAAGTGCCCATTTCTTCCAGCGCACGGCGGCGCGTAAAGGGAGGGGAGTGAGTACGCACTTGACTTGCGTAAGCGGCCTCTCGTGCCCTTTCAACAAGTAGGGCCGCATCCGGGAGGCCTGATCGCGTGTGGATCAGATAGTCTGCAGTGGCCCGAGGTTGCAGCGTATCAGGAAAGAGCTAAGCGAGTATGAAGCACATGAGAAGTCGCCACCCCCATGTGCGCAGTAAAAATCTAAATACAAACAAAATAAAAATGCACGGACATACACCTGGGAATCCAACCCCGAGGTCTTATCAAACCAAGATAGGGTCCTAAGTAAAACAGACCGGTCCGTAATGGAACAAACCGACACAGTTGACTATGCTCCCTGACCTTGAAGCCTGACATGTCGCGGCGAGGAAGGCGCGGGAAAGCTGCCGACAGCGTCGATGACACTACGGAGAGCCCACAGCGTGCAATATTCAAGCTGCAGTTGCGGTCACAAGACCCCGAGTTCAAGCCATCACTGCAGGTACCAGCATGTGGAATGTTCCCAAGTGCCATGGATTGCAAAGTCCACCCTTCTCTTCCTCACAAGCTGGGATTGACAAACCTGTAGTTATGAGCTGCAAGCATCTTGATCAAACTCAGCACATTTGGCAGCCCCTGGTGTGCAGATTGTTGCTGGGGAGTATGCCACACGTTATTTGGAGCAGCTGGGCGTGGACCCATCCAAGCAGACGTTGGACTTAGTGCATGCGCATGTGCCACTGACCGACAAGTGCATCACCACCACCTTGCGGGTGCGTATGCTTCCACCTCCACACGCCTGTATGGCAGAGGAGCGTGCGCTATTGGCAAACACCTGGAAGCATGACCGCTTGAATTGGGTTTGCATAACTCTATGCCTCACGTCTTCCTGCGAAGACCCGCAGCACTGGAACATTGCAGCTGCCAAGACCTGCAGCCTGATCACCTGATCACTTGACTCGGCTGAATGGCATGCTGCTTCTCCAGATGGGGCCTGCTTGCTGCAAGTGTTGTCAGAGGTCTTAGGGCACACCAAACACTGGCTGCTTGTGTGTGTCCTAGGTCGCACTAAAAATTTCTGTGGGTATTTGCAGCACAGTGGGTCCCCTACTATTACTACAGGGCAGGGGCTGTGTTATCTGTAATCCGGTTTGTTTGCATGCAGCAAGCATCCGGTACCACTACCTGATTCACTACCCCAACCCGCTTGCGAAGGCCAGGCAATCTATGATGGCATGAACACATGCTCTGATGTAGGCACACATACACATGCGGTGCACACGTGCTACTGTGCTACTGGCTGCTGGGCTTGGGCCTTGGGGGCTCGCTCTCGCAGCATCTTGAAGCCCAATGCAGGGTATTCCTTGCCCTGGGCAGGAAGTCTTCCTCGGTGTTGCCACCTGCACAGCTCCAGTGGGCGCCACTTGCTCTCCCCTGCCCGCTGGAGGTTGAGGGCTGCGTTGCAATCCCTGTCCACCCACTTGCCCAGCTTCCCAGGGGTGGCCTGGGCCAGCCAAGGGCACCACATGAGCCCCCGCACTGGCGCCTCAAACCGCTTGCTCCAGGCTGACCGCAACAAGCGGTCCTGCACCTGACCTGGCTTGGGCTTCCAGCCTTCAAGCCTGGTGGGCTTGCTGCGGTCCAGCTCCTCCTCGCAGGGCTGGGGGCTGTTCAGGATTGAGCTGACCCTGCTGGTGCGGAACTCATCCACAGTCACCACCTTGCCTTGCACCCTGTCTGTTGGCTTGCCGCTGTTGGGCCTCTCCACCACCTTGCGGCAGGCCTGCAGCACAGCCTTGGCCCCCCACCCACCCCGCGTGCCAATGCTCCTGCTGGGACATGCTGGCTGCATCCTCCTCCAGCTGCATGGCACACAATGCACACACAAAGCGCATGACATCCTTGGCAGAACTGGGGACATGGGCACCTAGCAGGTCACATGTGGGGGGGCAGTCATCAGCCTGTGGTCCTGCCCCTTCCCCCCTACCCTTGGGCACTCCCACCTTCATGAAGTAGCGCTCCAGGCCTACCCAGCCCAGGTCGTCAGGCTTGCCCTTGGGCTTTGGTTTAGGCTGCTTGGGATTGGGCTGTTTGGGCTCTTTCGCGCCCTTGCGCTTCTTGCCCTTCATCGCGCTCTGTAGTGTCTCCACTTGTACTGGCTGTATCAACTCGCATGACTCTCACTCTCGAGACTTCATTGGCAACAGTTACATTGGCAACAGTTACATTGCAGCAGCAGCAGCATGACTGTCAGCATGTTCCTGAGCTGCCTCCTTCAGCATCTCACGCGTGAGGTGAGAGCCCTTAGATGCATTTGCATTGTAGGAGGTATCATTACATAGCTATCATTACACAGCATTCAATTTCCCTAGAACGTCCCCAGCAGCATGTGGTACTTCGTTTGCAGTACATGCAAGAGGGGGGCGGCCTGCGTGTTTCGCGGTTGCAGTCCCGAGCAGCTCACATCAGCAGAACCAATGTGTGACTGTGTGGTGCCCACCTCTTATCCCTCTGGCCACGCCCTTCGCCTGCTTTCCCTGGGCGCTGGCTGTGGTGCGCAGTCCAAGGGTCATGTGACGGACAGTCTTCAGCTGCAGGCACCTCCTGTGGTGCTGTCCATCAAGGTTCCTCAGGTCATCAACGCCCATGCCGTGTTGCGGCTAGGCATCGCCAACCAGGAGGCCGGCACAGAGGAGGACGGACCGCAGGTGCGTGGGTGCAGGTTGCAGTCAGGGCTCATCAAATGCTCCCTCATGTGCCAGGCTTGGTAGCCGGCCCTAGCTGCAGCTCAGGCACGCCATGCCACGAGCACAATCCTCTCTCCCAGGCACCACTTCTTTTTCCCAATGAGTTACATGTTCAGGGCTGATTGGCAGTCCCAGTCCACCCATCTGCCTGGCTGTGGCTTCCAGGGGATGGGCTTGCTAGCCTTGCCCTGGCCTTGCCTGTGCTGTTAGTGGGCTGCCTGCTCAGCCGTGGTGAGCTTGGGCCCCCTGGTGCCCCACCTTCCAGCCTGCATGCCCCTCACATGGCATTCGCCAATTCCTGATCCACAGGGGTACTCTCCTAGAGGGGACCCGGGAATGACCCGTCTGACACACATCACACTCATAGCTCTCCAGCCACAGCTGCTGGAGCTCCTCACACCACTCACACCACCACCAACTGCCTGCCTGCTGCCAGCTTTCTGCACTCCCTTCCTGCCATGCTGCTGCCTGCCTGCCAGTCTTCTGCCCACTTCAGCCTTCTTCCTGCCATGCTGCTGCTGCTGCTACTCGCCTGCCTGACCCTAGGCTGCCTGGTCCACACCACCAGGCAGTTTGACATGCTGTGTGCAGGCGGGCACCGCAGGGGTGCAGGGTGGGGGGTCCAGCCTGGGCGCCGCGCTGCCAGGGTCCAAGTTCAAGCATCTGGCCGCAAGGTGGGTTTGAACATCACACTATCACCCTAAGTTATAGGCCCTGGTGGACCTGGTACACTTGCCTGCAATTCTTAGAAGAACGCAAACCCTACCTGACCTGGTCAGAGGCTCTTGCCTCAGGCCTGGAATAGTTTGAGCAACACCTGTACCTAGCTCGAGCAGCACCTTGGCCCTCAACCTTGAGCCTTCATTGCAGTCGAACACACTAATCGTGAACCACTACAAAACAGTGTTTTTGTCTGTGTGGAGTTCCCATCGCATGGCATGCACATGGCCTATACATGGCATACACATGGTCACGCTCGCCTACCACCTACAGCATTGCCTAACCCGTTAGGGCTACACCGTAGAGTTGGCATGACAAAACATGCACTAAGCATAAGCTGATGACAGCTTCAAGGGGGGGGGGGGGGGGCACACACTACTGTGCCACAGCAGGCTGCTGCTGCTGGGCCTTGGGTGGCTTGTCTCGCAGCCGCTTGTACCCCAAGCCAGGGTACTCCTTGCCCTTGGCTGGCAGTTTCCCCTTCCAAAGGGCACTTCCAAAGGGCACCTTCCAAAGGGCACCTCATGAGTCATGGGCAGCAGGGCTGTCTGTATCAGCATGCTGTCCTGGTGAGGCTGCTTCAAGGCCAGGCGGGCAGTTGACCACATCGTGCTCGAGCAGCACAGCAGTAGGCCAGCTCAACACCTTGGCCTGGCCACACAGAGGGGCCCTTAGGCAGGCAGCAACTCAGCTAATGGATGCCACAGGCCAGTGCGGGCTGGGCAAGGTGAGCAGGCTGGGCAAGGTGAGCAGGCTGGTGAACAAGGTGAGAAGCAAGGTGAGCAGGCTGGGCAAGGTAAGGCTGGGCAGGGCAAGTCAAGGGTCGACAGGGGCACGGCAGGGCCCCAGCCACGACCCTGAACCCTTGACATGGGGGAACTGGGCAATGGGACACACCTTCCTGACCTGCTGCCACCTCCCCTGGCCCGTTCCGCCACCCCCTTTGCCCCCTCTCCCTGCCTCAGCTCCCCCTACCGTGCACTCCCACTGCCTGTGTCCCCTCCCCCTCGCTGCCAGGTACCTTCACCCCTTCTACCTTGACCCAGGTCTGGTGCGGCAACAGCTGAAGCTGCAGCAGCGGGAAGTGCCCAGAGAGTTGGGCGGCAGGGGGGTGGGGGGCGTCAGCCAGGATGGCCAGGACGCCCATGGCTGGGACCCGGAGCTGCTGAAGGCTGAGGTGCAGCAGGAGTTGGCCCAGGTGGGTCACTCTTACCTCACTCCATCCCCCTCCTGCTGTTTCTGCGGTGTTCTCCCCTTCTGTAGCGAGCTTAAAAGTATGAGCCAGCACTGCACCAAGCACAACAGTGAAGAACTCTGACCAAGGCACAAGCTAAGACGGGTCTCACGCTGAAGGTTGAAAAGGTTGTAATGCAGACACGATGAGGGCCTGGCTGACATGACCGAGACACTGCTTGTCCCTCCTGTCCTGCCTATCCATCCCTACTGCAGCACTTTGGCCCTCAACCTAGAGCCTTCATTGCAGTGGAAAACTAAGTGTGGACCTCTACAAAGTGGTGTTTTTGTCTGTGTGGAGTTTCCATGCACATGGCATACACACGGCATATACATGGCATACACATGGTCATGGTCGCCTACCACCTACACTATTGCCTAAACTTGTTTTAGTGGACCACTCCTCACCTGACCTTGCTTTCGCGGGCTTCTAGTTGGGCGCGGCTCTTGCTTGGCGGTGTTCTTCCGCTACTTCAAAGGCATTGCACCACTAGGCTCATAACAGCTCACACCAGCTCACACCTTCTTATACCGCTACATCACTCTCGCACCTCCAAAGGGCACCTCTAAAGGGCACCTCCGGAGTTGGCAGGGTCACAGATCCCTACTGCAGCGGCTGAGGCGAGGCTTGACCCCACACTGCTGGCTCTGCCTGATGCCCACTGCCTGCAGCCTGCCGCGTTGCCAGTTGGCTCACTGCTCCTCTGCCACTCAGATCCGTTCCTGGCCGTCAGCCACTGCTGCCCTGCCTGCCGATTCTGCTAATGCCGCCCCGCCTGCCTGTCAGCCACTGCTGCCCTGCCTGCCGATTCTGCTAATGCCGCCCCGCCTGCCTGTCAGCCACTGCTGCCCTGCCTGCCGATTCTGCTAATGCCGCCCCACCTGCCTGTCAGCCACTGCTGCCCTGCCTGCCGATTCTGCTAATGCCGCCCCGCCTGCCTGTCAGCCACTGCTGCCCTGCCTGCCGATTCTGCTAATGCCGCCCCGCCTGCCTGTCAGCCACTGCTGCCCTGCCTGCCGATTCTGCTAATGCCGCCCCGCCTGCCTGTCAGCCACTGCTGCCCTGCCTGCCGATGCTGCTAATGCCGCCCCGCCTGCCTGTCAGCCACTGCTGCCCTGCCTGCCGATTCTGCTAATGCCGCCCCGCCTGCCTGTCAGCCACTGCTGCCCTGCCTGCCGATTCTGCTAATGCCGCCCCGCCTGCCTGTCAGCCACTGCTGCCCTGCCTGCCGATTCTGCTAATGCCGCCCCGCCTGCCTGTCAGCCACTGCAGCCCTGCCTGCCGATTCTGCTAATGCCGCCCCGCCTGCCTGTCAGCCACTGCTGCCCTGCATGCCGATTCTGCTAATGCCGCCCCGCCTGCCTGTCAGCCACTGCTGCCCTGCCTGCCGATTCTGCTAATGCCGCCCCGCCTGCCTGTCAGCCACTGCTGCCCTGCCTGCCGATTCTGCTAATGCCGCCCCGCCTGCCTGTCAGCCACTGCTGCCCTGCCTGCCGATTCTGCTAATGCCGCCCCGCCTGCCTGTCAGCCACTGCTGCCCTGCCTGCCGATTCTGCTAATGCCGCCCCGCCTGCCTGTCAGCCACTGCTGCCCTGCCTGCCGATTCTGCTAATGCCGCCCCGCCTGCCTGTCAGCCACTGCTGCCCTGCCTGCCGATTCTGCTAATGCCGCCCCGCCTGCCTGTCAGCCACTGCTGCCCTGCCTGCCGATTCTGCTAATGCCGCCCCGCCTGCCTGTCAGCCACTGCTGCCCTGCCTGCCGATTCTGCTAATGCCGCCCCGCCTGCCTGTCAGCCACTGCTGCCCTGCCTGCCGATTCTGCTAATGCCGCCCCGCCTGCCTGTCAGCCACTGCTGCCCTGCCTGCCGATTCTGCTAATGCCGCCCCGCCTGCCTGTCAGCCACTGCTGCCCTGCCTGCCGATTCTGCTAATGCCGCCCCGCCTGCCTGTCAGCCACTGCTGCCCTGCCTGCCGATTCTGCTAATGCCGCCCCGCCTGCCTGTCAGCCACTGCTGCCCTGCCTGCCGATTCTGCTAATGCCGCCCCGCCTGCCTGTCAGCCACTGCTGCCCTGCCTGCCGATTCTGCTAATGCCGCCCCGCCTGCCTGTCAGCCACTGCTGCCCTGCCTGCCGATTCTGCTAATGCCGCCCCGCCTGCCTGTCAGCCACTGCTGCCCTGCCTGCCGATTCTGCTAATGCCGCCCCGCCTGCCTGTCAGCCACTGCTGCCCTGCCTGCCGATTCTGCTAATGCCGCCCCGCCTGCCTGTCAGCCACTGCAGCCCTGCCTGCCGATTCTGCTAATGCCGCCCCGCCTGCCTGTCAGCCACTGCTGCCCTGCCTGCCGATTCTGCTAATGCCGCCCCGCCTGCCTGTCAGCCACTGCTGCCCTGCCTGCCGATTCTGCTAATGCCGCCCCGCCTGCCTGTCAGCCACTGCTGCCCTGCATGCCGATTCTGCTAATGCCGCCCCGCCTGCCTGTCAGCCACTGCTGCCCTGCCTGCCGATTCTGCTAATGCCGCCCCGCCTGCCTGTCAGCCACTGCTGCCCTGCCTGCCGATTCTGCTAATGCCGCCCCGCCTGCCTGTCAGCCACTGCTGCCCTGCCTGCCGATTCTGCTAATGCCGCCCCGCCTGCCTGTCAGCCACTGCTGCCCTGCCTGCCGATTCTGCTAATGCCGCCCCGCCTGCCTGTCAGCCACTGCTGCCCTGCCTGCCGATTCTGCTAATGCCGCCCCGCCTGCCTGTCAGCCACTGCTGCCCTGCCTGCCGATTCTGCTAATGCCGCCCCGCCTGCCTGTCAGCCACTGCAGCCCTGCCTGCCGATTCTGCTAATGCCGCCCCGCCTGCCTGTCAGCCACTGCTGCCCTGCCTGCCGATTCTGCTAATGCCGCCCCGCCTGCCTGTCAGCCACTGCTGCCCTGCCTGCCGATTCTGCTAATGCCGCCCCGCCTGCCTGTCAGCCACTGCTGCCCTGCCTGCCGATTCTGCTAATGCCGCCCCGCCTGCCTGTCAGCCACTGCTGCCCTGCCTGCCGATTCTGCTAATGCCGCCCCGCCTGCCTGTCAGCCACTGCTGCCCTGCCTGCCGATTCTGCTAATGCCGCCCCGCCTGCCTGTCAGCCACTGCTGCCCTGCCTGCCGATTCTGCTAATGCCGCCCCGCCTGCCTGTCAGCCACTGCTGCCCTGCCTGCCGATTCTGCTAATGCCGCCCCGCCTGCCTGTCAGCCACTGCTGCCCTGCCTGCCGATTCTGCTAATGCCGCCCCGCCTGCCTGTCAGCCACTGCTGCCCTGCCTGCCGATTCTGCTAATGCCGCCCCGCCTGCCTGTCAGCCACTGCTGCCCTGCCTGCCGATTCTGCTAATGCCGCCCCGCCTGCCTGTCAGCCACTGCTGCCCTGCCTGCCGATTCTGCTAATGCCGCCCCGCCTGCCTGTCAGCCACTGCTGCCCTGCCTGCCGATTCTGCTAATGCCGCCCCGCCTGCCTGTCAGCCACTGCTGCCCTGCCTGCCGATTCTGCTAATGCCGCCCCGCCTGCCTGTCAGCCACTGCTGCCCTGCCTGCCGATTCTGCTAATGCCGCCCCGCCTGCCTGTCAGCCACTGCAGCCCTGCATGCCGATTCTGCTAATGCCGCCCCGCCTGCCTGTCAGCCACTGCTGCCCTGCCTGCCGATTCTGCTAATGCCGCCCCGCCTGCCTGTCAGCCACTGCTGCCCTGCCTGCCGATTCTGCTAATGCCGCCCCGCCTGCCTGTCAGCCACTGCTGCCCTGCATGCCGATTCTGCTAATGCCGCCCCGCCTGCCTGTCAGCCACTGCTGCCCTGCCTGCCGATTCTGCTAATGCCGCCCCGCCTGCCTGTCAGCCACTGCTGCCCTGCCTGCCGATTCTGCTAATGCCGCCCCGCCTGCCTGTCAGCCACTGCTGCCCTGCCTGCCGATTCTGCTAATGCCGCCCCGCCTGCCTGTCAGCCACTGCTGCCCTGCCTGCCGATTCTGCTAATGCCGCCCCGCCTGCCTGTCAGCCACTGCAGCCCTGCATGCCGATTCTGCTAATGCCGCCCCGCCTGCCTGTCAGCCACTGCTGCCCTGCCTGCCGATTCTGCTAATGCCGCCCCGCCTGCCTGTCAGCCACTGCTGCCCTGCCTGCCGATTCTGCTAATGCCGCCCCGCCTGCCTGTCAGCCACTGCTGCCCTGCCTGCCGATTCTGCTAATGCCGCCCCGCCTGCCTGTCAGCCACTGCTGCCCTGCCTGCCGATTCTGCTAATGCCGCCCCGCCTGCCTGTCAGCCACTGCTGCCCTGCCTGCCGATTCTGCTAATGCCGCCCCGCCTGCCTGTCAGCCACTGCTGCCCTGCATGCCGATTCTGCTAATGCCGCCCCGCCTGCCTGTCAGCCACTGCTGCCCTGCCTGCCGATTCTGCTAATGCCGCCCCGCCTGCCTGTCAGCCACTGCTGCCCTGCATGCCGATTCTGCTAATGCCGCCCCGCCTGCCTGTCAGCCACTGCTGCCCTGCCTGCCGATTCTGCTAATGCCGCCCCGCCTGCCTGTCAGCCACTGCTGCCCTGCCTGCCGATTCTGCTAATGCCGCCCCGCCTGCCTGTCAGCCACTGCTGCCCTGCCTGCCGATTCTGCTAATGCCGCCCCGCCTGCCTGTCAGCCACTGCTGCCCTGCCTGCCGATTCTGCTAATGCCGCCCCGCCTGCCTGTCAGCCACTGCAGCCCTGCATGCCGATTCTGCTAATGCCGCCCCGCCTGCCTGTCAGCCACTGCTGCCCTGCCTGCCGATTCTGCTAATGCCGCCCCGCCTGCCTGTCAGCCACTGCTGCCCTGCCTGCCGATTCTGCTAATGCCGCCCCGCCTGCCTGTCAGCCACTGCTGCCCTGCCTGCCGATTCTGCTAATGCCGCCCCGCCTGCCTGTCAGCCACTGCTGCCCTGCCTGCCGATTCTGCTAATGCCGCCCCGCCTGCCTGTCAGCCACTGCTGCCCTGCCTGCCGATTCTGCTAATGCCGCCCCGCCTGCCTGTCAGCCACTGCTGCCCTGCCTGCCGATTCTGCTAATGCCGCCCCGCCTGCCTGTCAGCCACTGCTGCCCTGCCTGCCGATTCTGCTAATGCCGCCCCGCCTGCCTGTCAGCCACTGCTGCCCTGCCTGCCGATTCTGCTAATGCCGCCCCGCCTGCCTGTCAGCCACTGCAGCCCTGCCTGCCGATTCTGCTAATGCCGCCCCGCCTGCCTGTCAGCCACTGCTGCCCTGCATGCCGATTCTGCTAATGCCGCCCCGCCTGCCTGTCAGCCACTGCTGCCCTGCCTGCCGATTCTGCTAATGCCGCCCCGCCTGCCTGTCAGCCACTGCTGCCCTGCCTGCCGATTCTGCTAATGCCGCCCCGCCTGCCTGTCAGCCACTGCTGCCCTGCCTGCCGATTCTGCTAATGCCGCCCCGCCTGCCTGTCAGCCACTGCAGCCCTGCATGCCGATTCTGCTAATGCCGCCCCGCCTGCCTGTCAGCCACTGCTGCCCTGCCTGCCGATTCTGCTAATGCCGCCCCGCCTGCCTGTCAGCCACTGCTGCCCTGCCTGCCGATTCTGCTAATGCCGCCCCGCCTGCCTGTCAGCCACTGCTGCCCTGCCTGCCGATTCTGCTAATGCCGCCCCGCCTGCCTGTCAGCCACTGCTGCCCTGCCTGCCGATTCTGCTAATGCCGCCCCGCCTGCCTGTCAGCCACTGCTGCCCTGCCTGCCGATTCTGCTAATGCCGCCCCGCCTGCCTGTCAGCCACTGCTGCCCTGCCTGCCGATTCTGCTAATGCCGCCCCGCCTGCCTGTCAGCCACTGCTGCCCTGCCTGCCGATTCTGCTAATGCCGCCCCGCCTGCCTGTCAGCCACTGCTGCCCTGCCTGCCGATTCTGCTAATGCCGCCCCGCCTGCCTGTCAGCCACTGCAGCCCTGCCTGCCGATTCTGCTAATGCCGCCCCGCCTGCCTGTCAGCCACTGCTGCCCTGCATGCCGATTCTGCTAATGCCGCCCCGCCTGCCTGTCAGCCACTGCTGCCCTGCCTGCCGATTCTGCTAATGCCGCCCCGCCTGCCTGTCAGCCACTGCTGCCCTGCCTGCCGATTCTGCTAATGCCGCCCCGCCTGCCTGTCAGCCACTGCAGCCCTGCATGCCGATTCTGCTAATGCCGCCCCGCCTGCCTGTCAGCCACTGCTGCCCTGCCTGCCGATTCTGCTAATGCCGCCCCGCCTGCCTGTCAGCCACTGCTGCCCTGCCTGCCGATTCTGCTAATGCCGCCCCGCCTGCCTGTCAGCCACTGCTGCCCTGCCTGCCGATTCTGCTAATGCCGCCCCGCCTGCCTGTCAGCCACTGCTGCCCTGCCTGCCGATTCTGCTAATGCCGCCCCGCCTGCCTGTCAGCCACTGCTGCCCTGCCTGCCGATTCTGCTAATGCCGCCCCGCCTGCCTGTCAGCCACTGCTGCCCTGCCTGCCGATTCTGCTAATGCCGCCCCGCCTGCCTGTCAGCCACTGCTGCCCTGCCTGCCGATTCTGCTAATGCCGCCCCGCCTGCCTGTCAGCCACTGCTGCCCTGCCTGCCGATTCTGCTAATGCCGCCCCGCCTGCCTGTCAGCCACTGCAGCCCTGCCTGCCGATTCTGCTAATGCCGCCCCGCCTGCCTGTCAGCCACTGCTGCCCTGCATGCCGATTCTGCTAATGCCGCCCCGCCTGCCTGTCAGCCACTGCTGCCCTGCCTGCCGATTCTGCTAATGCCGCCCCGCCTGCCTGTCAGCCACTGCTGCCCTGCCTGCCGATTCTGCTAATGCCGCCCCGCCTGCCTGTCAGCCACTGCTGCCCTGCCTGCCGATTCTGCTAATGCCGCCCCGCCTGCCTGTCAGCCACTGCTGCCCTGCCTGCCGATTCTGCTAATGCCGCCCCGCCTGCCTGTCAGCCACTGCTGCCCTGCCTGCCGATTCTGCTAATGCCGCCCCGCCTGCCTGTCAGCCACTGCTGCCCTGCCTGCCGATTCTGCTAATGCCGCCCCGCCTGCCTGTCAGCCACTGCTGCCCTGCCTGCCGATTCTGCTAATGCCGCCCCGCCTGCCTGTCAGCCACTGCTGCCCTGCCTGCCGATTCTGCTAATGCCGCCCCGCCTGCCTGTCAGCCACTGCTGCCCTGCCTGCCGATTCTGCTAATGCCGCCCCGCCTGCCTGTCAGCCACTGCTGCCCTGCCTGCCGATTCTGCTAATGCCGCCCCGCCTGCCTGTCAGCCACTGCTGCCCTGCCTGCCGATTCTGCTAATGCCGCCCCGCCTGCCTGTCAGCCACTGCTGCCCTGCCTGCCGATTCTGCTAATGCCGCCCCGCCTGCCTGTCAGCCACTGCTGCCCTGCCTGCCGATTCTGCTAATGCCGCCCCGCCTGCCTGTCAGCCACTGCTGCCCTGCCTGCCGATTCTGCTAATGCCGCCCCGCCTGCCTGTCAGCCACTGCTGCCCTGCCTGCCGATTCTGCTAATGCCGCCCCGCCTGCCTGTCAGCCACTGCTGCCCTGCCTGCCGATTCTGCTAATGCCGCCCCGCCTGCCTGTCAGCCACTGCAGCCCTGCATGCCGGCTCTGCTGATGTATGCCCGTCTGCCTGCCAGCCGCTGCAGCCCTGCTGCTGGTGGTGCTGCTGCTGCTGTTGGTACTGCTGCTGGTGCTGCTGCTGCTGCTCAGGAGCTGCACGTCAGCCCCGAAGTGGTGCTGACCCTGCTGGCCCAGCTTGAGTCGGCCCTGATCGACTGGCACCGCCACCAGGCCCCTGAGACCCTGAAGGGCCGCCTCACGCCCCAGGACTTCAAGGTGGAGGCACTGAGCTGAACAGGGAGACAGGGAGGGGACCGGAGGGGACCGGAGGGGGCTGTCGCGCAGATGTGGGGCAGTCCAACCCCAACTACTGTGGGGCAGTCGCTCTTCATCACCCTCCCCATTGCTACTGTAGGATTGCTACTCTGCCTGGGCTGATGGGCTTGCAGGCAACTTCAGGGGGCTCAGGCCTTGCCCTACCCCAGCGCTGCCCTGCCCCCTTTTGCCTGCCCCTGTCCCTGCAATGCCCTGGGCCCTTATTGCCTGCCCCTGCCCCTGACTCGGTCCCTGCTGCCACTGTGCTACAGCCTGCCCTGACTCATGCATGCTGTGTAGTTGGGTGTGGCTTGCCGCCCCTGCCCCTGCATGCCCCTGCATATTATTCAATGCATGTTTCAAATCAAGCTGCTGGCACACCCCATGGAACACTCTGCTGTCCACCTTGACGAAGTGCACCCCTGCCCTGGCCAAGGGGGTGAGGGTGAAGGGGGGTGGGCAGGTCAGGACCCTAGGACCTACCCTACGCCCGCCACGCTTTGGCTGCCCTGGCACGGGTGGGGTGGGGGGCTGCTGCCACTGCTCCAGGCACCTGCACACATGCACCGCATGGCGCATGCGGCAGGGGAGGGGCACGGTGTCCTGCAAGGAGTCGCCCTCCTCCAGGGCCAGCAGTCTCAGCTACTTGGCTGCCTCCTCTATCAGGTCATTGACATGTCCCATGTCCAGGGTGGCTGCCTGCAGCTCAGGGCTGCCGGTGTTGAGGCTGTACCCGCATGCCAGCTTGATGAAGAGCTGAGCCTCCTCCCCGCTCCAGCCTAGCTGGGCCCTGGCTGCCTTGGCGTACAGCTTGACATAGCGCTCTGCATGTGCATGCAGGTCAGGTCATGGTCACGTCATGGCCAGGTCAGGCCTAGATCATGGTCAGGGTCAGGGTCGGGGTCAGGGTCAGGGTCAGGTATGCACCACCACCACTTGCCTGGGTTGGAGTAGTGTTACTGCATGGCGACTGCTAGCTGCATGGAGTGGTGGCTGATGGTGTTGTGGTCCCCAGTCAGCTGGGTGCTGCCCAGCTGCTGCAGCTTGGCTAGTAGCTCCTGGTTGCTGGGGTCGTCAAAGGCAGGCTTGAGGATGAAGTGTTTGTTCTGTTTAGCGCGGCCAAGCCGCCGCTGCAGCTGGTTGTAGGGGGTGAGGAAATTGGAGTTGGCAAAGTACATGCAGAATACCTGCAGCTGCTGCACCATCACTGGATCTTCGCAGTCAAGGGGCATAGGTGGCCCAGTGGGTGCTGCCGGTGGGGGGTGGCGGGCAGCAAGGCGGGCACTGGGTGGCCGCAGCGTGGGTGGTGCTGGGGCAGGCTCAGGCTCTGGCTCAGGCTCCGGCTCAGCCTCAGGATCCCAGTCCATGTCCAAGACTGCTGGCTGGGCAGGGACACGCAGGCGGAGTGGGGTTAAGGGGGCAGCATCCAGTGCACGGGGAGGCTACACGGCTGGAGGAAGAGGGGCGCTACGGTACCCCGGGGTGGGATAGCCCACCAGGCATGTCAGCAGTATGCGCAACACAAATAGTGACGCAAAGACGCGGAGCTGGCTGTGCACTCCAGCCCTCAGCTGGAAATGTGCCATCAGCTTGCGCTTCGTCTTCTTGCACCCGCGCAGCACGGCGCCACCCGGGACTTTGATGACCTGCAGCCAATTGCAATCAACATTTTGACAGGCCGGCACACAATGCGGGGACATAAATAGTGCGGGGACACAAACAGTGCGGGGGCATACAAGGCGGTATGCGCCCCCGTGCGTACCTGTCGTCGCTGGGTTTTCCATTCAGCCCTTCGCTCCTCGCGTTGTTTGCCTGGAGGGGTGCCAGGACCTGCGCTGTCATGAACAGAAGCGATGTGAGCAGTGCGGAGCTCACTGGACTGCACAATTACAGCGGACCACACTGCGACCACGACGAACCTTGTCTTCGCGGGCTTTCAATCGGATGCGGCTCTTGCTCCGCGGCACTGGGCCGCTTCCTCGGAGGCATTGCGCCACTAGGCTCATATCTACTAACACCTGCGGATACCTACTTATACCCAGGAGGCGATGTCACTCACTCTCGCACTTCCAAAGGGCACCTTCCAAAGAGCACCTCCAAAGGGCACCCTCCAAAGAGCACCTCCAAGGGGCACCTCCAAAGAGCACCTCCAAAGAGCACCTCCACAAGGCACTTAGGGGATCACCCTACACAGCACCCAGTCAGCTCCTCCTGGCAATCTCCAGTGTGACCTCTCACTCACTTGCTACACCCTGTTGACCATCATCGTGACATGTACATCTTGCATCATGCACATAGGTCCCGCGTGTTGAGAGGCAGGTCGTAGTGGCTTGTTGGCCAACCCTGCGCAGGCCAGTACCCCTCACTGTTATTGTAGTGGTGGTGGGGATGATGGTGGGTTTGCACTGCTAAGCTGCCAGCCCACGCTGCCTGCCTTTGTGCAGGCCACCATTGACCTCCTCATTGACCCTGGTTCCGTCTCCTTCTTCTGCACCCTCATCAACTTCATGCATCAAGAGTTTGTGGTGGCCTGCCCCTCCTTCCCCCACCACCTGCAGCGCCAGGTCAGGGACAGGGAGGGCTGACTTCAGTGACCTTCAGTGACTTAAGTGACTTCAGAGGGCACCTCCAAAGGGCACCTCCAAAGGGCACCTCCAAAGGGAGCTGCAGCATGACACCTGCTGTGCTCTACTCAGCCTGGGCCTACATTCACCATCCCAGCCTAACCCCCCACAGCCAAGCATCATGGTGACTGCTGCTGTGGTGGCAACTGCGGCTGACACCACACCTGCTGCTGGCTGCGCTAGTGCTGCTGCAGGCCTCAGGCACCAGCTCCCGACCCACCACCCAATCCAGTAGCCTAATCAGGCCCTCTACCACCAGTCTGCGCCCTGGATGCAAGAAAGGAGGCCCCCTGCCGTCACGTGTGATGCTGTTGGAAAAGTATGACCTTGGGTGAGTGACTATGACGCTGCAATAGTGGTCTCATCAACCATCAGCCGCCCTGGCCTCAACTATCAGCCCCAGGGCCCGGCCTAATGCTCTGGGATGGCTTCTGAGCAGTGTCTCGAACAGAGGAGGAAGGCAGGCTGGGGGCTGCGGGGGGCGTATCACATTGGTCAGTCTGTGACACAAGACCATGCAGGAACATGACAATGCACCACATGACAGCCGCTGTGCCTGTCAACTGTCAACCACTAGCCTGTCAACTGTCAACTACTAACTCCAGGGAAGCCACACCTGGCATGCAACTCCACCTCCTTATCCCTAGCGAGCATTCACCTCGTGCCTGCTGCTTGTCAGAACCACTGCCTCTACCTCACCCTCACCTGACGTGTCTGGCCTTGCCTGCATGTGCCCTGCCCACCACTTCCAGATACCAGTTGTGGCAAAAGGAGAGGCAGCAGGAGGGCCTCTCCTCCACCTCCCGTTCTCACTCTACCTCTGCAAGGGGTCACACCCTGTGGCCTCACTCAACCCAAGGCCCCTCCCATCCGGCTGGCAGCCAAGGCGTCACGCAATCAATGCACTCGTCTAGGCGAAGGGATCCACCTCCTCACTACCCACACCAGTCACACCAGCAGCCATCAAGCCAGCAGCCACAGCCACCCCAGCCCTCGCACCAGCGCTCTGACCAGCCCTCGCACCAGCGCCTGGCTGACCCTGGCCCTGCCCCGGTCCCTAGGAGCGTGTCCTTCCCTGCCCAGCCACTCGCCCCTCCGCCCAGCTCTGGCGCCCCTGCTGCAGCCGCTGCGACCTCCACCCAGCTTTTCCACCCACAAGAGTGGCAGCAGCAATGCTTGACCAGCCTGCCACCTGCACTTCAGCCGGCTGACGGCAACCTGGCAGCAGCCATGGCCTCCTCTGCCATCTGCCCCCTGCCCCTCCTGGCCCCTTCCCGGTTAGTGAGCCGCAGCCATGGTCAATCCATAGCCCACAGTCACGGCGGTTGCACATTGTGTGGCACCCTGTCCCCTCACCCCTAACACTGGTGTGCTGCTCTTAGTGCCACCCCACCCTACCACGCCCTGCCCTGCCCTGACAAGGGGCACCCCTTGTCGAGCCTTGCCCAACCCACCCCTGCTGACCTCTGCCTGCAGCCCACCTTCTCACCCCTCCTCCCCCTCCCACCCCTACCTTGCCAGCAACAGCCGGCCAGACAGCCCAGAGCAGCAGGGACTGGCAGACGACAGTTGGGGTGGGGCAGTTGGGAGTTGGAGCCCAGGAGGGCTGCCCAGCCGCCGGGCCGCACGCTCCTTGGCCCACTTGCCCAGCGTGAAAGCCCTAGCCAGTGCCATAGCCAAAGGCTGCCGGGACGATGAGGGCGTGGTGGGGCCTGAGGAGGTGGCGGCGCTGCAGCGGGCACGGCTGTTTGTGATGCAACAGGTGCGGCCTGATCTGGCCTGAAGGCCTACACTGATGGTGCGGTCAGTGAAGGCCTAAACTCCCAAGTGGCCATGCTGTTGCTGTTGTGGCAGTGGGCAGCACTGCCTGACCTTACCATGCCTGTAGTGGGCACCGCTGACATTACAGCAACAGCCACTTGGAGGTGCAACAGCGGTAGCAACATGCTTCGGACTGGTTGAGTCTTGCCTGGCTTGTCAGGTTGTCAGCCAGGTCGAGTCTTGCTAGGTTGTCACCCAGGCCCTTATCTTGTGTTGTCAGCCTGACCCAAGCCAGGCGCATGAGTAGAGTTCTTCTCTGTTGTGTTTAGTGGCTTTACCCGCTCGCTTCGCATAGTCATGGCTCCCCTTGTCCACCTCATGTGGGCACCACCCGTTCATCCATGATTGTAACTGGTCACACTGGTCACATTGCTGCAGCGCCTTGGCCCTCAACCTAGAGCCTTCATTGCAGTGGAACACTAAGTGTGGACCTCTACAAAGCGGTGTTTTTGTCTGTGTGGAGTTCCCATGCACATGGCATACACATGGCATATGCATGTCATACACATGGCCATGGTCGCCTACCACCTACACTGTTGCCTGACCCCTGAGGGCTATGATGTAGAGCTGGCATGACAAACATGCACTAAGTGTGAGCTGATGACAGCTCAAGAGGGGGGCACACACTACTGTGCCACAGCGGGCCGCTGCTGCTGGGTTTTGGGTGGCTTGTCTGGCACCCGCTTGTACCCCAAGCCTGGGTATTCGCTGCAGCATGTAGGTTGTGCATCGCATGGCACCCTGTCCTCTCACCCAGGAACACAACGTGCTGCTGGAACTGCCTGGACCCATCCCTGCCCTGCCCTGCCCTGCCCTGTGGACAGCACTCATTGGCCCCTGCCGCACCCACCCCTGCCCACCTCTCCATGCAGTTCTTCTCCCGCCTCTTCAGCCAGCAGCGCACGCGAAGAGCTGGCATGTTCTTCCGCCTGCCCATCTTCCTGGTGGCTGCCCGCCTCTCCGTGCACCTGCTGTTCAGCGGCCTGTTCGGGCTGTGGACGCAGACAGCAGAGGGAATGAATGCCCTAGAGCAGGTCAGGGGTGAAGGGAGGAAAGGGGGGCTGGCAGTAAGGCCCTGTAGCTCCTCATGGTGCACAGTTCATTAGGTGTGAAGATGGTGTTGACGGCCACATGCCAGGGGGCTCTGGGCTGCATGGGACTGGCCCATAGGCCATGACGACCATGACGACACACAGCAGCAACAGCCACCACCACCACCACCACGACGGTTTGTCATGGTAGCAGCTCACCTGGCAGTGGAGTCATTGTTTGAAGCAGCAATAGCCACCACCACCACCACCACCACCACCACGGGGTGGGCGCCTTACACTTCACAGCTGTGGATTTCGTGGGCCACTGCCACCTTCATGACAGCAACACCAGCAGACCAGCAGGCCGGCACGCTTGCAGAGGTTGCTGATTCATTCATCGCCCTGCACGGGACCTACTGGCCTACTAGAAGGCTGCAGCAGGCCTGAACCTGCACAGCCCTAGGACCGCATCCAGGCAGACCTGGCAGCTTTCCTACCCAATGCTCCTACACAATGCTCGTATTGCATGTCAGCTCGTGCATGTGTGAAAGCTCCATGTTCCCAGCAGAAAAGGCTGTTGATGATGTGGAGGGTCATGGGAGCCTAGCCCACAGGGCAAGGGCTGGGGCAGACACTGCCACAGTGCCACACTGCTTTGGTCCTTGGCCTGCAGCCTGAACCTTCAGGGCAGTGAGGGGTTGTACACCCCCTGGCCTGGCAGTGAGGTGCTGATGCCTGTGTTTGCACTGCCCGGTGTAGAGCTTGAGCATCCTCAGCCAGCTGCAACTCCTGCCTGCTGGCCTGTCTGGTGTGCAGATGGATGCAGCCATGGTGCAGCTGTTTGACCCTCATGGCTACATGCAGCGCAACCTGTCCATCTTGCAATCCTCCCCAGCGGCTGTGTCCATCATGACCCATCACCCACACAAGGTAAAGGTCCAACATGGTCTCCTCTCCTCCCCTCCTCCCCTCCTCCCCTTCTCCCCTCCTCCCCTCCTCCCCTCCTCCCCTCTTCGTCAGCCAGTCTACACTAGCTGCTTATCCGCATCGCTTCTTGCTCCGCCACTTGGCACTCACGATGCCTTACTGAACAGCAGCAATGTAGTGGCATTGTGTGCCGTCGCTTGGTGTTGTGGTGTTCGTTGTTAACGTCCGCGTTTGCACTGTCGCCTGCTGCGTCATGCAGAGCCACGAAAATGAGCGCTCGCACTTCTCCGATGTGTCTCCCACGCTCCGAGCGGCTTTGCCGGAGCCGGCGTCCGCGGAAGCGCGCCGTCTGCTGCTCGCAGGGCAGCACGCGGAAGCGGCCCGTGCACTTGCTGGGAGGCAGTGTAGCCGAGGGCAGGCTGCGGCGCAAGCGTTACCGCAAGGTAACGGAGAGGCATCATGTACACCCACCACCTGCAGCGTGCTGAAGACGCGGCTGAACAAGGCGCAGCAAGCGCTGCTGTACAACGAGGCCGTCACGGCTACAGCAGCTGGAAGGGATAAGTCCCAAGATATAGGTGGCAACCCCACTGCTCCTGAACACTGACAGGCAGAGGCAGACGACGTGCATTCCAAGTTGGCAACATGGATAAGATCGCCATGCTGATGTATTACTGAGACTACTAGTACGTGACACATGATGTAGAGGGATCCATTTATACTGCAGCCCCCTTGTCAGGAGTCCCCAACATGGGGTTGGTAATCTTCATGCAAGAATTCGCTACAAAGTGCACCGATTGCGATAGCGTTTGTTGCATTGGCACCTGCGAATAACTCCGCATCTACTGGCAAGCGGCGCGTTAATCCTTGCATCAGAGTCCATGCCGGCGCAAGCGAGCGCGGACACACCTCAGCTGCTCACAACCGATTGTTCTAGTGGTATGTAGCGGCATCAGTGGTTAAACTGCGCCTGTTATCGAGCCAGAAGTACAATCTAAATTCAGCCCGCCAGGCTTGCTCCGCGAGCCTTTCATTGGTGCAGGCGGTGTCGGAGGACCGTCGTGGGGCTAGTGATAACGCGACATTGCAACGAGGTGCGATTGGATAGAGGTCTCTCTAGCCAGCTACACAGAAAAAGGGACCCCCTTGAACAAATCGGCATGTTGTGAGCTGACCACTCTGAGTTATTAGAATGTCTCGTTATTACTTTTTTCATTACTCAACGACACAGCTGCTGGAAAAGAAAGCACGGCAATCCATCAATCAGGCCCGCCGTAATTGACTTTGGCGTGACCCGACTCTGCCTCGCAGAGTTGACTAGCCTACTCCGACCGCCTGAACCCTGCCCCCTCGCACCCCCTTGCAGCCCCACCACCTCCCAGCCCCCGCAGAAGCCTGCCAGTCCCTCCCACCCCCTCCCAGCCCCCTCACTGCCCCGCCACCCCCTCCCACCCCTTCCCACCCCTTCCCAGCCCCTCCCACCCCCCACCCACCCCCTCCCACCTCCTCCCAGCCTCCCCACCCCCCACCCACCCCCTCCCACCTCCTCCCAGCCTCCCCACCCCCCACCCACCCCCTCCCACCTCCTCCCAGCCCCTCCCACCCCCCCCTAAGCCCCCTGGCAGCAGCAGGCAGCAGGTGTTGGTGCCGCACCTGACCTGCCCCCCCCTCCTGCTGCACCCCCCTGGCAGCAGCAGGCAGCTGGTGCTGGTGCCGCACCTGACCTGCCCCCCACTCCTGCTGCACCCCCCTGGCAGCAGCAGGCAGCTGGTGCTGGTGCCGCCCCTGACCTGCCCCCCCCTCCTGCTGCACCCCCCTGGCAGGAGCTGGCGGCTGGTGCTGGTGCTGCCCCTGGGCTGCCCCCCCCTCCTGCTGCACCCCCCTGGCAGCAGCAGGCAGCTGGTGCTGGTGCTGCCCCTGGGCTGCCCACCCCTCCAGCTGAGCAGCAGGGGGTCAGGGCGGAGCTGGACACCAGCTCGACACGCAAGCGGAGGGCGGGCGGGAGGGACCGGACCCAACAAGTCGAGCAAGGTAACGTAGCAATGGCCTACACACCTTGTGTGGCCTTACAGAGTGGCCAGGTAGTAGGTACTACTCACGAAGCGGTCAAGCAATGCACCAGCGTTGTATACTTCCGAGCATGGGTGGAGGGGCGTCGTTACATCGGTTTTGCGTGCCATGTGCATTGTTTTGACTGCGGCGACTGTCCCTGACTGTTTGCAGAGGCTACTGGGCCACGTCGGTCGCGGCGGTCGGTCGCGGCGAGGCCCGCATGAGCAAAACTGGCATGAATTTGAATGTCAAGATTCGAGCCGCCATAGCACTCAGCACAGTGCACAGTATTTAATGTTACAAGCTGCACCGCATAGCTGACAGAGTCCTCTATCCAGGGATGTGCAAAACCTAAATAGAAACCACGTGGCTGAGACGCGGCGTCGTTTTGATTACCAGGGGTCGGTTTCCTATCATTTCCAGCCATTTTTTGAATGTTGGGGACACCTGACCCCTTGTCCCTCACTAGGGCCTCCATTTGAGCCGGACCAGTAGTGGCCACTAGCAACCACTAGCGGGAATGTACTAGTAGGCAATAGAGGCCCGACTCAAATGGTGTGATTGGGCTGTGTGGAGTAAACCCAGTGCACATGGCACATGAGCGCCTATCACCTACATTATTGCCTGACCCATTAGGGCTGTCGTGTAGAGTTGGCATGACGAGACATGCACTAATGTAAGCTGATGACAGCTCAAATGGAGGGGCACACACTACTGTGCCGCAGCAGGCTGCTGCTGCTGCTGCTGGGCCTTGGGTGGCTTGCCTCGCAGCCGCTTGTACCCCAAGCCAGGGTACTCCTTGCCCTTGGCTGGCAGAGCTCCCTGGTCTGGCCAGTAGCACAGCTCCAGCGGGCGCCACTTACTCTCCCCAATGCGCTGCTTGTTCAGAGCTGCATTGCAGTCCCTGTCCAGCCACCTGCCTGGCTGCGGTGCTGGCTTGGCTTTGGCAGCCTTGCCCTGGGCCTTGTTGGGCTCAGCTGCCGGCTCAGCCTTGGTGCGCTTGCTGCGCTTGGCTGGCGGGGGATTGCTGGGCCCTGGCTCTGAGGCTGCTGGCTGTGTGGCTGACTGGCTGCCTCCTGGGGCCTGTGGGGGCTTGCGTGGGGTTACTACTGGGCACCACATCAGGCCCCGCACTTGCTGGTCACGCTGCCCACACGTTGCCCACAGTCGGCTAGGGACACGAACCTTTGAATTTCTTCCCCGGGTCCTTCTTGTGCTTGTCGCTACCTTTCCGCTTATCCTTAGCCATCACGCGATGCGCATTGAGACGGGCGGTGGCCTTTTCAAGCAACTTGGGTCTCCCGTGAGATACACGGTTGTGTGACGCTACATTCCAGCCAACTCAACATGCAACTCCACCTCCTCATCCCCAGCAAGAATGAAAGTGTGACATGTAGGGCAGAGCATGTAGGGTACAACGAGGCCGTCACGGCTACAGCAGCTGGAAGGGATAAGTCCCAAGATATAGGTGGCCACCCCACTGCTCCTGAACACTGACAGGCAGAGGCAGACGACGTGCATTCCAAGTTGGCAACATGGATACCGCATTTATACCGCAGCCACTCCTCCCCACTACCTTCCCTCGCTACCCGGATGATGCGTCTATCCGTGTGGCCCCCCTGCAAGCATCTGAAGATGCTGACCACTAAACCAACGCATACGCTGAACCCATGCATACGCTAGCCTGCAAATCACTATTGTTATTCTGATGAACTGGAGGCAACAACCAGCAGCCACAGCCACCCCAGCCGCCGCACCAGTGCTCTGACAGCCAGTGCTTCTTTAGCACTGAAGCCCTGCCACTAGGTGAGCTGCGCTGGGGCTGTGTCAGCGCCTACCTCCCCTCTACGACTGTCCAGCCACCCTCTGTCTCCCCTCTGCGAATGCCCCCTGTGGCCTATGTGCCCTCTGTGCCCTCTGCGGCTACCCTCTGTCTCTCCTCTGAGACTGTCCAGCCAGTGCTACAACGCCTGAGCTTGCATGAACTCCTTGCCATACACCGGCATGTCCGGTGGCCGGTTGACAGGCCTGCCGCAACCTTGACCAGCACTGCCAGCCTGCGGCTGTCCTGTGGCTTGGACACCTTCCTCTGTGGCTGTACACTGAGGGGAGGGGGCTGGTGCTGGGCCAGGGCTGCCAGCCTGGGCTGCCACATGGCTCCTCACCATCTCTACAAACAGCTGGTGCCTGCCAGGGTCAGGAATACACAGCAGCAAGACACACAACTGGCGTGAGCACTACAGCAGCAACAGCTGGTGCTGATACACCTGAATGCTAAGTGTGCCATTGAAAACACTGCCGGTAGTGGAGAGTAATGCCTGCCAACCAGCCCGCCCGCCCGCCCGCCCGCCCGCCCAGCCGCCCGCCCGCCCGCCCGCCCGCCCGCCCGCCCGCCCGCCCGCCCGCCTGCCTGCCTGCCTGCCTGCCTGCCTGCCTGCCTGCCTGCCTGCCTGCCTGCCTGCCTGCCTGCCTGCCTGCCTGCCTGCCCGCCAGCCTGCCTGCCTACAGCCCTTCTGCCCACCCACCATCTCAAGTCTGTGGTGAGCTCCGGGTGGAAGGCGGTGGCTAGCAGCACCCCGGAGCGCACAGCCACCACCACCTCCTGCCGTCCCTCAGCCCCAGCCTGCAGCATTCAGGCAATCAAGCGGTTGATACAAAGTCGAGAAATGGGAAGAGAAGAATGCATGCACAAGGGGCATGGGCAAGGTGGCCTGGTGCTGCCCCTGCTCTTGACCCAGGCAGGGAGCGGCAGGAGGGCCTATTCAAAACCAGAGTACTCCCTGCCTGCTTGCCAGGCACTAGGCTGCCAGCATGCTATGATGCTGATGTGCCAGATGTGTCAGATGTCCCCCTATGGTCAGCGGCCAGTGAGCCCAGCACTGCCGCTGTTGCTGCTGAGGCTGCTGAGGCGGTTTGCGCCGCTGGGCTGAGTGGCACTGACAAGGAGTCATAGCCGCCACTCACGCCCTGGCACGCACCCATGGCCTTGAGCGTCACGAGCATGGCGGCAGTGGCAATGCATCGTTGCGGCCAGGCAGCCAGCAGCTTACAAGCAGGCCCGCCACCCTAACTTGTCTAGGCACGGTTCTCAGCACCTAGCAAGGTGCCACACAGCCCTGTACCTAGCAAGGTGCCACAGAGGTGCTATACCTGCATCCAGCTGTCCTGGACAGAGCTACGCTGACAACAGCTGTGGAAGTGCCCTTGGAGGGTGCCCCTTGGAGGGTGCCCCTTGGAGGTGCCCTTTACAGGTGCCCTTTGGAAGTGCGAGAGTGAGTGACATCGCCTCCTGGGTATGAAGTGAGCATGAAGAACAGTTGACTGTGCCATGCCCAACCTAATGCCACCATGTCAGCCACCATGTGTGTGCCTTGTGTGCATGACTGCAGTTGCAGGAGGACATGGCTGAGGTGTCCATGAAGCGCCACGGGCGTACCAAGCAGCTGGTACGCAGCTATTCTGAAGCAGCTGTTCTTTGGAGCAGCTGGCATTGGCACAAGGGGGGGCTGGGGGGCTGGGGGGCTGGTGCGGTGCTGCGGGCGATCTAGGTGCTGACTCAGTTGACCCGGGTGGGCCAAGGGGACAGACCAGTGGCGGGGCAGGGTGGTGCTAGTGGATGAGCACCGCACCACCCGGGTCAGCTCAGCGGTGAATGGCCAGCAGCCATGTGAGAGGCAGATGAACAAGCGCAGGGCCACCAGGCCTGCAGACTGGAAGCCACCAGCAGGGCAGGTGGAACACCGCCTAGTGCGCCCAGCCTGGAGCCAGCAGCGTGACCAGCCAGTGCGGGGCCTGATGTGGTGCCCGGTATTGGCCCCTCACAAGCCCCCACAGGCCCCACGCAGCAGCCAGGCAGCCTCACAGGCAGCAGCCTCAGAGCCTGGGCCCAGCACTCCCCTGCCAGCCAAGCGCAGCAAGCGCACCAAGGCTGAGCCGGCAGCTGAGCCCAACAAGGCCCAGGGCAAGGCTGCCAAAGCCAAGCCAGCACCGCAGCCAGGCAGGTGGCTGGACAGGGACTGCAATGCAGCATTGAACATGCAGCGCATTGGGGAGAGCAAGTGGCGCCCACTGGAGCTGTGCTACTGGCCAGAGCAGGGGAAACTGCCAGCCAAGGGCAAGGAGTACCCTGGCTTGGGGTACAAGCGGCTGCGAGACAAGCCACCCAAGGCCCAGCAGCAGCAGCCTGCTGTGGCACAGTAGTGTGTGCCCCCCCCCCCCACTTAAAGCTGTCATCAGCTTACGCTTAGTGCATGTTTTGTCATGCCAACTATACGGTGTAGCCCTAACGGGTTAGGCAATGCTGTAGGTGGTAGGCGAGCGTGACCATGTGTATGCCATGTATAGGCCATGTGCATGCCATGCGATGGGAACTCCACACAGACAAAAACACTGTTTTGTAGTGGTTCAGAATTAGTGAGTTCGACTGCAATGAAGGCTCAAGGTTGAGGGCCAAGGTGCTGACACCAGCTGAGCAACACTACTCAGCAAGCTGACCTGAGCTTGTGCAAAGCTGCAAGACTGGGCTCATGCCACTAACCCACATGTTACTGTATGTTGTCACCCAGAGCCGCAGCAGTACAAACGGCAACTGTGCTGCTGCTACTACTGCTAAACAAATAATAAAATTGAGAAGACTACTCCGTGACACCGGCATGCAGTAAGGAAGATGCTCATGCCTGGGCACGGCCCTGCACCCACCCCAATGCTGCTGCAGCCGCCCTGCTCCTCTTCCTCCCCCTCACCTCTTCCTCTGGGGAGAGCCTGTAGCTTGCCAGGGGCTGCACTTGAGGCCCAGCTTCGAGCACAGCCGGCGCACGAATGAACACGGCCCGAAAGGTGTCCGGCCTGCAGCCAGCAGCCCACGGCTAGGAGACGTGGAGGTGGCTGCCCTGCTCCAGCTGGCTTGGCTTCTTTGCTATGTGATTGAGACGGCCCGATTGGCCCCAACACCTTGTACAACCTGACATGGCCTGCCCTGCAGAACATATGCTGGCTGCTAGCTCCACTAGCTGTCATCACTGCTGCTGCTGCTGCTGCTGTTGCTACTGTTGAGCCTGTGAGGCGCCAGGCCGGGTGCTGCAGCACTGCCGGGGTGCTTGGCGATGGCTGCCATGACGTCAACTGCTATACACTAGGCTGTGACCTTACAATGTGGCTACTGTCCACTGGCTCCATGCTGAGACCATGGTAACACCACTGAGACCATGCTAGCACCATGCTGGCACCATGCTGGCAGGAGTATGTTGGCCGTGCGTTTGACCTACCCGCCAAAGCTCTTCAATTCTTGCGGTGCACTAAGCTGTGTCTCAAAGCTATTGATCTGCAAGCAGACAGGGGGGGCACAAGCAGGGGGTCTAAAGCAAGGCCTGACAGCATGGCCAACACAGCTAACAGTCAGGCCAATTGAATACCTGCGCACCAAAGAAGTTGCGGGATACTGTGATGTCTAACCCACCCAAAAGAGCCTGGCCGCCTTTCTTCTGACCTGCATAGAGTATTCAATGTGCCTGGCCTATGCAGGTTGTGTTATTCGGGTGAGGTAGTGCAAGCTGCCTAAGCCATACCTTCTGCTCGCTCAGCCAGGAATATCATGCCAGCGCATGTCCCCCAAATAGGCCGCCCAGCTGACGCAAAAGATTGCAACTCTGGTATGAGACCCCAGCGCTGAGCAACCAGAGCCTGAGTTGTGCTTTCGCCGCCTGGGATGATGAGCCCAACCACCGACTGAAGCTCCTCCTTGCTGCGGACCTCCACAACCTGGACGCCAGGGACTCGCTGGAGCAAAGCCATATGCTCCCTAAACGACCCCTGGAGCGCAAGCACCCCAACTTTCACGGGCATCGGTTCAGCCATGTTGCAGGGAAAGATTTATACTGTATCAGGGCGATGGACGCACAGCTCAAGTGCTTTGGTGGTTGCAGCCAACGAAACTTGTCCAGCATGGAACAACATGTCTGAATGTGGGTAATCTCACTCAGCTACTCCAATCAAGTTGAAGCATCCTCGGTCGCATCCTCGGTCGCACCCTACAAATCCCACATCGATGGCACGTTCCTGGGCAAACCCCACGACCACTGGGCATCTCATCAAAGCTAACAGCTTCATGCTTTCGTGCAAACTACTAGGCCCTATGCATTGTTGCGGGCCCGGCCATCAATGCCCCGCCGGTACTCTGCAGCCCGGTGCTGCCGCTGCCCGACCTTGGGCAGCCGGTCATTGACCCGCTTGTAGCCCTGCTGGTACTCCTTGCCGATGGGGGGCAGAGCCTCCCTGTCCCTTCCAGCTGCACAGCTCCAGGGGGCGCTGCATGCTCTCCCCAATGCGCTGGAAGTTGAGGCAGGGGTTGGTGTCCCGGTCCAGCCACCTGCCCCATGGGGGGGCCTGGGGTCGGTGCACTGAGCCAGGTGCAGCAAGGGGGGGCTGGTCCTGGGCAGGGGGGGGGGGGGGGGGGTCCTGGGCTGGGGGAGGGGGGGGGGGGGTCCTGGGCAGGGGGAGGGGGGTCCTGGGCAGGTGGCTCCTGGGCAAGGAGGGCCTGGGCAGGGGCTGGTGGGTCCTGGGCAGGTGGGTGCTCAGCTGGGGGAGGGGGGAGGGGGTTGGGCGGCACCTCATGGCACCACTTCAGGCCCCGCACTTCCTTAGCATGCCGCAAGCTCCAGGCTGGGCGCAACAGCCGCTTGATCACCTGGCCTGCTGGTGGTACCCAGTCTGCGGGCCTAGGCCGGTCATTTGGCAGGTGCAGCTCACAAGGCTGGCGGGCATGCACGGACGAGCTGACACGAGTGGTGCGGAACTCATCCACGATCGGCCCGATGATCACCAGCCTGATGATCACCAGCCTGATGATCACCGGCCTGATGATCACCAGCCGGTCAAGCCTGGCTGGCCAGGCCAGGCCTGCTAGGCTGCTCCACCACCTTGCGAACCGCCTTCCGCACCGCCCCCGCCTTCCACCCACCCTGGCTGAAGTTGCCCGCTCCCAGGAACACCGCTTTAAACAACAAGGAGCATGTATGTCCTTTGCAGCGTCTGCAGGCTGGAAGTCTAGGGCTGCTCCCAATGGCTCTGATTCCTGCTATCTTTCTAGGCTGCCACACTCACGCAGCCTGCCTCCCCTCATCCACCCCGCCTACCCTTGCCACTGAAAATGGCTTTGGTGGTTGCAGCCAAATCCACCGGGCTGGGCCCAGGCTCTGACATTGCTGCGGGGATTGCTTGACTATAAATAGGCTGTGGGAGCTGTCGTGGGAGCACATTGAGGCGCTCGTGTGAGCAGACTATACAGGAAGGCCATCCAACTTAATTAACAACACCGCCGCACATGTCTTATGTACACCGCCCAACGCATAACTCCTCTACAACTAGGAGATGCGTTATCTGTGACCCCTGCTAGACACCGCCCGAGTGCCCTGCCTGGTGGCATATCTGCTTGGTCTGGCGGCAGCAGGAGCAGCAGGATCAACAGGATCAGCAGGATCCTGCAGGTCTGGCGGCAGCAGGAGCAGCAGGAGGGGGAGGGGCTGTGGCGGTAGCAGGGGGCGGGGTGGGCCTCACCAGGTTGGCGCCAGCTGGACGGCAGCCGTGGCAGCCGCCCCCCATGGATGCCGATGCATTCAAGATGGCAGGCTTCTCACACACACTGTGCACATAACCCAACACTAACCCCACATACATGCATGCTGTTGCCAACATCAGAGTTGCCCCAACCACGTGCAGCCAATGCAGCCGACGTGATACATCACAACAGCATGTCTGTCTCTGACGGGAGGCATAGGGCACATGGCGAAGGCAAAGGGACAAACAGTCGGTGCCTGCCAGGGACTGGAACGAATGCACAGCCTCAGAACCCAAAATGGCCATGAGTACTACACCAGCATTAGCCGGCGCTTCTACGCTTCTGAAGACCTCGCACTGCTTACATACTGCTAAGCTCATTCGCGCGATTAGTAGCTGCCACGACAGCGCTCATGAAAGCAGCGCGCACGCCGGCTTTCTCTAGCTCGTGCACACCTGCAGACCAGCAGCAGCAGACAGCCAGCCACCTAGATCCAAGCAGGTGATGATGCAGCGACGCATGCCCACATATGCACACAACACAATCACAGCAGCAATGCAGGCGAAGCAAGACAACTAGCAGTGTGCAGCAGGTAAGGATGCATGTTCTATGCCAAACCTAGGAAGACCCCCTGGACATGGTTTCTGCTTGCTCAGCACCATCCATACACACCTGCAATGGTGGTCCCTCCTGGTGACGTCACCATGTCCTTCAGTGCCCCGGGGTGCTTGCCAGTCTCCAGCACCATCTTTGCACTGCCCAGCACTGTCTGCGCTGCAAGGGCCTGGGCAATCTCTCGAGGCAGCCCAGCCTTGACCCCGCCATCTGCCAGGGCCTCCACCATCATGAACACATAGGCAGGGCCTGAGCCACTCAAGCCCGTCACAGCGGCCAGCAGCTTTTCATCCACGGTGTAGATCTTGCCCACTGCTTCAAAAAGCTGGCGTACAAGCTGTTCATCACTTGCATCCGCCTTGCCGCCAAGGCACATGGCAGCAGCTGTCTCCCCCACCAGGCAGGGGGTGTTGGGCATGACACGCACCACTCGGGCATGTGGCCCCGCTGCATCGACGAGCTTATCTACTGTGACCCCAGCTGCGATAGACACAATGGTGTGCCGCTCATGCAGCACTGGGCGGACTTCAGTCAGCAGTTGGAATACATGCTGCGGCTTTACGGCGATGAAGAGAACGTCGCTGTTGCGCACGACGTCCAGGTTGCTCTCAAAGGGGGTGGACCCCCAACCTCGAAACAGCTCGCGCCGCAATGGGTTTGGGTCGCTGCAGTACATGCGATCTCCGCCTATGATGCCTTTGGCCATCAGACCCCGAGCCAGCGCCTCTGCCATCTGGCCCGACCCAAGGAACCCGATCCGCTTGTCGAGGGCCATTTGTGACAACACTGGCTCTACCCGCGGCTGGACTGCAGGAGCGGACCAGGTGTGGTGTAAGGTGTCTACCTCGCGGCGAGGGACTGCGTGATAGTATCTGACGTATTGATGGATTAAACGGCGCGTCGACAGCATTGCTGTGTATCCATTGATGCTGGTACACTGCCGCAGTATCGCAGGGACACCTCCGCACCAAGATTTTGGCCCATGCAAGTGCACGTGCAGCCCGCCAGCAGTGCGGTCCAAGGGTGGCTAACTTGCAGTTATGGCCAGAGTAATACGACCAGCCTACAGGTATATAATATAATGTCATTCCAACGTTTAGCCTGAGCTGATGCCAACCATGTTGTTGTTCAATAATTCATCGCAGACAGTGATTAAGCATGCTGCAGCAACCAGCCTTGCTCATCGCAGATCAAATGTGGAAGCTGGCGAGCCGGTAAAAGGCAGCGTGAGCATGGAGAGATGCGACCATTCCGCCGACCAGTGACACACGGTGCAACGGGACACGAATGCAGGAGCGGGTTATCTTTGTTTGAACACAGGCGCCATGCAACGACGTTTCCATTCCTCTCATTGCTGCTATACGAAGCACAGCAGGCATCAGCTCATAAGATGCCTTGCTCCTACCATCTGAATGTAGCACTCTAGCACTCTTGCTCTCTAGCTCGCCTATGCCACAACGGCAAGAAGTTTACATTCGGAAGACATATGTGTGCACATGCACGCATATTTTTGCTATGTTTGGTCAATAGGTCAAACGAATAGCTACTTGCACGCCCAAGGGCACAACCCATGAAACAGTACGCTACATGTTTGCTGACTGCCCTGCGCTTACACCAACTCTTCGCGTGGCGGGGCCTTCCGACAAGCCTGAGGGCTGCGCGGCAGCGTGTGGAGAAAGGTCAGCGTGCCTGCGTCAATACCAGTGTGAGTGTGAGTGGTGCCCATAGATGACTCCCTCTGCCTGCAGGTCACGCTACCTGCAAGAGTACGCCATTCACAGACCTCAGTCTGCAGGCCATGCCAGCCCCTTTGTTCAGAGGAAGCTCTCTGCCATAGCAGCCCAGGATGAAGACGACAGTGAGCCCGACAGAGATGACCCGTGGGTCTTGGAGGGCTGGGGTGATGAGCCCAGCGTGGTGCGGGGCAGTGAAAACCATCATGTCTATCCCACCATCACCCCAGCTGCCTAAGCCGCTACCCATTGTGCTTGAGACCAGACCGCCAGCCAAAGCATCATCATGCTGTAGCTGACAAACAGGCAGGGTACCCCACAGTCCCCACCATCACCTGTGTGTACACCTTGACTGGCTGCAGCCAGACAACGCTGTCAGCGCCTCCACTAAGCTGCTGGTCAAGTGGGCGCGCAGCACCCCATGCAGCCTTCCTGCAACCCAGGCCCCTGGCCAGCGCAGGGTTGCCTCTGCAGGCAACGCTGGGACATCCGGAATTGGGGTGGCTGCAGCACGGACTGGCAGGCTTGGCCAGGCCCACCCTGGCAGTGCTTCTCCGTTAAAAGGCGTGCCAAGACAGGCAAGCTGTGCGTGACTAGCGTGACATGGTGATACTGCTGCCATCCCATGTCTGACCCCATGACACAGCTTGGGTAGGCCTGCTTACTGGGACTGCTGGGGCCCTCAGCACGCAGCAAAGTATGCAAGCCGGCAGATAGATGCACACACACGCACGCAGGCAGGCAGGCAATGGAGCACATGTAAGCGATGGCGTCATTCCCCTTCCCCTGCTCAAGCCCTTCTCCTACTTCTCACCTCAGCCCCCTTGTCCCTCACTAGGGCCTCCATTTGAACCGGACCAGTAGTACCCACTAGCAGCCACTAGCGGGAATATACTAGTGGGCAATAGTGGCCCGACTCAAATGGTGTTATTGGGCTGTGTGGAGTAAACCCAGTGCACATGCACAGGGCCCCAGGTAACTAAATAGCATTTCCCTATTTCCATATTTTTCTACTTCTCCCTCCAGCCCTGCCAATCCCTCCAGCCCTGCCACGAGCCTGCCCTGCTGTCTGCTGCCACCTCCTGCAGCCCGGCCGTACGGCCCGCAGCCACGGCCCAGCCTCAGGCCTGCGGCTTAGGCAAGCCCCTCGCCCCTTGCCCCTGGCAAACCTGGACGTGGGCGATGAGTCTGATGAGGACATGGCACAGCGCGCTAAGCAAGGAGTTGCCTGCCGCCGCAGCCCCACCTACCACTACCCAGGCCTACGTGACCAGCAGCAGCAGCAGCAGGTGGAGGAGCAGCAGCTTCCTCACCTCAGCACATCTGCCACTGAGCGAGCTGCTTCTGCTGCTGCTGCTACCACAGGCGCTGCACACATTCCCGGTGTGCAGGCACCCGCCCCTGAGGCCTCCCCAGCGGGAGGGGCGGGCCATGGGTTGCAGGGTCTGGTCAGGCTGAGCAGCAGGCAGTCAGGGGAGCAGGCAGTGCCTCAGGCCCCTGGGCGGCTGGGCCTCAGCTGCAGCCGGCCCAGCAGCCAGGGGTCTGGAGGCAGTGGTGGGGGAGAGGCTGGCACAGCGGGTGCAGGGCGTGGCCCTAGGCCCCGTGTCGCAGCTGTAGGGCCTGGGCAGGGCAGCTGTCAGACTGACCCAGTGAGGGGGACTACTCCTGAGCGCAGCATGGCCCTGCAGCAGGCAGCCAGTGCGGCAGCAGAGCTGTACAGCTTTGCAGGCATCACAGGGGTGCAGGGGATGCGGGTGCTGCACCCATCCGGGCCGCCTCCTGCCCCACTCCTGGCACCTGGACGCCCCCTCTCTCCCATGCACATGCCCCACCCACCCCTGCCACCTGACCACAAGCCGCACCAGTTGCTGGTTGGCTCAGTGGTGAGGCAAGCATCTGCCACGACACACCACCGCCCTGGCCCCCCCCAGCAGCAGCAACAGCAGCAGGAGCCACTGTGCCTAGCAGTGAGTCAGTGGTCCAGCCGCGCCCGCCTGACTCACCCCCCAGGGGCCCCGAGCAGCCCTCAACCCTGTGCCCCCATGCTGCCAGCACCTGCTGCTCTGTCCGTGCCAGGGGCCAGCACACTGGCTAGTAGAGGGGAAGACCCAGCCGCTGCTGCTGCCCGGACAGCAGCCCTGGCCCGGCTGCAACAAGACCTAGAGTCCCTGGGCCTCAGGCGGGCTGCGCTGCACTCAGGGCGGGACCCCCCTCCCCGGCCCCCTGCCCCTACTCTCAGCTACCCCTGGGCAGGCGAGCCACAGGCAGAGCCGCCGGCAGCAGGGGCAGGAGCAGGGGCAGGAGCAGCAGCAGGGCCAGCCCCTCCCACAGCCTTGCAGCCTGGGCACAGCGACAGCCAGCAGGCAAGGGTGCACACTAGAGGGATGCCGGCACAGCCATCTGCCCGGAGTCAGGCTCCAGCAAACAGCCACCCTGCCTCAAGCGGCCGGAGCTATATTATGCATAATAAGACCCTACCCTACACATTCTCACCAGAAGGACTCAAGTGAAGCCTCAGTGGGGTTGCTGTATGCTGAGCTGACTCGGTTGGTGCGGAACTCGTCCACCATCAGCAATTTTAAAAAAATTAGCAGCCTGTCCTCACAGCACAGTGGGTCCCCTACTATTACTACAGGGCAGGGGCTGTGTTATCTGTAATCCGGTTTGTTTGCATGCAGCAAGCATCCGGTACCACTACCTGATTCACTACCCCAACCCGCTTGCGAAGGCCAGGCAATCTATGATGGCATGAAACACATGCTCTGATGTAGGCACACATACACATGCGGTGCACACGTGCTACTGTGCTACTGGCTGCTGGGCTTCGGCCTTGGGGGCTCGCTCTCGCAGCATCTTGAAGCCCAGTGCAAGGTATTCCTTGCCCTTGGCAGGAAGTCTTCCTCGGTGTTGCCACCTGCACAGCTCCAGTGGGCGCCACTTGCTCTCCCCTGCCCGCTGGAGGTTGAGGGCTGCGTTGCAATCCCTGTCCACCCACTTGCCCAGCTTCCCAGGGGTGGCCTGGGCCAGCCAAGGGCACCACATGAGCCCCCGCACTGGCGCCTCAAACCGCTTGCTCCAGGCTGACCGCAACAAGCGGTCCTGCACCTGACCTGGCTTGGGCTTCCAGCCTTCAAGCCTGGTGGGCTTGCTGCGGTCCAGCTCCTCATCACAGGGCTGGGGGCTGTTCAGGATTGAGCTGACCCTGCTGGTGCGGAACTCACCAGGCCTGCTAAGCCCTCCCTGGAGCGCCTGCTGCAGGGTGGTGGCATCTCTGCTTGGGACACTGCCGACTCAGCTGCCCCAAACAGCCATCCTGCAGGTCTGGCGGCAGCAGGGGGAGGGGCCGTGGTGGTAACAGGGGGCGGGGTGGGCCTCACCAGGTTGGCGCCAGCTGGACGGCAGCCGTGGCAGCCCCCCCCCAAAGCCGCATAGACCAAAGCCAGGGCCCCAGGTAACGGTCACCAGCGGGCCTCTCCACTACCGGCAGTGTTTTCAATGGCACACTTAGCATTCAGGTGTATCAGCACCAGCTGTTGCTGCTGTAGTGCTCACGCCAGTTGTGTGTCGTGCTGCTGTGTATTCTTGACCCTGGCAGGCACCAGCTGTTTGTAGAGATGGTGAGGAGCCATGTGGCAGCCCATGTGGCGGCACAGCTGGTGTCAGCATGTGGACCATGGAAGCCTCTGGCTACACACAGTTACATCACCTCTTGCGGCTGCGTCCAACATGCTCATGAGGCATGGGCAGCAGGGTAGCAGCGACGTGGCTCGGCATGTATGCATGCATGTGGTTGGGCAGGGGCCAATGGTCACAGCACAGTACGCACAGGAACAGTGCCATTAACAGTTTTCCAATGTTAGTCGCGAGGGAAGGCGGGGTGGATGGGGGGACGCAGGCTGCATGAGTGTGGCAGCCTGGCAAGATAGTAGAGGTGTGCCAGTCAGGCCAATCTCTGTAATGTGACCTTTCGTTGCTTTTAGTTCGCCTGTGAGCCTTGCTCGGGACCTTCAGTCTGGTCCCGTTCTGCGCTGTCCGCTTACAGGTTTCTAACAAGTTATGGGCTCACCCAGCACAACAGTCATTGGAGCAGCCCTAGACCTCCAGCCCGCAGACACTGCAATGCACTGGATAGCCTGGTGTGCAGCGAGCAGGCTGCTGTTTGTTGGGAGGAAGGGAGGCAGGTCCACAGCAGGTGTAACTCTGGACGCCTGATGGGGATAAGGCGATCGCTGCAGCTAGAGCTCCCTCTGCCTCGCAACAGACTCGGCTTCTGCCACCGCTGCAGCACCACCGCGTGCCGGGCATCCTACTAAATGCATCATGAAAACATACTCAACATGCACATCGCGAATGCATTGTGCACAGTTAATGTTCAATATATGCGTGCGAATGTAATCGCTGAAGCCATGGAAGGCGTTGAGCTCTCTGAGGAATGCAAGCCTGCTCGCGAAGTGTCAGCCTCACGCGATGCCCGGTTGCAGCAATACCGCATTCTGGAACTGCAACGGAGGCTCGCAGAACTGTCAAGTCAGCTGGAGGTCGCCATCTTGGAGGTCCGCACAGACGGGCTCACCTGACTGGCAGTGCAGCCGGAATGACTCCGACAATTGCACAACTCAGAGCCCTGATCCATGCACCCTTGCTACCCTTGCAGTCCCGGCACCTCATCGGTCACAAGTCCACCCAGGTCCCCAAGCCCCCGGTGGAACTGACAAAGGATGAAGTAGCTCAACTCAGCAAAGAGCGTGCCAGGAGGCTTGCAGAGCTGCTGAACCGAACCTGCCTGGCCTTTGTCAAGATCATCATGAGCCACAAGGTGCCCAGTGCAAACTGCGCACCCTTCCCAGCTGCCTCCAGCCCAAGTCAGCTCTTCTACCAGTCTGCCTGCAGCTGGCCTGGCCATTCAACACGCCAGTGGACACCCGAGCCTATCCTGACTACCTGAAGGTCAGGCACACCTCACACACATAACCACAGCTGTACTCATGCTGGGGCAGCAGCTGCTTCAGCTGTGGTAGCTGCAGTAATTGCTACTGCTGGGGTCACTGTGCTCCCTCAGCTGGCCCCACAGCTGCTGCTGGTCCTGCTGCTGTTGTCAAGTGTGACAGTTACAGCGACGGATGTTTTCCCTGGTGCCTGCCAGACACCCAGCCCCTGCTGGTGGTCACGTTGTTATCCAGGTGGTGGTGCGACCCATGGACCTGCTGACCATCAAGAGCAAGCTGGAGAGTGGTGGGCAGTATCGCGACCCCAAGGAGGTGTGGTGCCCACATCTCTTACACAAAGAAGGCAGCCAGCCCTGGCACCACAGTGTGTCCAGTAAGGCAGGCAGCCTGACAGGCAGTGCTGGCAGGTGTGCAAGCTGGCACAGCGGTCTGCCACCACCTCAGGGTAGCCAAGCTGGGACAGTGTGGTCGATTCAAGGGCTCTAGACAGGGCCTGCAGTAGGTTTGGCTGGGAGGCAGCTCCACCACTCCCCTCAGTCACACAAGAGTGAGGGTGACTCGAGGCGCATTGATGGGGAGGGGTCACCTTGGCTTGGGCTGCACACTGCCAGTGGCCAGCACCAGCACTTTGGTTGTGGCATCGCCTGCCCTGGCTTTGGGAGCGTGTCTAGGGTGGGAGGGTGCACCTGTGTGGGGTGATGGCTGGGACTGCCATGCCTACGCCTGCGCCCCTGAGGTTGCAGTAGTGCCCATGTGTGTGCGCCACATACATGAATACGATGACTGCTAGATCAGGCCGGCTGTGCACCACTGTCACTGTGCTGGCCTTTGCAGGTGTGGGCGGACGTGCAGCTGGTGTTCAGCAATGCCAAGCAGTTCAACCCTCCAGGCAGCGACGTGCATGTGATGGCGCAGACAGTGCTGGTGAGCCCATCCTTTTGCTTGACTGCACCACCAGCACCTGCTCACAGGCTTAACAGCAGTCTTCCTATCTAAGGGCAGTAAGGGTGCAGCAACTCCTCCCTTCATTCTTGGCCGCTCATGTGGGCATTGCCTTCCTGCCTGTGGGCCTTCCTGCACGTGGGCATTGCCTTCCACGCCCACAACAGCAGGGTCGGGTCGTGGCAACCAGCACCACCCCCTGACCCACACCCTCTGCTGGCTCGCAGGACTACGCATCTGAAAAGTATGAAAAGATGCTGGCACAGAAGGTGGCTGACGCGGAGACCCAGGCACAGCGCGATGAGGTGAGGGGCTGGGGGGTGGCACGCTGCGCGGGTGGCACAGTGCGGGCAGGTGCTAGGCTCTAGCTCAGCTGTCGGCTGCTGCTGCACGGCAAATGATGGCAGAGACAGCAACAATGGTGGTTGCAGCGGCAGCAATGGTGATGGCGACGACAACAATGGTAGTGGCAGCACCAGCAGTGGTGGTGGCAGCAGCAACATCAACACCATGTGCGTTTTGGCCATGACTGTCAGCAGCAGTAGGAGCATCATCATCATCAACGAGCAGCAGCAGCAGCACCTGGGGCACTGAGTCATGACTGGCTACTGACAGGGTGAAGCTGATGGCCACTAGCTCCTTGTACCTAGCTCCTGGCGCCTTGCTCCTGCCCACTGGCATTGCCCCTGCCTGCTCCCCTCCCACCACCCTCTTCCCCTCCCACCACCCTCTTCCCCGCCCACTGGCCTATCCCCTGCCCCGCGCCTGTGATGCCCGGCCTGACCCGCAGAGCTCAGCCAGGCGGCGCAAGGCGGAGCGCCTACACGCCGCCATGGTGCAGGCATCAGAGCTGCACTGCCTGGGCATTCTAGCACTCATGGATGTGAGCAGCCACCAGCTGGGGCCCTTGGGAGGGGGCGGAGGGAGGAGGCTGGAGCAGGGGTAGTGCCTGTGGAGGCAGCGGAAGGCCCAGGTTTTAAGGGTGAGGGTGTGAGGGCCAGGGATTGGGAGGGTGCAGGCACAGCTGAGTGGCACAAAAGTAGCTTTTCCACTGTGTTCCTCATAGGACCCTTTAGGATTCAGCCCTGCTGCACCAGGCTTGACTCAAGCTACGCAGGCCCAAGCAAAGGGGGAGGGACTGCAAGGTGCAGGCAGACTTAGCAGCACGAGTGGACCGGCTCTATGGATGTCCCTGTTTGGGGCTCCAGTGAGCCGCCTTGCTTCACCAGGCTTGCTCCATGCTAAGCAGGCCCTAGCCACCACTAGCAAGCCGGACCCAACATCACCAAGCCCACGCAGCAAGAGCAAACAATCTTAGCTACGGGAAACCAAGGCCAAGCAATGCCAAGCAAGCTTGGCCAAAGAAAAGCAAGGCCAAGCAAGCCTAGGGCAAAGTGCTTGCCCACCTGGGCTAGGGAAGGTGTGTGGCCTGCATGGCTGCAGGAGGTCACCCTCTCCCTGCATGAGGTTAAGGCCCAGGCAGTGGCTGCCTGCCCCAGCCTGCCGCCCAAGGAGCTAGAGGAGCTGCTGCAAGGCCTGCAGGAGTTGAGCGACCCGCAGCTGGAGGCCGCAGTCATGCTGATCGCCGCCCGCCAGCCTGCCGCTATTCAGCCAGAAGAGGTGAGACCAGGGCTGCGCAAGCCTGACCTGGCGTGCCTGGTGCTGTGTGTGGGAGCACTTGGATGGAAGAGCGTAGCATTCGAGGGCATGAACAAGAGGCTGCGGCTGCAGCCTGGCAGCCTGGAAGGGTGATAGGGTGATGTGGCCACCAGTGGCTGTTCTGTAACACATCAATTCTCTCCTCCCCTGCTCCTGTGCCCTCTGCCCTCCTCCCCTCCTACTACTGCTACCCTGGGCTGCCGGCCTACTCCTTCACTCCCTGTCGTGCGCTGCGTGCAATGGGTTGGAGCAGTAACGCTGGGCTGGGGCTGCAGCTGGCTATCATGTGCCAATGAGCCGCGCCTTCTGTCCCTTCTCCTGTGCAACCCATCCCTGTTCCTGTGGCGCTGTCCACTGAACATGTCTGGCACGTGCTGTGCTGACAAGGGTGTGTCATGCCCCAAGCGCAAGCTCCTCCCTTGAACTATAGTATAAATCATATCTAAGCCATGCACTTAATTTATGAATTAGATAAGTCTTCTTCTCATTCCTTCTTCCTCCTTCTTCCTCCTTCTTCCTCCTATTGGCCTCCATGTCTCTGTCTGAGACATTGGATAGCAGAGGGTGAATGTACTGGGTGCCCTGCCCAGCCAACCTGTCCCTGGTCCTGCCCAGCCAACCTGTCCCTGGTCCTGCCCAGCCAACCTGTCCCTGGTCCTGCCCGGCCAACCTGTCCCTGGTCCTGTGTTGTGGCTGAGCACTTGACATGTGGCGCACATGTTATGCGACGCTGGTGAGGACCTGTGATGCCAGGCAATGCACCAGGCTGCTGCTGTAGGTGCTGCTCTTCCCTGCCTTGGTTGAAAAGTCTTTGACCTTCTTCCTCCCCACCCCTCCTCCTGTGCGCTCTGGCTAGCTCTGGCTGCTGCTCCTGGCTGATGGAGGGGCCCTGACTGCTGCTCGTGCCCTGCCCTCCACAGGCCGGCCCCGGCTCCTGCTCCCGGCTTGAGCTCTACCTGGCAGACTATGACGCCCCCACACTGCGCCAGCTGCAGCTCCTGGTGCTCGCCTGCCGGCCCAGCCTGCCTGCAGCTGAGGACACTCCCGGCACCACCACAGCCCAGGAGCCCCTCCGGGACTCTGCACCTGACCCAGTAGCTGCCCCTGCTATGCCAGCAGAGGCAGCCCCAACCATGGCGGCGGCACTGGGACCAGCTGGAGCAGCGTTTGCAGGCGGGGCTGAGGCACTAGAGCCCATGGACATTGAACTGGTGTCTGCCGCTGTGATGGTGGCTGCAGAGGCTGCTGCTGCAGAGGCTATGGCTGCACAGGCTCTGGCTGCAGAGGAGGCAGCGGTGACAATGGCGGTGGCGACTGACACCCTGATGCAGTCTGTGGCTGATGAAGCAGCCGACCCCCCTCCCCTACTCATCCCACCATCGTCCCTCGTCTCAGCCCCGGGACACGACCTGGATTCCTCACCATTTCTTGATCAAGCTGAGGTGGTGCACATCCTTCACAGTATTGAGGAAGGGGATGTAGGAGCAGCAGCAGCAGGAGCAGGAGCAGGAGCAGGAGCAGCAGGAGCAGGAGGAGCAGGAGCAGGAGCAGCAGCAGCAGAGGACACAGTAGGGGCAGGCGCAGGCCCTGTTCGATCAGTCGGTGTGGAGCCATCGACTGCCGTGTGTGACAACCCACCAACAGACCAGGCTCAAGAGGCAGTGCAGCAGGCAGTGCAGCAGGCAGGAGGGTTGGGAGCGGCAGCTGCAGCTGCAGCAGTCTTGGGTGTGCCCAGTAATGATGCTGCCCAGGCGAGCGCAAGCACTGATGCAGGTGCGGGGAGCGGGAGGCAGGGTGAGGGCAGGGTGAGAGCCAAGGCTGAGCCCAAAGGGAGGGGCAGGTGGATGGGAAGCAGAGGGTTACAAGCCACTGCTATGGCTGGGTCAAACGCTTTACTGTGGCTTTGGTAACCGCTCTCCAAACTCACTGCCGTCAGCATCCTCACTGCCACCACTCTGCTGTTGTCATCACTGACAAGATCACCTCTTACATCTGCTTGTCCTCCACTCGCTTTGCCCCACCTCCACCCCACCCCTCTTCCCACACTGCGCTGCTCCCTCACTGCCCCTACCCCACAACCCCTTGCTCGCAGTCGAGCGCCACATCAGCAACGTGCTGCACAGCCTGGCCCCGGGCCCAACCTGCCCACCCCCTTCCTCCTCCCTGCCCACCCCCCAAGAGGCAGGACCAGACCAGCCCCCCTGGCCCACCCACCCTACCCCAGGCCCTGGCCCCAATGACGCTCCCCAACCCTCCGCACCGCTGCCAACCTACTCCCTCGCTGCTGTTGCTGCCAAGGCAGGCTGCCACTGGCCTGTGTGTCCCCTAGGAGCAGGCGTCCGTCCGGTGGCCCGCGCCTTCGTCCCCACGCCTGAACAGCAGCAGCAGCAGCAGCAGCAGCAGCAGCTGGGCCCTAGGTGTGGCAGTGGCAGCAACCTGCTGTCGCTCAGCAGCAGCAGCAGCCTGTTGGCCTCCCCCCACCACCCCCTCACTGCTTCAGGACTAGGCAGCGGTAGCTTCTCGTTAGCTTCCCCCCACGCACCCTACACTCCCTTCTTACCAGACAATAATGGGAACAGCTCAGGCCCGGGGCTCACGGCTCCTGTGCCCTACAGCCCCTTCATACCAGGCCACCCCTCCCAAGCAAGCGCTGCAAACGGGCCAAACAGTGCCCCTGCCCCTGCCCCCACCCCTGCCCCTACCCCTGTTCCTGCCCCAGCCCCTGGGACCACCCCCGCCCCTACCCCTGCTGCCACCCCCACTGCGCAGCCCACTGCCCCCGCCCCTATGGGCCAGCCTACCGTTGTTCCCACCCACCTTAACCCGCTCCCTGCACCCTCTGTCATCGCAGTCCCACTGCATCAAGCCACACTGCCCACCTCATCTGGCCTGGCGGCTGCCTCCTCCGCTGCCCTGCCGTCGGCCATAGCCCCACTGCAACCCCAGCAGCTGCCTGCCGCCTTCACAGCCGGAAACTACACGCTGAACCAGTTTGCCCCTGGCCTGCGCCAGCCAACTCAGCCAGCTGGGCAGGGCGCAGCGGGGCAGGCGGGCTTGAAACGCAGGCTGTCCAACACCCAGCAGCCTCAGTCCCAGCAGCTGAGCCAGCAGCAGCAGCAGCAGCTCACCTTGGGCCTAGAGCTATTGCACACGCTAGCAGCTATGCAGCAGCAGCAGCAGCAGCAGCAGCAACAGCAGCAGCAGCAGCAGCAACAGCAGCAGCAACAGCAGCAGCAGCAGCAACAGCAGCAGCAGCAGCAGCAAGAGCAGCTGCAGGAGCCTTTGGAGCAGCAGCAGGGGCCCCCTGCCAAGGTGCTGCGCCCAGGCCCCCTGTCGAACACCCCAGGGGCATCAGGCCCTCTGTCGCCCGCTGCCGCCGCCGCCATAGTCATGGCTGCCCAGCAGGGCCGACAGGGGCAGCATCAGGGGCAGCTGGCTTCCCAGCCTGGAACCAACGGGGCCCAGGCTGTGCTCTGCTCCCCTACCCCCTCCTCCCAGCTCACCGCAGCCATCACCGCCGCTGCTGCCACAGCAGCCAGCCAGGCCCACATGCCAGGGTCCACCAGCACTGCCCCGGGCAACGCACCCAGCACCTCCACCGCTGGACAGCTGCCCACTCACCTGCTGACCACGCCCTACAGCACAGGGTCAGGGGCAGGGGCGGGGGGCCCTGCACTCATGACCAGCCTCGCTGCAGGGGTCCCTCCTCCCTCCTCTTCATCAAAGGTGCCCCCAGCGCTGGCACTCTCTTCCTTAGCTCCGCCCCTCCCCCTCGCCCTCTGCCGCTCCCCCAGCACCCAGGCCCTGGGCGGCACCCCCCCGCCTGCTGTCAACCCCGTCCTGCCAGCACCCTTCCCCAACCCAGCCTCCACCCCAAGTGGCGCACTGGCCCCTGGCCATGCTGCCAAGCCCCTCCCCAACCTGCAGCTGATGCAGCTCCACCTCCAGTTCCTCATCGCCCATCAGCAACAGCAGCAGCAGCAGCAGGCGGCAGCAGCAGCAACGGCGGCAGCGGCGGCTGCAGGCAAGTTGGCTGCACCTGCCTTGCAGCTACAGCTGCCTGGCATGCCAAACAGCAGTGGTGCTGGGACTGGCACCGCCCCAGGCAGTGTTGCAAGCAGCAGCAGCGCCCTGCTGAGTCCCAGCCAGGCAGCCAACCTGCAAGCCCTTACTCAGGTGCTGCTGGCTGCCTCTCAGGCCCCTAGACATATCCCTCAGCAGCAGCAGCAGCAGCAGCAGCAGCAGTGGCAGCCAGCAGCCGGAGGGGCCCAGACCCAACCAAGTACCTCCCAGGGGCGAGCAGACAGCAGCAGCAGCCCCTCGGGCAGTCAGGCGCACACCATGCCTGCACCGGGCTTGACCCCTAAGCCTCCCACCTCCCACCCCTCCCTGCAGCTGCTGGCTACTAAGGCTCTGCCAGCATGTCCAGTGCCAGCAGCAGGGAGAGGCGACGAGGAAGGTGCAGGAGGGGGGCCAGCAGCTGGAGCTTGTGACGGGCAACCCGTCAGGCAAGGCGAGCAGGGCTGGGCCCAAGCTCCTGGCAGCAGCAGCTCAGGCCTGCAGGCAGGGGCGGCTGCGCACCCCTCCTCCCTGGCAGCCACGGCTGCTGCCGCCACTGTAAGCGCTGACGTGCAGCTGGCACTGGCGCACATAGCACGGCTGGCAGCCAATGGTGAGGCAGGGGCAGAGGCGGGAGCGGGGGTGGCAACATGCTTATGAACAGAAGCAATGGGTTAGGCGGGGTTGAGTGTTGTATACTGGAGCGACGCCCAGGATAGGTGAAGCATGCTTGTCTGATGAGTATCATCATCCGTGTTGTTTAAGTATTCCATTGCTGTCGATTTAAAGGTCATTGTCGTCATTTCAACTATGAATGCGACGAGACAATGCAGTAGTGCATAGCTAGCTATTGTGCCAAACAAACTCACAACAAAAGATACGCTCATACCAATGACGACGCTGCGTCACAACCGCGGATTCAACTGATATGGAGGCAAAAATCAAGTTGTTTGAAAGCAATCAATCAAGTCGCAAAAACGGGGTAGCCCACCCGAACCAAGCAATCCTCAAGGGGTAGAGGGACCAGTGTGCACATGTTGCGTCCTCGACTCGCCGACGCCTGCTCCTTCGGCGTCGATGCGTAGCTGCACCACCGCATTTTTGGTCCCGTTCGTGGCTGCGACCTGGTGCGGATCTTTCGCAGGTGCAGCGGGCCGTTCGGGCGTCGCGCCGACTCGACCGGCAGCGGCTTGCGCCGCAGCAAGCCGTGCAACCGGGACACGTAGGGGAGAGCAACTCACGTAGTCCAGGCCCACCTGCACGCTTGCGAGCACCCTTTGGATTGCCCATGATGGCCTTGATCTCAAAGAATTAAACTGTGAATATCCTTCCCCTCCTAGACGGACCCTGCTTGCATAGCCGTGCCATGGACGGAACTATCGCACTACTCACAAAACTAGCTTTAATTCACCATCACAAAGAACGCTACCTAGCATGCCACTTGCCTGGTCGAAGAAGGCGATAGAAGCTGGGTCGCCGGCATGCTCCCCACACACCCCAAGGCCCAGGTCAGGGCGGGCGGCTCGGCCGCGTTTCACGGCAATGCGGATCATCTCTCCGACGCCCTCCTGCGAGCAAATGGCGGGCGGCAAAGTGGTGGGGCAAGGGACGAGAGGGCTAAGAGAAGACACAGCCAGTGGTCATGGTGGTTGGCCACCCTCACGATCGCGTGCAAGAACATAAAGCTAGCGATATCAAGGAGACATGCACACGATGACCACTGCCAGCTGCCAGCTGGCACCTACTCAGTACATGCTCCCCGCGACACTTGACATGGCCCCATCTCCTTCGTCCTATTGGGGTCGGGTGGGAGATGTACAGACAGCGGTAGAAGTCACGTCATGTGTGCCGGATAAGTGCGAGTCTTGCATCTCGTGATATCCCGCCCAACCCCGCCCAACCCCGCCCAACCCCGCCCAACCTTGCGGCTGAGTATCACATTGTTAATGAACGTCGGAGTAGGCGGAGCCCGCCCGTGCAACGGGCCCGCACCTGGTCCAACGTTTCAAAAGGGTCGGCCGGCAGAATCCCGTTCGTGATGTAGAACGAGAGGAACTTGGCCTGCGCGTCGTCACGGCTGATCCCGAACGTCATCTGCGAGCAACAAATTAATACACAGCAGACCTTTCACGGAAGAAAGGGAGCGAGATGGCATGGCATGGCATGGCATGGCATGGCACCTCACAGCCATGCCGTACAGAGCCACACGAGGCAGCTTGCCTGGGTGAGGTCGTTGCTGCCAAAGGAGAAGAATTCAGCCGAGGCCGCCAGCTTGCCAGCCAGTAGGGCAGCGCGTGGCACCTCAATCATGGTGCCCACACGAAAGGGAATGGTCACTCCTGTGCTCACACTCACGACAGTGTGACCAGCGTGGTGAGTGTTTGAAAATGCAATGGTGGACATGCAATGGTGGAAACGAGGGTACTACAGAGCACCAAGGGGGTAATGTGGCAGGAGGAAGGGCTAGAGTGCTAGTTTATGTCACACCTTGTACTACAATCACACCGGGACATGCTCTATGGCAGCATGCATCATGGCAGCATGCATAGAAGGTTAGGTGGGGCATCTGGCCACTGGCTACCCAGTTGGCAATCACCAACACCCCACTCCACACTCCGCCCCTATGGCTCCCTCAACATCAGCATTATTGCCTGCAACATGTCAATGTTGCATGTGTGAAGAGCATCTGTGCAACCGCACTCGCCTGTTTCAGCCTGCACCTGCGCCGCTGCCTGCTTGATGAGGGCGACCTGGCAGTTGAGCTCGTCCACACTGCCCACCAGGGGCACCATGATGTGGGGGAACACGCGGCCGCGGGCCATCACCACATGGCTGGCTGCCTGGAACACAGCCCGTGCCTGCACACACACACACAGCCAGCAGCCGTCAATTCATATGTATCACATCTCACATCTGGTCACACCTGGTCACACCCAGGCATGTCTTGCCATTGCTGGTCCCTCTGGGCTACACTCCCTCGTACCTGGTCACACCCAGTCAACCCCAGATACCAGGCTGTTTGATGCCAGCCAGCATGCATGCAGAGTGCATGCTTGCCAAGGTTAGATATGGACCATGTCCACACCATGTGCATGTGACATGCATGCGTGCACATGCACACCTGCATGGAGGATATCTCAGGGTGGATGATGCCTAGCCGGCAGCCGCGCAAGCCCATCATGGGGTTGGCCTCCCGTAGAGCCTCCAGACGCCCCTTCACAATGGCCTGGCTGCTGTTAAGCTCCTGCAACAGGCGCCACAGAAAGCAAGGCAGGCCAGGCAGCAGGTCAGGCGGCAGGCAGCAGCAGCTTACGACATGTGCGGGCCAAAGAAAGATATGGCGGGCAGGCTGGCCGGCCGGCATCTCAGCAAGCCGAGCACTGCCACGAGCTTTGTGCCTTGCACCTGGAATGGGCAGCTGCCTGGGGGCTACTGGCTGAGGGCGCCAGCGGCCGCGTGCCAGTGCTTGTGGTGGTGTGATGAATGCATACTGAGTGACCTCAGCCTGTGGTCTGGGTGCTGAGGCCATGGCCTTGCTTTGCAGTTGCACAGCCTCCTGCCTGATGTCGCCCTCTGGCCTTGGCGCCCTGTGGCTCCCTGTGTCGAGACAGGGAGCTGCTACAAGCCACTAAGCTGCAGTGGCACCGGCTGCAGCAATGCCCTGCAACTAGTGCCCTGCATGGGGGGCTTCTTTTGTCATTCTCTCATGGCGGCAGCACCTTTGCCAGCTGCTTGCACAGTGCCTGCAGCGCTGGCCCGGCATGCGGCAGGAACTCGTGCAGGGGCGGGTCCAGCAGCCGGATGGTGACAGGCAGGCCGTCCATGGCCCTGCACCCCGCCAGGTGAAGGCACACAGGGCACTAGTTGCAGGGTGAGTGGCAGGCATTGCCGCCCTGAGCACCCACTCTGTTCCATGGGCCTGCACCCCCGCCAGGTGAAGGCACGCAGGGCAGGCCAGCTTGCGTACCTCAGCCAGGGTCTAGGCCCTTGCCAGGAGGGGAAAAGGGGGCTGCTGCCGGGAGGGGGGCAGCTGCCTGGGAATAGGGGCAGGGGCTGCTGCCTGGGTAGAGAGAAGGGGGCTGCTGCGGGGAGGGAGGCGGGAGGGAGGGAGGCGGATTGAGTGCAGGGGGAGGTGGGAGGGGTGCCGCTGCCTGAAGGAAGGGGTGCAGGGGCTGCTGCCTGGAGGGGGAGGGGGAGGGGGAGGGGTGTGTGGGCCTGCTGCCTGGTGCCGGCGTGTCACCTGAAGATGCCCTCAAAGTCAGCTGTCTGGTATGCCGCCAGCTCCTCCAGTGCCGCCGCCTTCTCAGGAGAAGCCAGTTGCTCGGCAGCAATCATGCGCCGCACCGCGGCAATGCGTGCGGGCCTGCGGCACACGGTGGGGACTGGGCAGCCACGTGGGGTGGGGTGGGGCGGGGCGGAACAGGGCCCAGGTGTCAGTGCATGCGGTGAGGCAAAGCGCAGAGGGCAGGTGGCAGGCAAGTTGGCAGGCAGGTCGGCAGTGGTTGTAAGCAGGGGGCAGGGGGCAGGTACCCGCTGGGCAAGTAGCATCAAGGGCCGCGTCCCACCTCGCCACCCACACCACATAGTGGGGTCGGGGCGCATGGCATGGGGGGGCAGTGGTAAGGTGGCAGGGGTGGAGTGGGGTGGGAAGGGTGGGGTGGGGTGGCAGGGGTGGAAAAGGTGGGGCGGGGTGGGGTGGCAGGGGTGGGGTGGGGTGGGGTGGCAGGGGTGGGGCAGGGGTGGGGGTGGGGTGGGGTTGCTCACGTGGAGAAGAACATGTGTTCCGTACGACACAGCCCCACCCCCTGGGCGCCGTTCTCCCTGGCCTTCTGCGCATCCGCCGGCGTGTCGGCATTGGCAAACACCTGCAGGCGGCGCGTACTGTCCACCCACCTGCACAGCAGCCGCCAGCAGCAAGGGGCACAAGCTCTGGGGCGCCAGGCAAGCTGACGCAGGGGGCAAGGAGAGGAGAGGTGGAGAGGGGCAAGGAGAGGGGAGGTGGAGAGGGGCGGTGCTTCACAGCCCTCCCCACTGCCACCCAGCAGCAGCCATGCCCCACGCCGTCCTATTCCTCCCCAGCCCCCCCAGCGCCCTCAGCCTCGCACTGACTCACCCCATGAACTGAGCCAACGCCCCGACCATCTCCGGCGCCTGCACCGGCTGCATCCAGCGGATCACCTCCCCGGTGGTGCCGTTGAGGCTGACCCAGTCGCCTTCACGCAGCGTCACCGCCTTGGCACCAGCGGGCCGCACCACCACAGTCTGCAGCCAAGGGGGACAACCTTGATGGCCCTGGCACCGAGGCCACAGGCCACAGCGCTCTATTAGAGGCTAGTGCCAGGAGGATCGAGACCAAGGGCCCCGCCCCGCCCCGCCCCGCCCCGCCCCGCCCCGCCCCGCCCCGCCCCGCCCCGCCCCGCCCCCGCCCCGCCCCGCCCCGCCCCGCCCCGCCCCGCCCCGCCCCGCCCCGCCCCGCCCCGCCCCGCCCCGCCCCGCCCCGCCCCGCCCCGCCCCGCCCCGCCCCGCCCCGCCCCGCCCCGCCCCGCCCCGCCCCGCCCCGCCCCGCCCCGCCCCGCCCCGCCCCGCCCCGCCCCGCCCCGCCCCGCCCCGCCCCGCCCCGCCCCGCCCCGCCCCGCCCCGCCCCGCCCCGCCCCGCCCCGCCCCGCCCCGCCCCGCCCCGCCCCGCCCCGCCCCGCCCCGCCCCGCCCCGCCCACCTTCTTGCTCTCATCCACCTCCAGAGCCTCCACCCCGCACACACAAGGCTTGCCCCAGCCCCGGGCAACCACGGCAGCGTGCGAGGTCATCCCACCCCGCGCCGTCACAATTCCCTGGGCCGCGTGCATGCCACCCACATCCTCTGGCGAGGTCTCCTCCCGACACAGGACCACCGCCTCGCCCTGGAGCAGCCAGGCAGCAGCTGGAGGGGGTGAGAGTGGAGCAGGCAAGCATGCAGCAGCTGGAGTGGCACAGGACTGATGTGAAGCCTTGGCCGTGTCAGGGAGGGCATGACGAGGGTAGGCCAGGAGGTAGGAGGTAGGAGGTAGGGGGGAGGCTGAGGGGGTAAGGGAGGGGTCCTGAGGGGCCTTGTGGGCAGCCTTATGGGCAGGCGGGGGGGGGCAGGCGGGGCTCACCTTGGCATGCCAGGCCTCAGCGTCAGCAGCGGTGAACACCAGGCGGCCCACTGCGGCTCCGGGGGAGGCAGCCAGGCCCTTGGCCAACACATTGCCGGCATCCCTGGGGGCAGGCAGGGCAAGGGGGCTTCAGGAGGGGGGCCAGGGCCAGGGGCTGTGCTGCCGACAGCCTGCCTAGGTCCTCTGCCCGCCCATCCCCCCTCTTGCCTGCCGGCTGGCCCCGTCCCCTCCCCACCACTCAAAAGATGTCCGCAGACCCACGCTTCGCCCCCCACCCCCCACCCCTTCCAACCCTTCTCGCCTGTACGCCTTTTCGTCACAAAACCTTGGGTGCAGCAGCTGCTCCAGGTGAGTGGGTTGCACCTGCACCCCCAGCCAGGCAGCAGGCAGCAGCCAGGCGGTCAGCACCACAGCTTATGCCTGTGCCACCGCAGCAGTTGCCAGAAACGAGGCGGCAGGAAGGCCACTGGCCAACACGGCACTATACCCCCCCGGCCCCCAACATAGTCAGTGGTGAGGAGCTGTGAGGCTTGGCATGGTGACAGGTTGCGAGGAGTTAAGCAGGAAGGGGGGTCCACATGGCACCGCCTACCTTCACACCACTCCAACCCCCCCACCCCCCCAACACACAGTGAGTGGCAACCTGGCGTGGCGAGGTGAAGCGTGGAGTCAAGGCGTGGTGAGTGGTTGTGAGGAGTGGTGTGTTACGTTAGCAGTCCACCCTCCCCCTCCCCCTCCCCCTCCCCCTCCCCCTCCCCCTCCCCCTCCCCCTCCCCCTCCCCCTCCCCCTCCCCCTCCCCCTCCCCCTCCCCCTCCCCCTCCCCCTCCCCCTCCCCCTCCCCCTCCCCCTCCCCCTCCCCCTCCCCCTCCCCCTCCCCCTCCCCCTCCCCCTCCCCCTCCCCCTCCCCCTCCCCCTCCCCCTCCCCCTCCCCCCTCCCCCTCCCCCTCCCCCTCCCCCTCCCCCTCCCCCTCCCCCTCCCCCTGCTGCCACCCTCACCATGGACAGGGCCTGCTGACGGCTGATCAGGCCCTCCTGCACCATGTCAGTCGCGATCTGCAGCGCAGCGGCGCCTGTCCGCTTGCCATTGCGGCACTGCAGCATGAACAACCGCCCGTCCTGCAAAGGGCAGCCAGGTGGGGCAGTGGGGGAGTGAGCGGGCAGCCCTAGCGCTGTGTCTGCCGCAGGAGAGCAGCAGTGAGTCGCAGGCGGGCAGAGGGCCAGGGCCAGGGCCAGGGCCAGGGCCAGGGCCAGGGCCAGGGCCAGGGCCAGGGCCAGGGCCAGGGCCAGGGCCAGGCAGAAGTGTGCAACCCACATGCACCACCCATGCAGTGCTGTTGGCAAGACCAAGCAGGCCAGCAGGCCACCCAGGGCTGGGCTGAGCTGGGCTGGGCGTAGCTAGTCAGGGGTGTCGAGTCAGGCAGGGGCGCTGATTTACCTGCACGGTGAACTCCACGTCCTGCATGTCTTGCAGGTGCGCCTCCAGCCTGCAGTCACCAGGCACCACCAGGTTCATGCTGGCCGTATCCCTCACTGGCTCTGGCACCAGCCTGCTTCCAGTCCGCTCATAACCCTCACTGGCTAAGGTGCAGTTGGCTCAGGTGGCTCAGGTGCAGTACACTGGCTCAGGGCAGGTGGCTCAGGTGCAGTCCCTGCTGCTCCAGACGCATGGCAAGGTGCTGGGTGCAGTGCAACAGGTGGGCTGGCCTAGGCTGGGGCCATGCATCATAGGGGCCAGGGGCCAGGGGCCAGGCCAGGGTAGATGAATGGAATGGATAGTGTCCAGGAGGTTACGGGGGCAGCGGGGCCAGTGGGGCAGTGGGGGCAGCGGGGCAGCGGGGCAGCGGGGCAGTGGGGCACCTCACTTGCGGGTGGTGTCATCCAGCTCAGCGAAGATGTCGGGGAAAGTGTCGGCCAGCGTGTGGATGGGCAGCGGGGTGCGTACCCCCGCCACAACGTCCTCACCCTGCACCAGGACCAGGTGAGGTGGATGGGCCAGGGCGGGGCGTGCCGACACGGCAGGCCAACTAGACATCACAAGTCTGTACGGTTCACTCCCCATGGGGGTGGGATTGGCTCGGGAGGGGTACTGTGATGTACTTCACGGGTGTGTTGACTTGTGTTGACTTGTGTGGCCAACAAGGAAGTCTGAACAGCTCACTCGCCATGGGAGTGCAAATGGCTTGGGGGGGTCAGCGTGATGGTGTTCACGGTCAGGCGAGGGCGGCCAGCTTCTCCCTGAGAGGGCGGACTTGCTTGCCTGAACAAGCCCGTGTGGGCCGCGGGACTTGCTTGCCTAAACAAGCCTGTGCAAGCATACACAATACCTGCACCTACAAGCTGGCAGGGTGGCCGGACTTGCCTGGGCGTTGATCAGGAACTCGCCGAACAGTTTGCGTTCGCCTGTGGCCGGGTTGCGCGTGAAGGCGACGCCAGTGCCGCTGTGCTCGTTGATGTTGCCAAACACTGCACAGGGGGAGGGGTGGGCAGGCGGGCGGCAGCCAGCAGGGAAGGGGTTGGCAGGCTAGACCTAGACAGGCAGGGAGGGTGACTGGTGTCAGGCCTCAATCAAGGGGAGTGGGACGAGGCTCGACAGGGGAGGCAGGGAGAGAGGGTGGGAGGGAGATGCGGGCATGGTGAACGCGACCCCTACCACGGATGTAAGGCAGTATTGTCAGGGGGTCAGGAGGAGGAGCAGGAGGAGCAGGAGGAGGAGGGGGCATGAAGGGGGTAGGAGGGGGAGGAAGAGGGGTGGGGGGCAAGGAGGGAGGTGTAAGGGGTGAACGGGGGGGAGGGTCAAGGGGGAAGGATGGGGCAAACGAGTCTCGGGTATTAGTAGTGGGCAGAGGCTGCAGCCAAGGGCCCCTGCCGTGTCCCCCTCCCCCTCCTGAGGGGCTGGCGAGGTAGTGGGCAGCACAGGGTAGGCAGTGAGGACTTAGCAGTAGGTAGGTGAGGTGGGTGGGCAGGCAGTGGGTAGGTGGGTGGGTAGGTGAGGTGGGTGGGTGGGTGGGCAGCCCCCGCGCCACCTCACCCATGGTCTGGATGTTGACCGCGGTGCCGCGCATGCCGGTGATGCGACTGACCTCCCGGTACTTGACAGCGCGAGGCGTGTTCCAGGACCTGCACCCAGCACCCACACACGGGCTGGGCGCACCCTGGGCTGCACCCAACCTCCCTTAGGCCTGGGCTCCAACTGGCTCTCATATGACCCCCCCCACACAGCCCCCCCCTAGGGTGCACCCGACCCGAGCTGCACCCTGCACCAGCACCCTGGATGGGCGCACCCTGGGCTGCACTCGACCTCCCTTGGGCCTGGGCTCAAACTATTACAACCCCCCTACCCCCTGTGGGCCCCACTCCCCTACAGCCCCACCCCCTGGCCCAACCCCCCTACAGCCCCACCCCCTGTGGGCCCCACCCCCCTACAGCCCCACCCCCTGTTCCCGAGCTCTTGAGGTGCTTTGCTGCCCTCACGGCAACCAGCTCTGCCAGCTTGGAGGCACCCCTAGCCTGGACTGGCCTGGCCTGGGCTGGGCTAGGTGGCCCGGCACGCCCCTGCCCCACCTCTGCCCTCACGCTGCCGGGGAGGATGATACTGTGTACGTGACCCCATCACCCAGCACCCAACAAGCATTGGCAGGTGACCTTTCCCTTTGCCATGTGTATGCCATGTGCATGGGAACTCCACACAGACAAAAACACCGCTTTGTAGAGGTCCACACTTAGTGTTCCACTGCAATGAAGGCTCTAGGTTGAGAGCCAAGGTGCTGTGTACGTGACAAGGTTAGGCAGGGGTGGTTGCAAGGCGTAGATCTCTCTAGCCTAGATTGCGCCTCGTGTCACTAGTCCGGGGATTGAGTCATGACCCTGGTAGCAGCACCTGAACACCGCCTCGATGCTGCAGCTCAGCTGCTCCCACGGGTCATCCGGCAGCCGTTGCTGGGCCGAGCTGTACACCGCCTGCAGGCAGCAGGCAGGCCAGGCAGCAGCAGCAGCAGGCTGGAGCAGCAGCAGGCTGGAGCAGCACCAGGCAGCAGGCTAGCTGTGTGTTCCTCGCTCATCCAGTGCTAGCGCTATTAATCAGGTTCGACAGCCATCAGTTCAGCAGCCCCCTGACCTGACCAAAAGCCAGCGCCCTGTGGCCTGATCCTGCCTTGGGTCACACTATGTGCGCCTTGCATGGTCACACCACACCCCTCGCTGGTTACTAGGCAGGGGACGGCGCCAAAGCTCCCCCCTCCCCTCTCCCCCCTCCCCCCTAACCTTTACCTGCCTTCCCCCAGCCCGCCTTCGCCCCCGGCCCCCCCCCTCCCCCCTCCTACCACCCGCCCCTTCGCTGCACCTTGTACCGCTGCACCAGCTCCTTCAGGTCGCTTGCGTCCAGCTCCACGTCGTGCTTCACACCCCGCGCCCGCTTGATGTCGGTGATGCAGGCCTCGAAGCTGGCACGGGGCATGCCCAGCACCACATCGCCATACATCTGCAGCAGCCGCCTGTCACACAGCAGCAGGCCACACAAGGTGAAGGGAACAGGGCTAGGGCTAGGGGCAGTCAGTGGTGAGAGCACAAGGACCACAGCAAGGAGGCCAAGGAGGCGGCAGGGGCTACAGGGGCTACAGGGGTCGCCGGGGCCGGGGCCGGGGCCGGCGCAAGGACCAGCGCAAGGACCAGCGCAAGGACCAGCGCAAGGACCAGCGCAAGGACCAGCGCAAGGACCAGCGCAAGGACCAGCGCAAGGACCAGCGCAAGGACCAGCGCAAGGACCAGCGCAAGGACCAGCGCAAGGACCAGCGCAAGGACCAGCGCAAGGACCAGCGCAAGGACCAGCGCAAGGACCAGCGCAAGGACCAGCGCAAGGACCAGCGCAAGGACCAGCGCAAGGACCAGCGCAAGGACCAGCGCAAGGACCAGCGCAAGGACCAGCGCAAGGACCAGCGCAAGGACCAGCGCAAGGACCAGCGCAAGGACCAGCGCAAGGACCAGCGCAAGGACCAGCGCAAGGACCAGCGCAAGGACCAGCGCAAGGACCAGCGCAAGGACCAGCGCAAGGACCAGCGCAAGGACCAGCGCAAGGACCAGCGCAAGGACCAGCGCAAGGACCAGCGCAAGGACCAGCGCAAGGACCAGCGCAAGGACCAGCGCAAGGACCAGCGCAAGGACCAGCGCAAGGACCAGCGCAAGGACCAGCGCAAGGACCAGCGCAAGGACCAGCGCAAGGACCAGCGCAAGGACCAGCGCAAGGACCAGCGCAAGGACCAGCGCAAGGACCAGCGCAAGGACCAGCGCAAGGACCAGCGCAAGGACCAGCGCAAGGACCAGCGCAAGGACCAGCGCAAGGACCAGCGCAAGGACCAGCGCAAGGACCAGCGCAAGGACCAGCGCAAGGACCAGCGCAAGGACCAGCGCAAGGACCAGCGCAAGGACCAGCGCAAGGACCAGCGCAAGGACCAGCGCAAGGACCAGCGCAAGGACCAGCGCAAGGACCAGCGCAAGGACCAGCGCAAGGACCAGCGCAAGGACCAGCGCAAGGACCAGCGCAAGGACCAGCGCAAGGACCAGCGCAAGGACCAGCGCAAGGACCAGCGCAAGGACCAGCGCAAGGACCAGCGCAAGGACCAGCGCAAGGACCAGCGCAAGGACCAGCGCAAGGACCAGCGCAAGGACCAGCGCAAGGACCAGCGCAAGGACCAGCGCAAGGACCAGCGCAAGGACCAGCGCAAGGACCAGCGCAAGGACCAGCGCAAGGACCAGCGCAAGGACCAGCGCAAGGACCAGCGCAAGGACCAGCGCAAGGACCAGCGCAAGGACCAGCGCAAGGACCAGCGCAAGGACCAGCGCAAGGACCAGCGCAAGGACCAGCGCAAGGACCAGCGCAAGGACCAGCGCAAGGACCAGCGCAAGGACCAGCGCAAGGACCAGCGCAAGGACCAGCGCAAGGACCAGCGCAAGGACCAGCGCAAGGACCAGCGCAAGGACCAGCGCAAGGACCAGCGCAAGGACCAGCGCAAGGACCAGCGCAAGGACCAGCGCAAGGACCAGCGCAAGGACCAGCGCAAGGACCAGCGCAAGGACCAGCGCAAGGACCAGCGCAAGGACCAGCGCAAGGACCAGCGCAAGGACCAGCGCAAGGACCAGCGCAAGGACCAGCGCAAGGACCAGCGCAAGGACCAGCGCAAGGACCAGCGCAAGGACCAGCGCAAGGACCAGAGCAAGGACCAGAGCAAGGACCAGAGCAAGGACCAGAGCAAGGACCAGAGCAAGGACCAGAGCAAGGAGGCTGGAGTGGGCAAAAGGGGCTGCAGGGGCTGGGCATGATGGGGGGCAGTGGGGGCCTTCCTACCTGACCTGACCGAGTGTGGCCTGTCACGTGGCTGTGGCCTCTTTACCTGACCTTACTGACCTAGGGTGGCCTGTGATGTGGCCTATCTCCCCCCCACCTCCATGGCAGCTCAGTAGTGCAGCATTTCAACAGGTCCTACCGGGAGCAGCCGGTTGGGGGGGGGGGGGGGGTGTTGGTTGGGGTGAGGAGCGTGATGGTTTAGCGGCAGTGACAGCAATCCAGTACAGGGGCAGCTGGTCGAGCTAGTTGCGGAGTGTAAGCTGCAAGGCTCACCGGAAGCAGTCGTATGCAAAGCGCTGGCCGCGGCACTGTGCCAGGCCCGGCAAGGTGGCCTCACTCAGGCCCAGGTTCAGCACCGTGTCCATCATGCCCGGCATGGACGCCTGGCAGGCAGGCAGTCAGGCAGTCGCAGCCACGCTGGCAGGCTGGGCAGGGCAGGGTGTCAGGCAGCCTGGCAGGCAGAGAGGCACTGGCAGGCGGCGGGGGGAGCAGGGTGGGCGGGGGGGGCAGGGGGGGCAGGGGGGGCAGGGGGGCCAGGGGGGGCAGGGGGGGAGGCCCAGGTCCCGCAGAGAGGCAAGGTGGAGCCACTCAGACGGATGCCTGCTGGAGCAGCACTAGGTGGCCTCAGGCAGTGCAGCCAGGCCCACTTGAAATGCCATAGTGGCAGGGCTATGGAGGGGTGAGGGTGTCGTGGCAGTAGGGGTGAGGAGTGCACGTGGGGCGTGCGTGGAGGGAAGGGTGTGTGGTGTGGGGCAGCCACTCACCGCTGCGCCGCTGCGAACGCTGAGCAGCAGGGGCTGCGCGGGGTCCCCAAACCGTGTGTCCACGTGTTTCTCCACCTCCTGCACCGCCTGCCGCACCTCCTCCATGAGCCCAGGGGGCAGGCAGCCTGCACCAGGACAAGCCGGCACCCCTCATGCCAGACTGCCAGCGCAGGGTGGGCCAGGCAGGCGTTGTGTGTGCATGTGCAGCTCGCCCAACAGGGTGCTGCATGCCTTGACCCCATGTGCACATCAGGTCACACCTCACGTTACCGAGCAGCAGCGCAGTGGGGCAGTGCGCAGTGGGGCAGGCAGCCACCGCAACAGCAAGAACAGCAAGAACGGCAAGAACAACAAGGAGAACAGCAGGGAGTGCAGGCAAGAGCACCCGGAACAGCCATAGTGGGCCAGGGGCATACAGCCCAAAGCATGTGTGCAAGCCTCCCAATCCTAAGGATGGAGTTATGTTCAAGGGCAGGTGCAGTGCATCCACAGCAGGCCAGGCACCCATCACCCTGACCAAGAGCCAGGCAGCGACCTGGTGTGAGGCCTGGATGCTTGGTGATGATGAGTGGCCCTACCCTACTTCTCCCCTCTCTTCTCCGGGACATATGTTCAAGGGCAGGGGTGCAGTGCATCCAACTCCTTCATCGCTTGGCATCAGCAAGCCTGGCTGACTCGCAACCAGATCAGCGACCTGTGTGTTGCTGAGCGCTGACCACGACGCATGATGCCCCCCCCGCACCTCCAGCACCTCACTCTGTCACTCGTGTTTGCAATAATGTTTTTGCAGATCCTGTACCTGTAGCACGGTGGCTGCTTGCACTTACTCACCCTGCTCCTGGAACTGAGCACAGGTGTCAGTGGTGATGGTGAATCCGGGCGGCACGTTCAGCCCAATGCGGGCCATCTCACACAGGTTGGCGCCCTTGTTGCCAAGCTGCGCAGGCAGGACAGGGCAGGGGTGGGTGAAGCTGGGGCGGATATGAGGCAGGTGCGGGGCAGCACAGCTGTCAAGAGAGCGAGGGAGGGCGGGGAGGGGGCGAGAGGGGGCGGCCATGTGGGGCGGGGCCCAAAGTCCGGATACGTGTCGGAGATTCACTCACCTCGTCCTTCATCGCGCGCTTGCCATCCGACTGCGCGTCGATAGCAGAGTGCACACCGACAGGTTACAACGGGCGGCATATCACAACAGCTCCGCAGCGGCCGCGGGCCAGTTGCTGACTCGGAACGTAGTGTTCCGCAAACTGATTTCGCCTACCTGGCCGGCTGCAAACATGTAGATCCTTCGCTGTGCTCTCATGGTAGCACCGCGCGCAGACATCACGGAAGGGTCGTACACGAGTTTGGAGCTAGGGTTTGTTTGGGAGTTCGAGAATACGTATAGCGATGAAATGCTGGAAGTCAGCTGCAAAAGTCCGATGGTAGCTGGTAGTGCGTTCCCGCGCTGTTTGGACATGCTTCCGGAATTCGAAGAGTGACCGACAGTGAGATGTTTCCAATCACCCAGATCCTACGGCAAGAGTGGGTGGAAGAGTTGCGAGTAGGGTACGCCCATAGAATTCTAGGTGGCTCGGATTCCAAGAAAAGCCTAGAATTCTAGGCAAGAGGGACCTAGAAAAAAACTAGAAAAAAAGGCTCGGAAACCTAGAATTCTAGGCTAGAAAAATTTAGACTTCTAGGCTGGTGGTCGCTCCCTAGTTGTGAGTCGACACCCAAACTATAGATGCCATTTCTAAATCCAGCCATGCTGGCCCTCTCAGGCGCTCCCAACCTGGGGTTGGTAAAATGCATGCAAGTACTCTCTCAATTAGGGTCAGCTGTGACTTCAAATTTTTCTGCGTATCACGTACAGGCCATCCCAGCATGTAAGACTTGCACCGCTGGGCTCAGCGCATCGCCGTAAGCTCCCTGTCGCATGTTAACCCCCGTAGCCCGCCAAGCATCTGCACCAAGTATAGCATTGAGAAGTGTCCAGTCGACGTAGTGCGGTACAGTATACCCCGTGCACATCGCCAAGCTCGTAACCGCTGAAGTGCTGACTTTTCTGACCCTTGCAAGTGAAGCGGCCGACGATGCAGGTCTAAGCATTGACGTTTGTTCCATTGCGTAGCTGCTAAAATGAACGCGTGTAGCTTACTAACCGTGGACCCGCCTGCGACCATGCAGGATTGCTGCAAACCCGGCCCCCGGTCCAGCCAGGGCGACATCTGGGCTGAAACCACACGTTCAAGCTCGTAATGGCATAAGGTACGCAATAGAATTGGCTGGACCACCATGCTTGCAGCGAGTGCACACTGGCAGGGAATCACATCACATCACACACTATGTGGTGCCAATGGGCACGGACGTGATATTCAGCTACGAAACTAGTAGGACATGTTGAAGGTGGTCACAGTAGTGCATCGCCTTGATTTCAGCTAATTGTAAAAATGCAGGCAATTACAGCATAGTTTCAAGCCGCAGCCGCAGTGTCACAGCCCAACAAGTCACCACATGCAACCCTTCCTATGTACACTTTGCAGGTGCATGCCAACGTCCCCACATCCCTACAAAGGACAAGATGTGCAGGTGTGGGGCGCGCATGTGCTACAGGTCTGAGCATCATTCATCCTTGTTCTTAGTGTCGAGTAAGTCAAGTGCATCAAGCAACCCACCTACTGTCCTCGCCGGCGGACCCCTGCCTACCACGCCCCACAATTGCCTCAGTTGTTGTAGGCTGAGCTTAAGCGTGTTCTGAGGCAATGGTTGTATCATGGAGCGGTACATGGCTACAACATGGAGTTGTTGTGTTGCCATCCTTGCCCGAGTGTCTGCTTGCTCCTTCGCAGCCAACTGTTGCTCCACAGCCATGGCCCTGCATTGCTTACGTGTCTCAGCTGACGCCAGCTTCATGGTTATGGACAGCTCCGCTGCAGCACGCTTCTCTCTTCTTTGTTGCTCTTGTAGCTTGCGCCTTGTCACCGCTGCCACCCCAGCCCTGATTGCATAAGAGGGGGTGGCAGTGGGAATGGGGACGAGGGTGGGGGCGGGGTTGGGGGATGGGTTGAGGGTTGCATGTCCTAGTATGTGTTGCTCTCACCAGCAGTTGAAGACGGGATGTTATAGCGTCCTGGGGGAGTTGGTCAAAAACCAGCTTGGCTGCGTGCCGACGTGCCAACACATCAGTATCGCCCAATTGGGCAAAGCTATAAGGCATGTTTGCCATGAAGCTCATGCGCTCAGTATAGTAACGGCGGGTCTCAAGAATGATAGGATGCACCATGGTCCAAACTTGCTCGGCAGTCAACTGAAAGTCATGGCCAACCTGAAACACCTCATGGATTGGATGATGTTGCTCCTGCCCTGCCTCAGGCTGTGTACATACACAATCAAGGAGATGCACCTCCCGCTGATGCCGGGAATGCCACTGACAAAAGTGCCTGCTCTTGCCTGCTTGCGCCCATGACATGTAGGGCTGGAAGAAGCAACGATTCATGGATTCACAACTCAGCGGAACCTGTCAACATTACTTGTAATGCCATCAGGTTGGTATGGGAGGGTGTATTCCATGTGCTGGGTGGGGAGGTAGATATCCGCTTGTGGAGGGCAGCGACAAGGCTACTGTGATGCTCACAACAGTAGAGAGCAATTCTGCCATATGTGAGCCACCGTGTCATGCACGCCTCCTCTACCAAAGGGGTGCCAGGCAAGGGGTCCTTGCGGAACTGCTACTTCAAAACCATGCTTTGCTGTGTTGTGAAGGATGTGGCAGCAACAATGGACCGGATACACAGGGTGTTGCTGAATTCCATCAACTTGCAACATGTGAGATAAGTGGGTCACTACACTGTTGTTGGTGCCCACGTTGGTGCTGCAACTGTCCACCGTGACAAACTGCACCTTCACACCCCATAACCCCACTTTCTCCAAGTGTGGTTTAATGGCCATTGCTTCATGATAGGAATCCTGTGCCTGAGGGTGAAAGCATCCCACAGTGAACTCCAACGGATCAGCAGCAGCCATTGGAGCCATAAGATCAGCCGTTGGACCAGATGTGGCATCCACTGGAGCAGCAGGCATTGGAGCAGCAGGGGCAGCCATTGGAGCAGCAGGGGCAGCCATTGGAGCAGCAGGGGTGCCCACTGCCCCAGCCCCACACCTTGCCCTCCAGCCCCCCCCCCTCCGGGACCCATGCTGCTGCTACTGCTGCTGCTGCCCAACACCGGGGCAGGTGGCGGGGAGCGTGGAGAGGGTGGTCCCCACTGCCCCAGCCCCACACCCTGCCCTCCTAGCCCCCCCCCCCCCCCCATACCCCTGCTGCTCCTGCTCCTGCTGCTGCTGTTGTCGCCCGGCGCCGGGGCAAGAGGCTGAGAGCGAGGGGGGGATGGTGCCCACTGCCCCAGCCCCACACCTTGCCCTCCTGCCCCCCCACCCCCCCAGGGCCCATGCTGCTGCTGCTGCTGCTGATGCCCAACACCGGGGCAAGTGGCGGGGAGCGTGGGGATGGTGGTGGCCACTGCCCCAACCCCACACCTTGCCCTCCTGCCCCCCCCCCCATGGCCCATGCTGCTGCTGCTGTTGCTTGACACTGGGGCAGGTGGCTGAGAGCGAATGCTAGCCTCCACCTTCACCCGCTGCACACATTTGTAGTGGGCTACAATTGGGAGGTGCATTGCCTCACACCCAGCTCGGAGTGTTTTGTCAACAAGGGTGGCTGGCCCTAGAGCATCACCGCGCTCATAGCGCAGATGGGGCTGGCCGAGCATTGGAGCATCACGTAGTACCTCCCAAACAGTGTCTCTCCCATCATCATTGGGTGCCATGCACAAAGTTATCCATGCTTTCCATTTGCCAACCACGCATGGTGCAGTCGACAACTTGCACAACACGCAACGGTCCAACTTGACCAATGTGCCCTCCAGCTGCACATCTTGCCCGTTGTTGGGATGTGCGAACGATGGCATGTACCTGCACAGTGTACAAAGGAAGTTTTGCATGTGGTGACTTGTAGGGCAATGGCATAATTCACGGCATTACAGTCTTTGGTTATAACTATGCCATAATTGCCTGCATTTTTACAATTGGATGATTCCTTGGCAGGGCATTGCTGTGATCGTGATCAACACCCCCTACTAGTTTAGTATATAAATACCACGTCCGTGCCCCTTGACACCACATAGTGTGTGATGGGTGACATTCCCTGCCATTGTGCATACACTGCGTGCATTGTGTTGTGACCTGTTTCATTGCATACCTTGTGCCAAAACGAGCAGTAGGTTGGGGTTTCAGCCGAGATGTCGCCCTGGCTGGACCGGGGCTCGGGTTTGCAGCAACCCTGCATGGTCGCAGTCGGGTCCACGGTTAGTGAGCCACACGCGCTCATTGTTGCAGCTAGGCAACGGAGAAAGTGCGAAATGTTCTTACTCGCAGCTATCCCAGAAGGACGGCCGACGACATGTGTTTGGCAAAAGTTAGCGACTCGAGCAACGAGCGATACAGGGCAGTACACAGCACTTCTAGCCTTGCAGCTGTGAGTTAAACAAGCTTGGCATCGAGATGTCAACTTTGGCGGGCGCACGGAACAATCGGTGCACAGCCCTGACTAGACCTACACAGCAAGCGGGTGCAAAAATCGCGGCACGCGGTGGCCTGGGTGGTCCATGCTGGCCCATTTGTATATTTTCTCAGGTGTGTCACAGCTGAATTAGGGAGCGACCGGCCCACATGTAATTATATTTATAGTTTTATATACCTTGCGAACTTTTATATGTTTTATATGTCCTCGAACCTTGCTTCCGCTTTCGACGCCGACCAGCGCAATAGCTGCGCCTAGCCCCGATGACCCCAATGCGCTGGGGTCGGATGGTCTGCCCAAGTTTGCCCGTACCACCACGCAAACCTTTGGAGAGAAGGAAAGCACTGTCGCTCAGGTGTAGAACCAGGTCAAAGGCTTCACTACGCGCGCCAACTATCGCCAGTTATCGCCAGCTCGATAAAGAAGCTGGTCGTCATCGCAAGAGCTATAGCCAAGAGCAGCAGGTAGGAGGCGCTTGGAGCGTCAGCTCGGACTTCCGGTGAGTGCACATGCAGCTGGGGTGTTGATCTTGTTCATCTGCTTGCTAAGCCTTAGCTGACTGATGATTGCTTGCAGTTGTGGACAGCTGGAGCATGACAGGTGTAGCATGGCACGGCGTAGAGCAGCACCCAATAAGGAGGTAGCAAGGAGTCAGCAAGGCATGACATGGAGCAAAATTGTGAGTGGCCGGCCCCAGGTGGCCCCCAATGCCCAGCCTAATCACAAGGATGCCTCTTGCTGGCTGCAGGCTCCATGATCACACCCCTGGCCCTTGCCCCCTTCTGGACATGTTGTGTTGTGTGTTGTTGTGTTGTGTGTTGTTGTGTTGCTTGTGATTGCTTGCAGTTGTGGACAGCTGGAGCCTCCCACGTCCACGTCGAACGTGTGTACGAGCTTGCTATGAACATGCGGGTCGATGGACTGCTCACGGCTAGTTGGCTTAGGCTGACTTGGCGTGAAAAGTACGCTCTTGCGTGGGCTCGAACCCGCAACCTCTTGCACTAGGCAGCTAACTAGAGAGAGAGAGAGGCCTTACAGCACCAGTGGCAGGGCCACCGTCACACTGTTTGGGGCAAAAACGCTCACACCGAGCAAGCAGCCCTCATGGGCACAAAGGGAGTACAGGGGGAGGCCTAGCGATTGTCAGGCTGCCACACGCTACCCAGACTACACTAGGTGACAAACAGCAAGGACAAGGCACATGTTACGTAGCTGGTGTATGGAGGTAGTGCCAACTCAGCGGACAAGGGCGATGTCAGTGCCTTCACAAGGCTGTCCGCCTGGGAGTCGAACCCAGCATTTGACACCGGTCATTGGCATTACACTCCGACACCACTATGACGCAATCGCGTCATCTCTTTTCCGAGACGCTTCACTAGCACTTCGACCGGCGCTCGTAACATTCTCCCCCGCCTGGCCGAAGGCCCCAGCTGTCCTCAGCTGCCATCATTGACCTGCCCCGCTCGGGTACTGCATCGTACCGTCGCTAACGCCTTTACGTCGGCGCTTGGTGTCAAACGTCCACAAACACTTTTTATTGTCTTTTCACTTTGGAATGTGTAGGTTCTTGGCAGCAGCATACTCCCTCACCAGGTCCATGCTACCCTGCAGATTGACTAGGGGTTCCCATGTGTTGCTCTCAAAGGGGTATCCAACCCACTTAACCAGAAACTCCAGTTGTGGTCGATAGCCGGACGTGAGACGGTGGTCAACCAGCTTCTCCACCTCGTACACGGGCTGGCCGTCTTCCCATCGGTCAGGCGGTGGCGCTACCAGGTTTGGGACCGCATCGCCCACGTATGGCTTCACCAGGGACACATGGAACACATTGTGTACACGCCATTGATGGGGTAGCTGGATCTTGACTGCTGCATCCCCCACCATGTGGAGCACTCGAAAAGGTCCAACGTATCTAGGTTTCAACTTCCGCACTCCCACATCATCAACTTTCCTCCTCATGTTCTCAGTCGACAGCATGATAAGTTGCTCAGGGTTGTAAGTCACATGCCTTCTCCTGCCATCCTCTCGGGCCTTCATCTTCTGCTGAGCTTCAGCCCAACACTGCTTGGCCTTCTTGATTGCTTGTAAGATACCTTGCACAAAGGAATGAGCCTTGGGCGCCGATCGGGGTAGCCCCTCAGAAGCTGGCGTCAACGGGTGCTCTCCATAGTTCAAGAAGAAGGGAGTGTTCTGCACCGATTCATGCCATGAGTTGTTGATTGCAAACTCCACCATGTCCAAATGCTCAGACCAGTCAGACTGGGCAGGGCTGATGTAAGCCCTCAACATCTCTTCCACCACCCTGTTCACTCTCTCGGTTTGCCCATCGGACTCAGGGTGGTAAGCCGTACTCATGGCTATCCGCATGCCCAGCAACCGGCAGATCTCTCGCCAGTTCTCACTGTTAAAGATTGCTCCTCTGTCACTCAACACCGTTGACGGCTTCCCATGCAAACGTATGACATTTTTCTTAAACAGTCTTGCAAACTTTGCGTTGTCGATTGACTCATGTGTGGGCACTAAGTGCACCATCTTGCTTAGGCGATCTACAAACACCAGGATGGAGTCATACCTCTCTTCACCACTTGTTGGGAGCTTGACAATCATGTCCATGCTCACGTGTTCCCATCTTTTGCCAGGGATGGACAGGGGTTGCAGTTTGCCGGCTTTAAGGAGGCAGCTTGGTTTGTTCCTCTGGCAGGCATCACAATGCCGCACATAGTCCTCCACGTCTTTGTCCCAGCCCGGCCAGTAGAAGTGTCGGGATACCAGCTTCTTGGTCTTTGTGATACCCACATGGCCAGCAAAAGCATCATCATGGCACTTCTCTAGCACCGCTTGCTTAACCAGTGGACTGCGTGGCACCCACACTCTGTCCCTTAGCAACCACAGTCCTCGCTCGCTGCGGCTCAACCTCTTTTGTGCCTTTCCTGATTGAAACAAGGGGTCATGGCTGTAGCCTTCAATTATGAAATCATGCAGCGAGCCACCTGGTGCCCGTGCGAGTTCCACTTCTCTCACCCGCTCCGCATCCTCTCTTTCCGCGGGTGTCGCACATGGGCTTCGCCGAGGGAGTGGGACTTCCCCCCCACCAGGCCGCACCGCTCCTGCGGTACGCTCAACAGCCGACTGGTCCTCGGCCTGCTGGGCGGAGTCTTGCTCGCGTGTCACTGGTGGCGCATGGGCGATGGACGGCTGGGTCTGCCGGGCCTGCCTCCTTGTCATGACCAGCACTTGGCCCTCTCTGCGCAGCACCACAGCACCTACAGCTTCCTCCTCATCATCGTCCTTGTTACTTCCCTGCTGCATTTGTTGGACACTGCGGCTGATGGGGTCAGCAATGTTCACAGCCCCAGGCTTGTGTTTGATCTCATACTTGAACCGGGACATCAACTCAACCCACCGCGCCACGCGCCTGGATAGGTTAGTCTGAGATGCCAGGTACACAAGAGGGTTGTGATCCGTCACAATGGTCACTCCCACAGCCCCATCTAGGTAGCAGCGCCATTCTTGCAGGGCCCTCACAATGGCCAGGAGCTCCTGCTCGCCTGTTGTGTACCGTGTTTGAGCCGGTGTGAACTTCTTGCTCGTGTACGCCACCACACGGCCCTCTTGCATGAGCACACCACCAGTGCCTTGAAGGGAGGCGTCAGTCCACACTAAGTACGGCTTGGAGAAGTCAGGCAGAGCTAGGACAGGGGCTGAGCACAGGGCTGCTTTCAGAGCCTGGAAGGCACCCTTGACTTGAGGGTCCTTAGCAAAGGCTACCTGCACTCTTGCATCATGTTGTGCCCCCGTAGGTGCAGCTTGCTTGTCTTGCCTTGTCAGGTCGGTGAGGGGAGCAGCCACAGAGCTGTAGCCACGGATGAAGCGGCGGAAGAAGTTACACAGACCTAGGAAGGCTTGCAATTCCTTCAGCCCTCGTGGCTGAGGCCACTCAGCCACCACCTTTACTTTAGCAGGGTCCACTGCCACACCGTTCCTGCCCACTATGTGGCCCAGGAAAGCCAGCTCAGGTCTGTTGAACTCACATTTGCTCAGCTTTGCAAACAGCTTGTGGGCTCTCATCAATTCCAGAACCTGCCTCAAATGCTGCACATGCTCCTCAGGGGTATTGCTCATCACCAAAATGTCATCTAGGTAGACAAGGACGGAACCAGCCTTAATTATGGGCTCAAAGATCCTGTTCATGGTTTTCTGAAACGTTGCTGGGGCATTACACAGCCCAAAACACAGGACCTTATATTGAAACTGACCCATGGGCGTGAGGAAAGCTGTCTTTGGGACATCTTCGGGGGTGATCCTGATCTGGTGATATCCAGATTGCAGGTCAAGAGAACTGAACACCTTCTTCCCCCGGACTTGGTCAAGCAAATCATCAATACGAGGCAATGGGTATCGGTCGCGCACCGTGCGCTTGTTTAACGCCCTGTAGTCAATGCACATCCTCAGGGACCCATCCTTCTTCTGCACAAAGAGCACTGGGGCCCCCCAGGGCGAAGCGCTTGGTTCTATCCAGCCCTTCTCCAGCAGCGCCGATACCTGCTTTTTCATTTCCTCAATCTCACGTTGACTTAAACGGTACATGCGTGCCCATTGTGGCAGCGTACCCGCTTCCAGTGGAATGGTGTGCCCTACACCTCGTTCAGGCGGTAGACCAGCGGGGATATCAGCAAAGACGTCGTTGTAAGTTTTGACCATTTCTGCCACCGTGTTCTCGGGCACCAGCCCCGTTGATGCTAGGCTCAGCTTTATGTGTTGTTCACTACCGGTTACGCACGATGTATGTTGCGACACCGACCCTTCTTCTCTTTGCACCATCAGCAGCCAACTAGGGCAACCATGCCGCACAGCTCGCGCTGCCTGAGGGGCGCTCATCAGCTCCGGTGCCATGCGCAGCTCTGTTAGCTGTGCAAGCATCTTGCCATTTGCATGTCTCGGCCGCTTGGCATACAGGGTGTGTGCCTTGCCATCAGGCGTAGTAACATGGCAGCTTTGCTCCCGTACCAGCAGCTTGGCATCATACATCGTTTGCCATGGCTTGCCTAGCACGACGTCAATCTGCCCCAGCATACCAGGCACAACCTTAAGCACGGCCGTCGTCTTGACTCCTTGCATGCACAATTCTCCTCTTGCTTCTTCGGCCATGCGTATCACCTTGCCATCAATGCTCTCAGCCACTGTTGGTTGCGCCGTGGCAATGGACACCTTGATTGAACTTACGGGTTGTCCATTCCGGTTCACTTTCCTTACATTGGTTAGCCACTTCTCAGAGATTAGGTCAAAGGATGACCCCGTGTCCATCATGACTTTGCATGGCTTGCCTCCTAGGCTGGCTTCATATACAAACGAGAGATCCACACCATGGGCGCTTGCAATAGCACCGGAAGGTTGTGCACTGGACAAAGCAGGAATCTTACACATACCATGCAGTGGCCCAACAGACAACTTTGGCCTCTTCAACGCACATGGCACGTGTTCGTGCTTGTCATCACCCTGGCTAGCGTGCACAGCAGAGTCCAGGGCAACTCCCTAGGCAGCACCCTGACCACGAGGCGACGCACAGTCACGTGCCAGGTGGCCTGTGCCGCCACAGTTGTAGCATGTCAGCGGCCGCTTGCCATTCGCGTTCAACTCTGATGTGCGGCACGCTGCGCCACCACCACGCCCAGCTGTGCCGCCACGGCCAGAGCCACGGCCACCTCCGCGGCCACCACCACGGCCTCCGCCACGAGATGGGCCAGCCCCACGGCCCCCACGGTGCGCCTCGAGGAACCGGTCCAGTTCGGTCTCCTCATGTCGCCGGTGTGGAGGAAGCCACCGCTTCAGAACGGCGTTTCCCGCCTGCATCTGCACACCACGGGCACGTACACGCCCGCCACGGGGCCGGTCAGGCCTGCCACTGCTTGCACCTCTTGCCACAGCTACCATGCCTTGAGCCTTGCTCACGCCTGCCTGCATGGAGACCTGTCTGCCCAACGCATACATCATCACATCATTCAGGTTGCTCCATGGCAAGCCATTCGGCATGACTGCACACTCACGGCGTAGGTCGGCCTGTAGGCCTTGCACATACATCTCACACAGAGCACTTGCAGGGAAAGCTTGCACTTGCTGTGCTAGCAGCCTGAACGCCACGTTGTACTGGGCAACACTCTGGTCTCCCTGAACACACTCTCTATTGATCAGCCTCTTCATGGCAGTGTGTTGCACCTGGATGGTATCCGCACCCACCAGGTCTAAGAACATCCTTTCCATGTCCTCCTCTGTCATGAGCCGACGCTCAGCCTTAGCCTGCTCGGCAATGGCAAACAAAGCTTCTTTGAGAGGATCAGCCACATGTAGTTGCAACGCATCGATCATGGGCACACGTGCAACAGCTGCCCATCGTGTCACCTCACGCAGGAACATCTTCACATTTCTGCCCTTCTCTACATCATCCATACGCCACATATTAGGGTTTGGCATAACTGCTCTGAAACCACTCACTTGGTTCTCACCGGGCTGACCGGCGCTCGGCCCCGGGCCACCTGCCCCAGCTGTCGCCGCCGCTGCCTGGCCCTCACCAGCCTGGCTGCCGCCACCTGAGCTGCCAGGACCACTGCCACCCGTGGCCCCAGGCCCACCGGGTGCAGGGTGGTTCGCTGTGCCCCCTGGGCCACTACGCGCAACCTGGCCACTACCGGGGGTAAGCACCCCACCGGTGGTGCCACCTGGAGCTGTAGGCTGGCCGGCACCACCACTACCACCAGCAACACCGCCACCACCAACAGCACCGTTGCCACCAGCACTGCCATTGCCTCCGGCTGCTACCTCTGCATGCTGGCCGGGCTGCTCATGGCGAGCACGCCTCCTGCGCAACTCCTGCTCGAGTTCATCCACACTGAGCTCGCCTAAGTTGCGAGTTGGCGGACCCACAGGTTCTGGCCCTTGGCGGACGTCTGCATGACGAACACGTTCAGCATCAGCGGTCGAGTGGGTCAAAGCATGCGTGTGTTGCATTTCACGCGCTACCTCCTGGGCAGCCACCGGCTGCGAGCTCGACCCCGGCCTTCCCACCCGCTGATGCTGACCCAAAGCTTCACTGCGCTTCCTAAGACGCTTCTCCGCTGGAACTGGTAGCATCACTAAACGCGAACTTTGCAAAACGCGACAAGAGGGACTAGAGGGACCTAATGGCACATACCCTCAGTATCCATAGCGTTCAGTTCCAGATCCGCGTCGTCAAACACGTCGTAGTCCGCCATCAGATTAGGGCACGTTGTTGCTATATCGATGTCGGGCCAGAAGTCTCTCAACGTCGGTCTGGAAGCCAGATTGTTACGTAGCTGGTGTATGGAGGTAGTGCCAACTCAGCGGACAAGGGCGATGTCAGTGCCTTCACAAGGCTGTCCGCCTGGGAGTCGAACCCAGCATTTGACACCGGTCATTGGCATTACACTCCGACACCACTATGACGCAATCGCGTCATCTCTTTTCCGAGACGCTTCACTAGCACTTCGACCGGCGCTCGTAACAGCACAAAGCTCTAAATGGCGTCCTTAGCGTCCCCACCACTGCCTACTAGGAGGCCCAGCTAGACAAGGGAAGCAAGACAAGAAGACTACCCCCAAGGCTAAGTTAGGCTAGGGGAAGGTCAGTCCAAATCAGTCCAAATCAACAGGTAGCATGTCCTCTATGGCTCCAATGTCAGGCAGGTGGGTGCGTAGCTGCCTGGCTTGGCCGTCACCATGGGTGCAAATGAAAGGGTGATTGTGAGGAATGGAGTTCGCAGCAGGCCAGTTGTGGGGGATGGTGTGCAAAGCAACAAAGTCCTGCACTTGAGACCAGAAGTCGCCTACAACATAGCGGCACACTCTGTCACATATGGACAAGGCAGGGGTGGTATCAGGTAGGGCGTCAGCCAAGTGCCAAAGCTCATCCAAGGAGGTTTGACGTAGGGCATGGGCTTCATCATGATCCCTAGCAGCTAGCTGCCGGGCCCACCAGACCCGCCGACCACGCCACATGGCTCCCAAGGCAGCCAAGCAGACCACATCCCACACACCCTGGTGGACATGGGTGGTGCAAGGTGACATGGCCAGCCAGACATGCGCGGTGTGGAGGTGAACAGCAGGGGGCAGGGCCCGGCGCAGTTCGCGCACAACGGCACAAGCTAGGGGGCAGTCCCAGAAAGTGTGGCGCCTCATGGCACTGCCTTGAGCATCAGCCCTGGCCTGCCCTCGGAGTGAAGGATCCCGCACAGGAACCCAGCCGCACGGGCAGGCCATGCCGATGTTGAGACCCCCTGCACAAGGGACCCCGTTGACTACTAGGCGCCACATGACCTCCTTTGAAGAGTTGAGCCAGGGTAGCTTCCACAGGGAGGGGAGCCGTGAGGCAAGCCAAGCTTCCCCATGAGCTTGGGTGGCGGGGGGTGAGGAGGGGAGGGGTAGATGGGGGGCGGAGGTAAGTGGAGGGGGAGGGGACCACATCCCAGCCAGGGCGTCCTTGACAAAACGAGCGTTGGCTTCCGCCCGCAGCATGGTGACCGGCTCCATAAGGACCCGGGTGAGGCACTTGACCGTGGCACCCTCAAGGATGGGGATGGGGGAGGGGGCTGGCGCCCTGCCCGTGGGGGGGCCCTTAGGCAGCCAACCTAGCCGGTCCATCACCATGGCTACTGCCACCCTTTGCAGAGCTTGGGGGTCCGCCGGGGCTGGCAAGGGAGCTTGCCGTGCCACCTCTTGCTGCCAACCGGTGGGCAAGCGGGCCCACATGGCGAAGAGGCCTGTAGCGCAGCGGGCTGGATTGGCTCTAACGGCCACTGCTATGCTCCTGGCAACCTGTTCCTCCCCCCACACCGCCCGCTGCCACTCCCTGGACCCCACCCTGCCCCCCCGGCCCGCTGGCTGAGTGACCCGGCAGAGGTGGAGGAGACTGCTGAGGTTGGTGAGGGAGGGGATGGCTGCCAGCTCTTGAAAGCCTGTGGTAGCCCACTCTGCCACCCACTGCAGAGCTTGAGCCCCCGCCTGCTGTGGGAAGGGGGCAGGGGGCTGCTGAGCGTCCTCCATGGCCAGCAACGGGTTGCCCCACACTGGGATATGGCTGCATGCTGGCCCAACTGGCAGCGGCAGCTCCGGTGTGAGGTCTGTTGGGCAGCCCAACCCGCGGAGGGCTGCCACAATGCGCCGTAGGAGGCCAGGCAGGCCAGCCTCTGGGAGGTTGCCGCTCACGCCTGGCTTGGCCCGGGCTAGGGCTAGGAGGTGGAAGGCAGGGTGGAGGTGGGGGCTGGCGGTGAGGAGGATGAGGGGAGTGAGGGACATCCACGCCGCCCGATGAGGCGGGTGCTGCAAGCGTTCCAGCTGGTTGCGTAGGTGGCGTTGCCTGCTGGGAGTGGCTGCTTGCATGGCTGCATGCAACTCCCGGCGCCGGCGGACCTGCATGGGCTGCAGGGGGAGGCCATCACAGGCCAGGAACCCCAGCAGCTTGCACGCCCACACCGCATGGCGGGCCAGCATGTGTTGCTTCCATGGCAGGAGGCCAAAACCCCCTTGGCTGGGCGCCCCGGACAGGAGCAGGCCGGGGACCCCGGGCATGGGGCTGCGGGTGCTGCTATCAGGTGGGACCCCCCTATCTACCAGCTTCTGGGAGGCTGAGGTGATGCGTTGCAGCAGGGGAGGGGGGGGGAGGCCCATGAACTCCCCATGAAACAGGAAACGACTGACGGCAAACGTGGAGGCCGCTAGACCCCTTCCCATGGCTGACATGTGCTAACTAAGTGTGCGCTAAGCCAAGGACTATAATTATGTAGTAGATAGTGGAAGCGCCGGTAGTTTTAGGCGCCCTAAAAATGCGAGGCCGAGGCGCTGGAGCGTAACAGCTCGAGACCGAAGCCAGCAGCCGCGGAGCGTAGCGACGCGGCTGCTGGCTGAGGTCGAGAGCTGTTACGCTCCAGTGCCGAGGCCGAGTGTTTTTGGGGGCCTAAAACGCCCCGGGCGCTTCCACTATCTAATTTAGTTCCGTTTTAGGTGCGTTGTGGCTACATTCTGTGCGGCGAAGCCGCACTTCTGGAGCAACACTTTGTTTTGGAGCGAAGGGCGGGGCGTGGTAGCACCATACGCGACTTGCAACGGTAGCCAGTTTGAACCAGCTATGCACTTTTCTAAAATGGTCCGCGTCCCGCGTTTTTAAGAGCATAATAGGGAACTAAGTCTCTTAAAAAGCAGGCTATTAACAATTATAACGCATGAAAACGGAACTAAAGTCTTGTAGTGGCGTTTTCACGCGTTTAACAACGTTAGCAGCCCTATCTTTAAAACGTTTAGTACGCGGCCCCTCCGCTACTAACAGCCACAAACCAACACTTGTGGTTGTTAGTAGGGGAGGGGACTTGTTTGTGGATGTTAGTAGCGGAGGGGACTTGTAAACAGGGCAACCACCGTCGCGATCACAGTCTTCGTCATCGTAGTCAGATGCAGGCGAGATATGCTCGGACATCGAACAAAGACAGCAGGGAATAGATGCGCGGCGGTCAGCATTACACATGTCACACCAGATGTGAGAGACAGAGCCAGCGCGGCTCCACCGCGCTGGCTAAAGCTTGAACGCTTTGAAAACGCCACTACACTAGATAGCGACAAAACCGCTGCGTGCTAAAGGTTTAAACACGCTCGGCCTCGCACCGGCGCTAAACAGCTCTCGACCTCAGCCAGCGGCCGCGTCGCTACGCTCCGCGGCCGCTGGCTTCGGTCTCGAGCTGTTTAGCGCCGGTGCTCGGCCTCGCGTGTTTAAACCCTTTAGCACTGGCGGTTTTGTCGTTATCTACTACGTAGCAGAGCCAACTATAATTATATGGGCGTACCCTACGTATATGCTACATATATCAGCTTGTGCAGGCAGCTGGCATAGGCTGGTACCTGACTGCAAGGAGCACTCACCTGGCTGTTTTCAGGCCCCGGGTGTTGATAAAGATGTGCCGAGCCTGGCACCTGCTGGTGGCCGGTGAGGTGGGCTAACTTGCTCTTTCTGGCGTGGAACGTATTGTTCCTAACGCGGGCAGCGCTGGACTCTCCCGAAGCCTTCCTTCTGCGCTCTGCCTCGGTAAGTTCTTCGGTAAGGCTGTGCTGCCTCGTCGCGGTCAGTTATGTCGGGGTCCTCCGGCACTGCTCTAGGCCCACCCACACCGGTTCGTCTCTTCTTCCTCGCCATAAACAATAGCAACGCGAGGCAGCTCCATATACTACGGATTTTCGTGTTTGTCACACACATTTCCACAAAACCCGGTGTGCCAATCTCAGCTCTACGTGCTCGAACGTGCTCCCACGTGCTCGCGGCTCGCAACCTCCTCGCGGCCCCCCCGCGCATCAGCGCACTGAGCTTAGCAAGACAGCAATGCTCGGTCCTCAGCTGCGGATGAGACCGCTGCCATCCCTTGAGAAACCTAGCTCGCTAACGCTGACGCCCCCGCCTTTGGATTGGGAGGCAGCAGCTGGCAACTTGGAGGATTCAAAGCTGGCTGTGCAGGTCGCTGCTTGCAGCTCAGGCTCATGCCACTGTAGCCCAGGCTCAGTGTCTAGAGTTCATGTCCAAAGTTTATGGCCAAGCTTGCGCTGTTGGCCTCCTTGCTAACTCCATGCAGGCAATTAAGGACCTCGTGAGCGATGCAGTGTTCCTAGGTTGGTGTACAGCGCAGCTCTGTGCAAGCCATGGGCTAGCCGGGCTGCATCAGGGGCTATCTGTTTCAAACCATGGATAAAAAGTAACGCATAGGGATGCATATGCGGCTGAGCTAGTCGTTGTCATGGTCACCCAGGCCACCGTGATAGCCAGCCTTCCCCTGTGACGTCTCACACTAGGATGCAAGCGCATGCATGCATGCATGCATGCAGATGAAGAGGCGTTTATGGGGGCAGTCAGCTTGGCTTCGCTGTACAATAAGATCCAGGTACAGGCTGCAGCGTTCATCAACAGGGCCTGCCTCCCCCCTCATGTCAAGGGGCCTTGTGTCACCCTAATCACACATCACCATCAGCAGCTGGCTCTGAACACATGCTGTAGCTGGCTTGCCTAGGCGCTGCCTGCACTCGTGCTGATGACCTGCAGCAGCGCCATCTTTGGCAAAAGCCATGCGGCGATGGTGGTGATGGCAAGCAGCAGCATCACTGGCATCACCAGGGGCCTGGGCTCTTGTAGCAGCATGCAGCATCAGGGTGAAGCATGTCAGGCAGCACGGGCAAGGTCATTCTGCTGCAGCCATGTCATGCACCACAGGCTCAGTTCCATGTCCAGGCCATGTCAGGCAGCACAGGGGGGTCACTCTGATCCAGCCTTTCTTGGTAGGGTCGGCACTAGCACTTCCCCCTCCCTAACAACCTCCCCTAGTGAGGGAGGAGAAGGGAGGTGAGGGATGCAGCCTCGGCACATGTGGCCGGGCTGTACTGCTGGCTGGGGGGGCGGGGGGCCCAGGCAACCGAGGGGCTGGAATGCAGGGAGGCAGCAGCAAGGAGGGAGGGGAGTGGGGCAGGCCCCCTTGTGTCACAGACTGCAGCTCTGCCATCACTACTGCCAGGCGTGAGCAGCAAGGCAGCTGACACCCCGCAGTCACATTGGCAATGCCAAGGTAGGCTGTGAGGCTCTGCCATCTGACCTGAGGTCCAGGCGTGAGCAGCTGCCCCTCTGCTCTCACACTAGCGATGCGTCCTCGCCACAGCCCAGCCACACTTCCCCATGCAGGCGCAGCAACGGCGCATGCGTGACATGGAGCATGAGGCATTGGCACTGCAAGCTGAGGTGAGGTGAGGCGAGGTGAAGGCTAGGATGAGGAGCAAGGAGGCAGGCCGTGGCTGCAGCCCAGGCTCAGCCTCATGACCCCTCCAGCCCAGCAGCAGCAACACTGCACACCAGGCATACTGCGGGCTTAGGCAGCTCAGCAGCAGCCCTTCCTGACAAGCCTAGACCGGGTCAGCCCAGACCCAGCCTGAACTCCACAGCTCTGCCTGATGCTCAGGCACCAGCACCCCCCTATGGTGCTCCGCACAGACCCGTCACTGCACACCCAGCTCATTAGCATCTTTGGTCAGCTAGTGGCGGCTGGTGCCTGATGCCAGGAGCAGGGCTGCAGGGGTGGCTCGACTTAGTTTGGCACATGGAGGGAGGGAGAGCTCATTGGTGGAAGCCTGCTGCCCGATCCTCAAAAGGCAACAGCGCAGTGCAATGTCACGCTTCAGCAGCTGCCATGTCACACTGTCCTGGATGGCACAGCAACGATGGTGTTTGTAATAGCTGAGGTGGTCATGCTGGTAGTTGTGGTGGTGGTAGTGGTGATGATGGTGTTTGTAGCTGTAGTGATAATGGTGGTGATGGTGGTGATGGTGGTGGTGGTGATGGTGGTGATGGTGGTGGTGGTGGTGGCTGTGTGACTAGGTGGAAGCCAAAGACCGTGCCCTAAGTGCGGCCAACGCCACTGCACAAGACCGCCAGGCCCTGGTGGCACAGCTGCAGCAGGAGCTGGACAACAACTCAGGTGAGCAAACACCCTGATAGCCACCACCTGGCAACCGCCTGGCAACCACCTGGCAACCACCTGGCAACCACCTGGCAACCACCTGGCAGCCGCCCTGGCACCCAGTCCAGCCTGATCCACAAGCTGCTTCAGCTCCCCCAGTAACCTATTCAATGGACCTGCCCCTGCTCAAGTCCCCAAGTTAAGGCAGCTGGTCCCATTGCCTGAGGTTTCCCCTGGCCCTGGCCTACCCGCCCGCCCAGCTGCCCGCCCACCTCCCTCCACCCCCCCTGCCTGCGTCGCTGCAGTGGTGTTCAAGATGCACTTCAGTGAGCTCATCACCCGCAATGAGGAGATTGCCAGGCTCAAGGCCATGGTGGAGGGGCTGCAGCAGCAGCTGAGCACACAGCAGGAGCAGATGGCGGAGCAGCTGGCCCTGCAGCAAGCTGACCATGCGGCGCAGCTAGCACAGCTCAAAGGCCAGCACCTGCAGGCCCCACAGGAGGGAGGGGCAGGACAAGCCGGTCAGGGACCAGCAGCAGCAGCAGCAGCAGGGGGGCCAGCAGGGGCTGGGGGTCCTAGTGCCCGGACCACCTGGTCCTGGTTGTCCCGTGCAGCTCCTCCACGGCAGCGCACCCCCCCTCCCCCTCCCCCCGGCCCCCTACCACTCCCCTCCTCCACCCCCCCACCCAGAGACTCCCCCCTGCCTCCCACACCCAGCCCCACCCCCTTCACGCCCTCACCTACCCCCAGCGACCTGCCAGACCCACAGAAAGGGGTGATGCAAGCGCAGGGCCAGGCGGGCACCCTGCCACAGCCCTCCCAACAAGACCCTCAGCCTGACCAGGCCCTACCTTCCCCTGCCCCTCCTTCCCCTCCTTCCCCTCCCCCACTGCCTGACAGACAGACAGAACCGCTCCCACTACCCCAGCCTGCTGCCCCTGGTGCCAGCAGCCCAGGCACCATGCCCACTGCCAGCAACCCAGCCAGGCAGCCTCTCCCAGCCCCCCAACAGCAGGGGGTGGGTGGCCCAGCTGATACTGCCCTCAGTGCTGGAGCAGCACATGTACCCCCTGCCAGCCCCCCTGTGCCCCCAACAGCGGCAAGCCAGCGGGTCTTCCCCCCCACAGCCTCAGCAGGGGCTGCATACCGCTCCCACACCCAGCCTGGGGGGTCAGCCAGGGAGCTAGAGGAGGAGGAGGTGGCCGTGATCACGTCCTGGCGAGATGGCGGCAGGCAGCTAGGGGCAGTGCACCTGACCCAGGCGCAACATGTCATGGGGCTAGGGATGCAAGCCTGGCAGCAGGGGCAAGAGGGGGAGGAGGAGGAGGATGTCATTGACTTTGGCAGTGCAGACGAAGAGGGCGATCTAGGTGCTGACTCAGCTGACCGGGACCTATGTGCATGATGCAAGATGTACATGTGACGGTGATGGTCAACAGGGTGTAGCAAGCGAGTGAGAAGTCACACTGGAGATTGCCAGAAGGAGCTGAATGGGTGCTGTGGAGGGTGATCCCTTAAGTGCCTTGTGGAGGTGCTCTTTGGAGGTGCCCCTTGGAGGTGCCCTTTGGAAGTGCCCCTTGGAAGTGCGAGAGTGAGTGACATCGCCTCCTGGGTATAAGTAGGTATCCGCAGGTGTTAGTAGATATGAGCCTAGTGGCGCAATGCCTCCGAAGAAGCGGCCCAGTGCCGCGGAGCAAGAGCCGCTTCCGATTGAAAGCCCGCGAAAACAAGGTTCGTCGTAGTCGCAGTGTGGTCCGTTGTAATTGTGCAGTCCAGTGAGCTCCGCGCTGCTCACATCGCTTCTGTTCATGACAGCGCAGGTCCTAGCACCCCTCCAGGCAAACAACGCGAGGAGCGAAGGGCTGAATGGAAAACCCAGCGACGACAGGTACGCACGGGGGCGCATACCGCCTTGCATACCGCCCTGGCACCCAGTCCAGCCTGATCCACCAGCTGCTCCAGCTCCCCCAATAACCCCTTCAATGGACCCGCCCCTGCTCAAGTCCTCAAGTTAAGGCAGCTGGTCCCATCGCATGGTCCCATCGTGTAAAGGTCTGTGCTTCCATAGAAAACCTAAGTCACGCTGTTGTAGCGTGACCGTGCTGTAATGCTGATCCTGGATCTCCGCATGCAAGTGTAAGATCAATACCGGTGGCGGAGTTCAAAGGGTTGGCTGAGCTCTCGAATGGATGGAGACAACCGAACACTTTTCTGAGAGACCTCAAAACACCATTGACCGTTGTAGCCTCACGTTCGAGTGGTTTCCGACCTTTATCCTGGCTGTGAACAGTTCATGGCTAGGGATCGTCCCAAGCCATCGAACGTTAGACTAGGTTGTGTTGGTGTGAGCAGCAGGCTGGCCGTGTGTGGTAACGGGCCTTGCAGCCCTCACATTGCGGTGCCTGCCGCCAGCAGTTGGGATGGCTCACTTGGCTTAGATGAGGGGATGTTGGCCTTGATGTACACCATTTTCTCCACTGTGGCCACATTAAGCTGTGACGTTTTAGCATTGTAGGTGTTGCCCCGGCATGACCAGTTCAGCACCGCTGCTGCAGTAGTGACATGCATGGACAGCCAGCATACCGCAGCCTGGCTGAAGAACTTTATGATGATGTGGCTTACACCGCTTAAGCCGTCAGCCGTTAGGCTGCTAGGCTGAAGAACTTTAGGAACCACTAGTAAGAAGAACATGCCGCCATCAGGTTTCATGACCAGGAAGTTTATGAGTGGCGACACCCTGTCTGCAAACTTGTTCTTCCAACCGTCTGATATGATAACGAAGCCTACATGTGAACATGCACAACAACCAGGCTTGGGGGAGCAGGGCTGGGCTGGGCTGAGCTGGGCTATATTGGCCGGGAGAGATGTGTTGATGGCTAGGACTGGGAGGTGGTGGATGTGGGGGATGGGGGAGGGGAAGGGGCAGGGGAGGGGGAGGTGCATGGGAGGGTGGGGAGGAGGGGGAGGGGGAGGGGGGAGCAAGCATCTCACCTTTGCTAACTCACGGAGCTCCCTCAAGGTCACCTGCTTGACCTCTTGACTTCAGTGCGCCATTGTACGCCAAAGTACCAAAAGCTATTTATTGGTTTTAGCTGCATGGGCTGACAGTCTTCGGGGTGGGCCCCCCCTGCCCAGCCCCCTGCCCTGCCCAGCTGGCTGACTGAAGGCCTGTACCCCCCTACCCAGCCCCCTGCCCAGTCACCTACCATGAAGCCCAGCCTGGCTGCAGCCTGGCTGTAGCACAGCTGGACAGCCCCAAAGCTGCTCCTGCCTTGGTGGTGGTGGTGGTGGCTGTGTGACTAGGTGGAAGCCAAAGACCGTGCCCTAAGTGCGGCCAACGCCACTGCACAAGACCGCCAGGCCCTGGTGGCACAGCTGCAGCAGGAGCTGGACAACAACTCAGGTGAGCAAACACCCTGATAGCCACCACCTGGCAACCGCCTGGCAACCACCTGGCAACCACCTGGCAACCACCTGGCAACCACCTGGCAGCCGCCCTGGCACCCAGTCCAGCCTGATCCACAAGCTGCTTCAGCTCCCCCAGTAACCTATTCAATGGACCTGCCCCTGCTCAAGTCCCCAAGTTAAGGCAGCTGGTCCCATTGCCTGAGGTTTCCCCTGGCCCTGGCCTACCCGCCCGCCCAGCTGCCCGCCCACCTCCCTCCACCCCCCCTGCCTGCGTCGCTGCAGTGGTGTTCAAGATGCACTTCAGTGAGCTCATCACCCGCAATGAGGAGATTGCCAGGCTCAAGGCCATGGTGGAGGGGCTGCAGCAGCAGCTGAGCACACAGCAGGAGCAGATGGCGGAGCAGCTGGCCCTGCAGCAAGCTGACCATGCGGCGCAGCTAGCACAGCTCAAAGGCCAGCACCTGCAGGCCCCACAGGAGGGAGGGGCAGGACAAGCCGGTCAGGGACCAGCAGCAGCAGCAGCAGCAGGGGGGCCAGCAGGGGCTGGGGGTCCTAGTGCCCGGACCACCTGGTCCTGGTTGTCCCGTGCAGCTCCTCCACGGCAGCGCACCCCCCCTCCCCCTCCCCCCGGCCCCCTACCACTCCCCTCCTCCACCCCCCCACCCAGAGACTCCCCCCTGCCTCCCACACCCAGCCCCACCCCCTTCACGCCCTCACCTACCCCCAGCGACCTGCCAGACCCACAGAAAGGGGTGATGCAAGCGCAGGGCCAGGCGGGCACCCTGCCACAGCCCTCCCAACAAGACCCTCAGCCTGACCAGGCCCTACCTTCCCCTGCCCCTCCTTCCCCTCCTTCCCCTCCCCCACTGCCTGACAGACAGACAGAACCGCTCCCACTACCCCAGCCTGCTGCCCCTGGTGCCAGCAGCCCAGGCACCATGCCCACTGCCAGCAACCCAGCCAGGCAGCCTCTCCCAGCCCCCCAACAGCAGGGGGTGGGTGGCCCAGCTGATACTGCCCTCAGTGCTGGAGCAGCACATGTACCCCCTGCCAGCCCCCCTGTGCCCCCAACAGCGGCAAGCCAGCGGGTCTTCCCCCCCACAGCCTCAGCAGGGGCTGCATACCGCTCCCACACCCAGCCTGGGGGGTCAGCCAGGGAGCTAGAGGAGGAGGAGGTGGCCGTGATCACGTCCTGGCGAGATGGCGGCAGGCAGCTAGGGGCAGTGCACCTGACCCAGGCGCAACATGTCATGGGGCTAGGGATGCAAGCCTGGCAGCAGGGGCAAGAGGGGGAGGAGGAGGAGGATGTCATTGACTTTGGCAGTGCAGACGAAGAGGGCGATCTAGGTGCTGACTCAGCTGACCGGGACCTATGTGCATGATGCAAGATGTACATGTGACGGTGATGGTCAACAGGGTGTAGCAAGTGAGTGAGAAGTCACACTGGAGATTGCCAGAAGGAGCTGAATGGGTGCTGTGGAGGGTGATCCCTTAAGTGCCTTGTGGAGGTGCTCTTTGGAGGTGCCCCTTGGAGGTGCCCTTTGGAAGTGCCCCTTGGAAGTGCGAGAGTGAGTGACATCGCCTCCTGGGTATAAGTAGGTATCCGCAGGTGTTAGTAGATATGAGCCTAGTGGCGCAATGCCTCCGAAGAAGCGGCCCAGTGCCGCGGAGCAAGAGCCGCTTCCGATTGAAAGCCCGCGAAAACAAGGTTCGTCGTAGTCGCAGTGTGGTCCGTTGTAATTGTGCAGTCCAGTGAGCTCCGCGCTGCTCACATCGCTTCTGTTCATGACAGCGCAGGTCCTAGCACCCCTCCAGGCAAACAACGCGAGGAGCGAAGGGCTGAATGGAAAACCCAGCGACGACAGGTACGCACGGGGGCGCATACCGCCTTGCATACCGCCCTGGCACCCAGTCCAGCCTGATCCACCAGCTGCTCCAGCTCCCCCAATAACCCCTTCAATGGACCCGCCCCTGCTCAAGTCCTCAAGTTAAGGCAGCTGGTCCCATCGCATGGTCCCATCGTGTAAAGGTCTGTGCTTCCATAGAAAACCTAAGTCACGCTGTTGTAGCGTGACCGTGCTGTAATGCTGATCCTGGATCTCCGCATGCAAGTGTAAGATCAATACCGGTGGCGGAGTTCAAAGGGTTGGCTGAGCTCTCGAATGGATGGAGACAACCGAACACTTTTCTGAGAGACCTCAAAACACCATTGACCGTTGTAGCCTCACGTTCGAGTGGTTTCCGACCTTTATCCTGGCTGTGAACAGTTCATGGCTAGGGATCGTCCCAAGCCATCGAACGTTAGACTAGGTTGTGTTGGTGTGAGCAGCAGGCTGGCCGTGTGTGGTAACGGGCCTTGCAGCCCTCACATTGCGGTGCCTGCCGCCAGCAGTTGGGATGGCTCACTTGGCTTAGATGAGGGGATGTTGGCCTTGATGTACACCATTTTCTCCACTGTGGCCACATTAAGCTGTGACGTTTTAGCATTGTAGGTGTTGCCCCGGCATGACCAGTTCAGCACCGCTGCTGCAGTAGTGACATGCATGGACAGCCAGCATACCGCAGCCTGGCTGAAGAACTTTATGATGATGTGGCTTACACCGCTTAAGCCGTCAGCCGTTAGGCTGCTAGGCTGAAGAACTTTAGGAACCACTAGTAAGAAGAACATGCCGCCATCAGGTTTCATGACCAGGAAGTTTATGAGTGGCGACACCCTGTCTGCAAACTTGTTCTTCCAACCGTCTGATATGATAACGAAGCCTACATGTGAACATGCACAACAACCAGGCTTGGGGGAGCAGGGCTGGGCTGGGCTGAGCTGGGCTATATTGGCCGGGAGAGATGTGTTGATGGCTAGGACTGGGAGGTGGTGGATGTGGGGGATGGGGGAGGGGAAGGGGCAGGGGAGGGGGAGGTGCATGGGAGGGTGGGGAGGAGGGGGAGGGGGAGGGGGGAGCAAGCATCTCACCTTTGCTAACTCACGGAGCTCCCTCAAGGTCACCTGCTTGACCTCTTGACTTCAGTGCGCCATTGTACGCCAAAGTACCAAAAGCTATTTATTGGTTTTAGCTGCATGGGCTGACAGTCTTCGGGGTGGGCCCCCCCTGCCCAGCCCCCTGCCCTGCCCAGCTGGCTGACTGAAGGCCTGTACCCCCCTACCCAGCCCCCTGCCCAGTCACCTACCATGAAGCCCAGCCTGGCTGCAGCCTGGCTGTAGCACAGCTGGACAGCCCCAAAGCTGCTCCTGCCTTGGTGGTGGTGGTGGTGGCTGTGTGACTAGGTGGAAGCCAAAGACCGTGCCCTAAGTGCGGCCAACGCCACTGCACAAGACCGCCAGGCCCTGGTGGCACAGCTGCAGCAGGAGCTGGACAACAACTCAGGTGAGCAAACACCCTGATAGCCACCACCTGGCAACCGCCTGGCAACCACCTGGCAACCACCTGGCAACCACCTGGCAACCACCTGGCAGCCGCCCTGGCACCCAGTCCAGCCTGATCCACAAGCTGCTTCAGCTCCCCCAGTAACCTATTCAATGGACCTGCCCCTGCTCAAGTCCCCAAGTTAAGGCAGCTGGTCCCATTGCCTGAGGTTTCCCCTGGCCCTGGCCTACCCGCCCGCCCAGCTGCCCGCCCACCTCCCTCCACCCCCCCTGCCTGCGTCGCTGCAGTGGTGTTCAAGATGCACTTCAGTGAGCTCATCACCCGCAATGAGGAGATTGCCAGGCTCAAGGCCATGGTGGAGGGGCTGCAGCAGCAGCTGAGCACACAGCAGGAGCAGATGGCGGAGCAGCTGGCCCTGCAGCAAGCTGACCATGCGGCGCAGCTAGCACAGCTCAAAGGCCAGCACCTGCAGGCCCCACAGGAGGGAGGGGCAGGACAAGCCGGTCAGGGACCAGCAGCAGCAGCAGCAGCAGGGGGGCCAGCAGGGGCTGGGGGTCCTAGTGCCCGGACCACCTGGTCCTGGTTGTCCCGTGCAGCTCCTCCACGGCAGCGCACCCCCCCTCCCCCTCCCCCCGGCCCCCTACCACTCCCCTCCTCCACCCCCCCACCCAGAGACTCCCCCCTGCCTCCCACACCCAGCCCCACCCCCTTCACGCCCTCACCTACCCCCAGCGACCTGCCAGACCCACAGAAAGGGGTGATGCAAGCGCAGGGCCAGGCGGGCACCCTGCCACAGCCCTCCCAACAAGACCCTCAGCCTGACCAGGCCCTACCTTCCCCTGCCCCTCCTTCCCCTCCTTCCCCTCCCCCACTGCCTGACAGACAGACAGAACCGCTCCCACTACCCCAGCCTGCTGCCCCTGGTGCCAGCAGCCCAGGCACCATGCCCACTGCCAGCAACCCAGCCAGGCAGCCTCTCCCAGCCCCCCAACAGCAGGGGGTGGGTGGCCCAGCTGATACTGCCCTCAGTGCTGGAGCAGCACATGTACCCCCTGCCAGCCCCCCTGTGCCCCCAACAGCGGCAAGCCAGCGGGTCTTCCCCCCCACAGCCTCAGCAGGGGCTGCATACCGCTCCCACACCCAGCCTGGGGGGTCAGCCAGGGAGCTAGAGGAGGAGGAGGTGGCCGTGATCACGTCCTGGCGAGATGGCGGCAGGCAGCTAGGGGCAGTGCACCTGACCCAGGCGCAACATGTCATGGGGCTAGGGATGCAAGCCTGGCAGCAGGGGCAAGAGGGGGAGGAGGAGGAGGATGTCATTGACTTTGGCAGTGCAGACGAAGAGGGCGATCTAGGTGCTGACTCAGCTGACCGGGACCTATGTGCATGATGCAAGATGTACATGTGACGGTGATGGTCAACAGGGTGTAGCAAGTGAGTGAGAAGTCACACTGGAGATTGCCAGAAGGAGCTGAATGGGTGCTGTGGAGGGTGATCCCTTAAGTGCCTTGTGGAGGTGCTCTTTGGAGGTGCCCCTTGGAGGTGCCCTTTGGAAGTGCCCCTTGGAAGTGCGAGAGTGAGTGACATCGCCTCCTGGGTATAAGTAGGTATCCGCAGGTGTTAGTAGATATGAGCCTAGTGGCGCAATGCCTCCGAAGAAGCGGCCCAGTGCCGCGGAGCAAGAGCCGCTTCCGATTGAAAGCCCGCGAAAACAAGGTTCGTCGTAGTCGCAGTGTGGTCCGTTGTAATTGTGCAGTCCAGTGAGCTCCGCGCTGCTCACATCGCTTCTGTTCATGACAGCGCAGGTCCTAGCACCCCTCCAGGCAAACAACGCGAGGAGCGAAGGGCTGAATGGAAAACCCAGCGACGACAGGTACGCACGGGGGCGCATACCGCCTTGCATACCGCCCTGGCACCCAGTCCAGCCTGATCCACCAGCTGCTCCAGCTCCCCCAATAACCCCTTCAATGGACCCGCCCCTGCTCAAGTCCTCAAGTTAAGGCAGCTGGTCCCATCGCATGGTCCCATCGTGTAAAGGTCTGTGCTTCCATAGAAAACCTAAGTCACGCTGTTGTAGCGTGACCGTGCTGTAATGCTGATCCTGGATCTCCGCATGCAAGTGTAAGATCAATACCGGTGGCGGAGTTCAAAGGGTTGGCTGAGCTCTCGAATGGATGGAGACAACCGAACACTTTTCTGAGAGACCTCAAAACACCATTGACCGTTGTAGCCTCACGTTCGAGTGGTTTCCGACCTTTATCCTGGCTGTGAACAGTTCATGGCTAGGGATCGTCCCAAGCCATCGAACGTTAGACTAGGTTGTGTTGGTGTGAGCAGCAGGCTGGCCGTGTGTGGTAACGGGCCTTGCAGCCCTCACATTGCGGTGCCTGCCGCCAGCAGTTGGGATGGCTCACTTGGCTTAGATGAGGGGATGTTGGCCTTGATGTACACCATTTTCTCCACTGTGGCCACATTAAGCTGTGACGTTTTAGCATTGTAGGTGTTGCCCCGGCATGACCAGTTCAGCACCGCTGCTGCAGTAGTGACATGCATGGACAGCCAGCATACCGCAGCCTGGCTGAAGAACTTTATGATGATGTGGCTTACACCGCTTAAGCCGTCAGCCGTTAGGCTGCTAGGCTGAAGAACTTTAGGAACCACTAGTAAGAAGAACATGCCGCCATCAGGTTTCATGACCAGGAAGTTTATGAGTGGCGACACCCTGTCTGCAAACTTGTTCTTCCAACCGTCTGATATGATAACGAAGCCTACATGTGAACATGCACAACAACCAGGCTTGGGGGAGCAGGGCTGGGCTGGGCTGAGCTGGGCTATATTGGCCGGGAGAGATGTGTTGATGGCTAGGACTGGGAGGTGGTGGATGTGGGGGATGGGGGAGGGGAAGGGGCAGGGGAGGGGGAGGTGCATGGGAGGGTGGGGAGGAGGGGGAGGGGGAGGGGGGAGCAAGCATCTCACCTTTGCTAACTCACGGAGCTCCCTCAAGGTCACCTGCTTGACCTCTTGACTTCAGTGCGCCATTGTACGCCAAAGTACCAAAAGCTATTTATTGGTTTTAGCTGCATGGGCTGACAGTCTTCGGGGTGGGCCCCCCCTGCCCAGCCCCCTGCCCTGCCCAGCTGGCTGACTGAAGGCCTGTACCCCCCTACCCAGCCCCCTGCCCAGTCACCTACCATGAAGCCCAGCCTGGCTGCAGCCTGGCTGTAGCACAGCTGGACAGCCCCAAAGCTGCTCCTGCCTTGGTGGTGGTGGTGGTGGCTGTGTGACTAGGTGGAAGCCAAAGACCGTGCCCTAAGTGCGGCCAACGCCACTGCACAAGACCGCCAGGCCCTGGTGGCACAGCTGCAGCAGGAGCTGGACAACAACTCAGGTGAGCAAACACCCTGATAGCCACCACCTGGCAACCGCCTGGCAACCACCTGGCAACCACCTGGCAACCACCTGGCAACCACCTGGCAGCCGCCCTGGCACCCAGTCCAGCCTGATCCACAAGCTGCTTCAGCTCCCCCAGTAACCTATTCAATGGACCTGCCCCTGCTCAAGTCCCCAAGTTAAGGCAGCTGGTCCCATTGCCTGAGGTTTCCCCTGGCCCTGGCCTACCCGCCCGCCCAGCTGCCCGCCCACCTCCCTCCACCCCCCCTGCCTGCGTCGCTGCAGTGGTGTTCAAGATGCACTTCAGTGAGCTCATCACCCGCAATGAGGAGATTGCCAGGCTCAAGGCCATGGTGGAGGGGCTGCAGCAGCAGCTGAGCACACAGCAGGAGCAGATGGCGGAGCAGCTGGCCCTGCAGCAAGCTGACCATGCGGCGCAGCTAGCACAGCTCAAAGGCCAGCACCTGCAGGCCCCACAGGAGGGAGGGGCAGGACAAGCCGGTCAGGGACCAGCAGCAGCAGCAGCAGCAGGGGGGCCAGCAGGGGCTGGGGGTCCTAGTGCCCGGACCACCTGGTCCTGGTTGTCCCGTGCAGCTCCTCCACGGCAGCGCACCCCCCCTCCCCCTCCCCCCGGCCCCCTACCACTCCCCTCCTCCACCCCCCCACCCAGAGACTCCCCCCTGCCTCCCACACCCAGCCCCACCCCCTTCACGCCCTCACCTACCCCCAGCGACCTGCCAGACCCACAGAAAGGGGTGATGCAAGCGCAGGGCCAGGCGGGCACCCTGCCACAGCCCTCCCAACAAGACCCTCAGCCTGACCAGGCCCTACCTTCCCCTGCCCCTCCTTCCCCTCCTTCCCCTCCCCCACTGCCTGACAGACAGACAGAACCGCTCCCACTACCCCAGCCTGCTGCCCCTGGTGCCAGCAGCCCAGGCACCATGCCCACTGCCAGCAACCCAGCCAGGCAGCCTCTCCCAGCCCCCCAACAGCAGGGGGTGGGTGGCCCAGCTGATACTGCCCTCAGTGCTGGAGCAGCACATGTACCCCCTGCCAGCCCCCCTGTGCCCCCAACAGCGGCAAGCCAGCGGGTCTTCCCCCCCACAGCCTCAGCAGGGGCTGCATACCGCTCCCACACCCAGCCTGGGGGGTCAGCCAGGGAGCTAGAGGAGGAGGAGGTGGCCGTGATCACGTCCTGGCGAGATGGCGGCAGGCAGCTAGGGGCAGTGCACCTGACCCAGGCGCAACATGTCATGGGGCTAGGGATGCAAGCCTGGCAGCAGGGGCAAGAGGGGGAGGAGGAGGAGGATGTCATTGACTTTGGCAGTGCAGACGAAGAGGGCGATCTAGGTGCTGACTCAGCTGACCGGGACCTATGTGCATGATGCAAGATGTACATGTGACGGTGATGGTCAACAGGGTGTAGCAAGTGAGTGAGAAGTCACACTGGAGATTGCCAGAAGGAGCTGAATGGGTGCTGTGGAGGGTGATCCCTTAAGTGCCTTGTGGAGGTGCTCTTTGGAGGTGCCCCTTGGAGGTGCCCTTTGGAAGTGCCCCTTGGAAGTGCGAGAGTGAGTGACATCGCCTCCTGGGTATAAGTAGGTATCCGCAGGTGTTAGTAGATATGAGCCTAGTGGCGCAATGCCTCCGAAGAAGCGGCCCAGTGCCGCGGAGCAAGAGCCGCTTCCGATTGAAAGCCCGCGAAAACAAGGTTCGTCGTAGTCGCAGTGTGGTCCGTTGTAATTGTGCAGTCCAGTGAGCTCCGCGCTGCTCACATCGCTTCTGTTCATGACAGCGCAGGTCCTAGCACCCCTCCAGGCAAACAACGCGAGGAGCGAAGGGCTGAATGGAAAACCCAGCGACGACAGGTACGCACGGGGGCGCATACCGCCTTGCATACCGCCCTGGCACCCAGTCCAGCCTGATCCACCAGCTGCTCCAGCTCCCCCAATAACCCCTTCAATGGACCCGCCCCTGCTCAAGTCCTCAAGTTAAGGCAGCTGGTCCCATCGCATGGTCCCATCGTGTAAAGGTCTGTGCTTCCATAGAAAACCTAAGTCACGCTGTTGTAGCGTGACCGTGCTGTAATGCTGATCCTGGATCTCCGCATGCAAGTGTAAGATCAATACCGGTGGCGGAGTTCAAAGGGTTGGCTGAGCTCTCGAATGGATGGAGACAACCGAACACTTTTCTGAGAGACCTCAAAACACCATTGACCGTTGTAGCCTCACGTTCGAGTGGTTTCCGACCTTTATCCTGGCTGTGAACAGTTCATGGCTAGGGATCGTCCCAAGCCATCGAACGTTAGACTAGGTTGTGTTGGTGTGAGCAGCAGGCTGGCCGTGTGTGGTAACGGGCCTTGCAGCCCTCACATTGCGGTGCCTGCCGCCAGCAGTTGGGATGGCTCACTTGGCTTAGATGAGGGGATGTTGGCCTTGATGTACACCATTTTCTCCACTGTGGCCACATTAAGCTGTGACGTTTTAGCATTGTAGGTGTTGCCCCGGCATGACCAGTTCAGCACCGCTGCTGCAGTAGTGACATGCATGGACAGCCAGCATACCGCAGCCTGGCTGAAGAACTTTATGATGATGTGGCTTACACCGCTTAAGCCGTCAGCCGTTAGGCTGCTAGGCTGAAGAACTTTAGGAACCACTAGTAAGAAGAACATGCCGCCATCAGGTTTCATGACCAGGAAGTTTATGAGTGGCGACACCCTGTCTGCAAACTTGTTCTTCCAACCGTCTGATATGATAACGAAGCCTACATGTGAACATGCACAACAACCAGGCTTGGGGGAGCAGGGCTGGGCTGGGCTGAGCTGGGCTATATTGGCCGGGAGAGATGTGTTGATGGCTAGGACTGGGAGGTGGTGGATGTGGGGGATGGGGGAGGGGAAGGGGCAGGGGAGGGGGAGGTGCATGGGAGGGTGGGGAGGAGGGGGAGGGGGAGGGGGGAGCAAGCATCTCACCTTTGCTAACTCACGGAGCTCCCTCAAGGTCACCTGCTTGACCTCTTGACTTCAGTGCGCCATTGTACGCCAAAGTACCAAAAGCTATTTATTGGTTTTAGCTGCATGGGCTGACAGTCTTCGGGGTGGGCCCCCCCTGCCCAGCCCCCTGCCCTGCCCAGCTGGCTGACTGAAGGCCTGTACCCCCCTACCCAGCCCCCTGCCCAGTCACCTACCATGAAGCCCAGCCTGGCTGCAGCCTGGCTGTAGCACAGCTGGACAGCCCCAAAGCTGCTCCTGCCTTGGTGGTGGTGGTGGTGGCTGTGTGACTAGGTGGAAGCCAAAGACCGTGCCCTAAGTGCGGCCAACGCCACTGCACAAGACCGCCAGGCCCTGGTGGCACAGCTGCAGCAGGAGCTGGACAACAACTCAGGTGAGCAAACACCCTGATAGCCACCACCTGGCAACCGCCTGGCAACCACCTGGCAACCACCTGGCAACCACCTGGCAACCACCTGGCAGCCGCCCTGGCACCCAGTCCAGCCTGATCCACAAGCTGCTTCAGCTCCCCCAGTAACCTATTCAATGGACCTGCCCCTGCTCAAGTCCCCAAGTTAAGGCAGCTGGTCCCATTGCCTGAGGTTTCCCCTGGCCCTGGCCTACCCGCCCGCCCAGCTGCCCGCCCACCTCCCTCCACCCCCCCTGCCTGCGTCGCTGCAGTGGTGTTCAAGATGCACTTCAGTGAGCTCATCACCCGCAATGAGGAGATTGCCAGGCTCAAGGCCATGGTGGAGGGGCTGCAGCAGCAGCTGAGCACACAGCAGGAGCAGATGGCGGAGCAGCTGGCCCTGCAGCAAGCTGACCATGCGGCGCAGCTAGCACAGCTCAAAGGCCAGCACCTGCAGGCCCCACAGGAGGGAGGGGCAGGACAAGCCGGTCAGGGACCAGCAGCAGCAGCAGCAGCAGGGGGGCCAGCAGGGGCTGGGGGTCCTAGTGCCCGGACCACCTGGTCCTGGTTGTCCCGTGCAGCTCCTCCACGGCAGCGCACCCCCCCTCCCCCTCCCCCCGGCCCCCTACCACTCCCCTCCTCCACCCCCCCACCCAGAGACTCCCCCCTGCCTCCCACACCCAGCCCCACCCCCTTCACGCCCTCACCTACCCCCAGCGACCTGCCAGACCCACAGAAAGGGGTGATGCAAGCGCAGGGCCAGGCGGGCACCCTGCCACAGCCCTCCCAACAAGACCCTCAGCCTGACCAGGCCCTACCTTCCCCTGCCCCTCCTTCCCCTCCTTCCCCTCCCCCACTGCCTGACAGACAGACAGAACCGCTCCCACTACCCCAGCCTGCTGCCCCTGGTGCCAGCAGCCCAGGCACCATGCCCACTGCCAGCAACCCAGCCAGGCAGCCTCTCCCAGCCCCCCAACAGCAGGGGGTGGGTGGCCCAGCTGATACTGCCCTCAGTGCTGGAGCAGCACATGTACCCCCTGCCAGCCCCCCTGTGCCCCCAACAGCGGCAAGCCAGCGGGTCTTCCCCCCCACAGCCTCAGCAGGGGCTGCATACCGCTCCCACACCCAGCCTGGGGGGTCAGCCAGGGAGCTAGAGGAGGAGGAGGTGGCCGTGATCACGTCCTGGCGAGATGGCGGCAGGCAGCTAGGGGCAGTGCACCTGACCCAGGCGCAACATGTCATGGGGCTAGGGATGCAAGCCTGGCAGCAGGGGCAAGAGGGGGAGGAGGAGGAGGATGTCATTGACTTTGGCAGTGCAGACGAAGAGGGCGATCTAGGTGCTGACTCAGCTGACCGGGACCTATGTGCATGATGCAAGATGTACATGTGACGGTGATGGTCAACAGGGTGTAGCAAGTGAGTGAGAAGTCACACTGGAGATTGCCAGAAGGAGCTGAATGGGTGCTGTGGAGGGTGATCCCTTAAGTGCCTTGTGGAGGTGCTCTTTGGAGGTGCCCCTTGGAGGTGCCCTTTGGAAGTGCCCCTTGGAAGTGCGAGAGTGAGTGACATCGCCTCCTGGGTATAAGTAGGTATCCGCAGGTGTTAGTAGATATGAGCCTAGTGGCGCAATGCCTCCGAAGAAGCGGCCCAGTGCCGCGGAGCAAGAGCCGCTTCCGATTGAAAGCCCGCGAAAACAAGGTTCGTCGTAGTCGCAGTGTGGTCCGTTGTAATTGTGCAGTCCAGTGAGCTCCGCGCTGCTCACATCGCTTCTGTTCATGACAGCGCAGGTCCTAGCACCCCTCCAGGCAAACAACGCGAGGAGCGAAGGGCTGAATGGAAAACCCAGCGACGACAGGTACGCACGGGGGCGCATACCGCCTTGCATACCGCCCTGGCACCCAGTCCAGCCTGATCCACCAGCTGCTCCAGCTCCCCCAATAACCCCTTCAATGGACCCGCCCCTGCTCAAGTCCTCAAGTTAAGGCAGCTGGTCCCATCGCATGGTCCCATCGTGTAAAGGTCTGTGCTTCCATAGAAAACCTAAGTCACGCTGTTGTAGCGTGACCGTGCTGTAATGCTGATCCTGGATCTCCGCATGCAAGTGTAAGATCAATACCGGTGGCGGAGTTCAAAGGGTTGGCTGAGCTCTCGAATGGATGGAGACAACCGAACACTTTTCTGAGAGACCTCAAAACACCATTGACCGTTGTAGCCTCACGTTCGAGTGGTTTCCGACCTTTATCCTGGCTGTGAACAGTTCATGGCTAGGGATCGTCCCAAGCCATCGAACGTTAGACTAGGTTGTGTTGGTGTGAGCAGCAGGCTGGCCGTGTGTGGTAACGGGCCTTGCAGCCCTCACATTGCGGTGCCTGCCGCCAGCAGTTGGGATGGCTCACTTGGCTTAGATGAGGGGATGTTGGCCTTGATGTACACCATTTTCTCCACTGTGGCCACATTAAGCTGTGACGTTTTAGCATTGTAGGTGTTGCCCCGGCATGACCAGTTCAGCACCGCTGCTGCAGTAGTGACATGCATGGACAGCCAGCATACCGCAGCCTGGCTGAAGAACTTTATGATGATGTGGCTTACACCGCTTAAGCCGTCAGCCGTTAGGCTGCTAGGCTGAAGAACTTTAGGAACCACTAGTAAGAAGAACATGCCGCCATCAGGTTTCATGACCAGGAAGTTTATGAGTGGCGACACCCTGTCTGCAAACTTGTTCTTCCAACCGTCTGATATGATAACGAAGCCTACATGTGAACATGCACAACAACCAGGCTTGGGGGAGCAGGGCTGGGCTGGGCTGAGCTGGGCTATATTGGCCGGGAGAGATGTGTTGATGGCTAGGACTGGGAGGTGGTGGATGTGGGGGATGGGGGAGGGGAAGGGGCAGGGGAGGGGGAGGTGCATGGGAGGGTGGGGAGGAGGGGGAGGGGGAGGGGGGAGCAAGCATCTCACCTTTGCTAACTCACGGAGCTCCCTCAAGGTCACCTGCTTGACCTCTTGACTTCAGTGCGCCATTGTACGCCAAAGTACCAAAAGCTATTTATTGGTTTTAGCTGCATGGGCTGACAGTCTTCGGGGTGGGCCCCCCCTGCCCAGCCCCCTGCCCTGCCCAGCTGGCTGACTGAAGGCCTGTACCCCCCTACCCAGCCCCCTGCCCAGTCACCTACCATGAAGCCCAGCCTGGCTGCAGCCTGGCTGTAGCACAGCTGGACAGCCCCAAAGCTGCTCCTGCCTTGGTGGTGGTGGTGGTGGCTGTGTGACTAGGTGGAAGCCAAAGACCGTGCCCTAAGTGCGGCCAACGCCACTGCACAAGACCGCCAGGCCCTGGTGGCACAGCTGCAGCAGGAGCTGGACAACAACTCAGGTGAGCAAACACCCTGATAGCCACCACCTGGCAACCGCCTGGCAACCACCTGGCAACCACCTGGCAACCACCTGGCAACCACCTGGCAGCCGCCCTGGCACCCAGTCCAGCCTGATCCACAAGCTGCTTCAGCTCCCCCAGTAACCTATTCAATGGACCTGCCCCTGCTCAAGTCCCCAAGTTAAGGCAGCTGGTCCCATTGCCTGAGGTTTCCCCTGGCCCTGGCCTACCCGCCCGCCCAGCTGCCCGCCCACCTCCCTCCACCCCCCCTGCCTGCGTCGCTGCAGTGGTGTTCAAGATGCACTTCAGTGAGCTCATCACCCGCAATGAGGAGATTGCCAGGCTCAAGGCCATGGTGGAGGGGCTGCAGCAGCAGCTGAGCACACAGCAGGAGCAGATGGCGGAGCAGCTGGCCCTGCAGCAAGCTGACCATGCGGCGCAGCTAGCACAGCTCAAAGGCCAGCACCTGCAGGCCCCACAGGAGGGAGGGGCAGGACAAGCCGGTCAGGGACCAGCAGCAGCAGCAGCAGCAGGGGGGCCAGCAGGGGCTGGGGGTCCTAGTGCCCGGACCACCTGGTCCTGGTTGTCCCGTGCAGCTCCTCCACGGCAGCGCACCCCCCCTCCCCCTCCCCCCGGCCCCCTACCACTCCCCTCCTCCACCCCCCCACCCAGAGACTCCCCCCTGCCTCCCACACCCAGCCCCACCCCCTTCACGCCCTCACCTACCCCCAGCGACCTGCCAGACCCACAGAAAGGGGTGATGCAAGCGCAGGGCCAGGCGGGCACCCTGCCACAGCCCTCCCAACAAGACCCTCAGCCTGACCAGGCCCTACCTTCCCCTGCCCCTCCTTCCCCTCCTTCCCCTCCCCCACTGCCTGACAGACAGACAGAACCGCTCCCACTACCCCAGCCTGCTGCCCCTGGTGCCAGCAGCCCAGGCACCATGCCCACTGCCAGCAACCCAGCCAGGCAGCCTCTCCCAGCCCCCCAACAGCAGGGGGTGGGTGGCCCAGCTGATACTGCCCTCAGTGCTGGAGCAGCACATGTACCCCCTGCCAGCCCCCCTGTGCCCCCAACAGCGGCAAGCCAGCGGGTCTTCCCCCCCACAGCCTCAGCAGGGGCTGCATACCGCTCCCACACCCAGCCTGGGGGGTCAGCCAGGGAGCTAGAGGAGGAGGAGGTGGCCGTGATCACGTCCTGGCGAGATGGCGGCAGGCAGCTAGGGGCAGTGCACCTGACCCAGGCGCAACATGTCATGGGGCTAGGGATGCAAGCCTGGCAGCAGGGGCAAGAGGGGGAGGAGGAGGAGGATGTCATTGACTTTGGCAGTGCAGACGAAGAGGGCGATCTAGGTGCTGACTCAGCTGACCGGGACCTATGTGCATGATGCAAGATGTACATGTGACGGTGATGGTCAACAGGGTGTAGCAAGTGAGTGAGAAGTCACACTGGAGATTGCCAGAAGGAGCTGAATGGGTGCTGTGGAGGGTGATCCCTTAAGTGCCTTGTGGAGGTGC